>JAFEMH010000406.1:600000-793644 GCA_022495995.1 Adenophora triphylla var. japonica | reverse complement strand
AAAGGAGTAAAAATCTTTTTAGTACCATAGATTGTTAGGTTCGGAGGTCACATTAGCGTTTCGGGGAAGAGTATTACGAGATCACCCAAAACGCCCGCATGACGAGTCTTTCTACCTTTCTCGAAATTCGTGTGTGTGTGTGTGTGTTTTGAAATGGGGGCTTGGAATGACAAGCTTGAATCTTGGTTTGAATGTTAAACGTTGATTAGGTGAACTCTTGAAAAAGCGATCGTTTGAATGTACAAAAACGTCTGTTTTGAGATCGGAAAGTTGAGCGTTTCGCGTGGCTAAACGTCGATTTGAAGTTAGAAAAGGAGTTCGAATGACGAACTTTTGGTTTTGAACCGGGCGAGTCATCAAGTTAACGATTTTTACGGGAAAAACGTATTAAATGGATTTTGAATGTCATAAATAGCGGCTTTTAGTTAGAAAGATGAGCTGTTCGGATGCCAAAACGTCATTTTCGCTGCGTTTTTTGAAAGAAATGAGTTCGAATGTCGAACTCCGGTTTTGAACTCGGTATTACATTGTTAATCGATTTTTATGGGAAAATGCGTTTAAATGATATTCAATCAACGAATTGGGTTGCGACTTGGATTTCTTGAAAAAGTAAATACTATCACGATCCAAATGGGTCGGACTTTGTAAATGACAGTATTTAAAGCAGTATCAACGGAATCAAACGATCCGGAATCGTAAATGACGATCGACGAGCCAAACGGCTCGGAGTTGTAAATGACGATCAACGAGCCAAAACGGCTCGGAATTGTAAATGACAGAAAAGTAAATGACGATCAACGGATCGATCGATCCGGAATGGTAAATGACAGAAAAAGTAAACGGAACGGGGGTAACGCCGCTTTAACCTCGTGATTACTTCTCTTACGGAAAGAGAAGAGGATCGAGGGGCTAAAACGTATCGGACCCCGTTAGACGGAGGCGTCTACATTTCAGTAACGGTGTTCGAAACGGTTATAGCGACTGGCGCGTAAACCGAGACGAAACGAGAGATCAGAGAGAGGGAGTTATACCTATGGCTAGGGTCGACTCCTTTGGCTCGAAAGGTGTGTACGGGACACGGAAAGAGGTTTGAAACGGTGTTTCGTAGCGATGAGGGACGTATTTGATCGAAATACGGAAGTTTCACGCGAATCGAGGCAAAACGGGAGCTCGGGAGGGGTGAAATCAGTTTGGGCCGTATGAGAGGTGAGTTTTTGAGTTAATTCCTTCCTCCTTTTGGCTTTGACAGCCACTTCTATTTATAGGGTGAAAATTGCAGTAAGAGTCCGGCCGGACTTAGACTGTTTTTCAGGGTTTTGTGGTATTTTGGAATTTTGAGGGGCTTGCTGGCAATTTCAGAAAATGTGCACAGGGAGTCCGGCCGGACTTTGACTGTATACCAGGGGTATTTTAGTCTTTTCCCTTTGATTTCTGATTGAAAGGTGATGTGTGGGCTGTGGCATGGCTGCCACGTGTCCCATGACTCACCAAATGCGTGGGAGTTCGTTCCCCGGTCCCGGTTTTGTCCGTTTTTTAAAATAACAGTCCGAAAAATGTCCGAAATGCCCCCGGAAAGTGCCGGAAAGTGCGTTTTTCAGGGAAAGCCGTACTTTTACGTGAGATGACACGTGTTAAGTACGCTTCGACGTCGGGATGCACGGGGCAGTCCCGGGACGTCTCGTTGGCATGGCAACGGGGAGTTTAACGAGTTCCGGTTAACCTGGAGCGGGCCAGTTAACGGATTTCGGTTAACTTTCTGACGGATTTTGACGATCCGGATTTGGGTACTTACAGTTAGCCCCTCAGCGACGTCTCCTCCGAAGGAGGTGGGGTCGTTGAAAAAGATAAGGATCCAAATCGGGATGCCTTACTTTGAAAGACCTGGGCGGTCAGCTGGCTGGACCCTTAGCGAAAGGATTCCTACGTATCCCGAGCGGGAATCAAGCCGATCGTAGTTCGTAGGTGCAAGGGCCGCGCGTGGGGACCTTGACCTGAGCGAGACTGTTGGGAGGCGTCTCGAACCTCGAGACTCCTCGTAACCTTCGAGGGCGTGTGGCGCCTCAAAGGGCGTGTGGCGCCTCAAACCGGAGTTGATGATGCTGACGAGGGCGTGTGGCGCCTCAAACCGGAGTTGCGAGGGTACGCTTATCCCGGGGGCAAGAAAGCGTTCGTGCCTTGAGCACCGGGGCTTATTGTACGGCTGCCGGTTTATCCTGCTGGGGATAGGGCGGTAATGATGAGAACGGTTGTGTTAAACTGGCGTTATTAACAACTCGGAAGGATCGACGTTTCTTCTTTAGAATCCTGCTGGGGATGAGCATTCGGGCTTACCTTGATGGCCGAAGAGGGATTGTTGTGCGGGCTTACCTTGATGGCCGCTGAGGTGGAACGATCGGGCTTACGACTGGCGGCCGGGGAGATGAATGTTCACTTGCTGAAGTGAAAAGATATTCGGGCTTACGAAGACGGCCGAAGAGGGATTGTTGCAAGGCGTTCGTGCCTTGGGGTTCGGGCTTATTGCAGCTGCCGGGGGATATATGATGGTGAAAACCATTAGAAAATTTAACGTCGGGAGACGGAATCATAACTGGAATGTCCGGAGACATGATTGAGCGTTTGAACGTCAAACGTCAACTGGGATTGAATTTAACGTCTGGAGACGGAATTGTAACTGGAATGTCCGGAGACATGATTGAGCGTTTGAACGTCAAACGTCAACTGGGATTGAATTTAACGTCTGGAGACGGGATTGTCGGAGACATGATTGAGCGTTTGAACGCCAAACGAGATTTTGAACGCCAGACGGGCGTTAGTGAAAACTAATCGAGATTTTATCCTCGGGGATGGGGTGTTAGAAAGGTCTAACTGGGGGAAATTTTACACTTTTGGGGGCCAAAAGTGGTAAAATTGAAACTGCGAAAAACTGAGGGGCCAAAGTGGCAAAAAATTTTCTGGTGCAACAAGAGTCCGGCCGGACTTTGATTGAAATTGGCCATGTCCTTATCAGCGTCGAGGCCAAGGAAGGAGAAGCCATTTTCCCCATTAATTCCGACGAGAGGGAGAGAGAGGAGGAGAGAAAATCCACCCCAAATTGCAAGATTTGCTCGGATTTGCGAAGGAAAATCGATATGGAAGGTGATTGGGACCCAATGGCTCGTCATGGAAGGACCGATGACGAAAGAACGTGGTTGGTTCGGACCATTCGAACCATCATTCATCCATTGAATCCGGCGGAGTTCTACCCGGCTAGGGAGAGACACAACTCCAAAGGAGGGATCGAGAGACAAGTAAGCTTCCTACAAATTCCATTAATTTTAAGAATGTGCATTCTTTAAATGTTAGAAATTTGATTAGGAATGAACTTAGGGATTTTGGTGCTTGAATTGGGGCTTTTGACTTTGCCATGAACCTTTGTCGAAATTGACTAGGATGTAGTTCAATTGACACCATGGGTGGATGACATAAAAATTTTGGTTGCAAAATTCCATGTCTAGATGCATTTTCCAAAATTAAAGTAGCTTTAATTCGGGACGGAGTAAATTTTCGAAATGTTCGAAAGAATTTGAAAGTTCCGGTTTCGACGGAGTTTTCGAAAGATTTTGAAAGTTCCGGATTCGACGGAGTTTTCGAAATGATTTTGAAAGTTCCGGATTCGACGGAGTTTTCGAAATGTTTTGAAAGTTCCGGATTCGACGGAGTTTTCGAAATGTTTTGAAAGTTCCGGATTCGACGGAGTTTTCGAAATGTTTTGAAAGTTCCGGATTCGACGGAGTTTTCGAAATGTTTTGAAAGTTCCGGATTCGACGGAGTTTTCGAAATGATTTTTGAAATATATGTAAGAAATGAATGAGAACTGTCATTGCATTGCATCATTTGGACATGCGTTCATGCACTCTGTTGATGTTGCTCTTGTCTTGTTCACCTGCAGGGGAAAGGGAAGGTTGACGTCGACAATCAGAAGAGTCGGGGAGCCTTTGAGGCAGTGAGAGCATTGTGGGAGATTCTCCCGAACGTGGCTCGAGAGGGAGAGAGGAGTCCACGGCAGCTGGTGGTTGACTCCGGATTGGCTGGGTTCATCAGTGCGGTAGCTGCGATAGCTACGACGCCGAGGGCCAGGTCCATGTATGTCGCCCTGAGCGAGTACTGGTGGGATACGACCCACACTTTCCATTTCCCGTATGGGGGGAGGCGACGGTGACTCCCACGGATTTTGCCGCTATCACCGGGTTGCCGACTCTATGGCAACACGCCGGTGTGGGTTGACGGTTATACCCCTGAGCGCTTGTCTCGAGCCGCCGGGTTTTGATATCACCGATGCCAGGGGCTTAGGCATTCGGTACAAAGCCGATGGAGAGGCATCTCGCGGACGGGTATTGCAGATTTTTTGGCTGGATCTTTGAGGATGACCGCGGAGCGCCTGGCTCGAGGGTTCATTTGGTTTGCGCTGTCAGCGACTTTGTTCCCGACTTCTGACACATCCTGTCATTTCCCTTTGCTCGGTCGCCGACGCATCCGGGATGCCGTGAGGGGGTTCGCATGGGGGAGGCTGGACTGGCCGAGCTCTATCATTCCCTGGACAGATTCTCGCGGGGAGAGGAGAGTTCCTTGAGCTGCTTCACACCTGTCTTGGATGTAAGTTCATGTCTTTTTCTCTTCCTTGCCTCTTTTATGTACTCGTATGTATCTGCTTTGTAGCTGACATAACTTTCCATTTGCTTGGCAGGTCTGGTGCTACGAGGTGTTCAGTCCGCAGGAGTGGGACATTAAGGATGCGTATCGACCCTTGTACCCCGCCCCGCCGTTGGGCGTAAGAAGGCGAAGAAGCCGGTCTCGTCGAGAGCGGGTACGCGACCGACGTACGAGGAGGTGTCCTGTGCCCCGAGCCGAGAGTTCTCCGAGAGGATCCAGCTTGACCCGGTGGGGTAGGTTTGATGTCGTCGCCGTTCAGATTGCTAGCGAGACTACACGGCGGCGGAAGCTCCTGGTGGGACTTCATTGCGACGCTATGTATCTGGGGGAGAGGGTGACTCGTCAGCATAGGCCGGGGTCCCTTCCATTGGTGCCGGTGGATCCTCCTATGCACATGCAGCATCCTCGAGAGATGCCGATGGAGGAGCTGGAGGGGTATAGACAGGGCGTGTACTATAGCGAGGACGCCATAGCGGGAGCCGACTATGATACTTTCTTGAGGATGAGGCTGAGGAGCCCGCAGTGCAAAGATAGGAGGGCGAGGTCCCCGGAGGTCCCCGAGATCTTCCGATCCCACGCGCTAGGCTGGCGTACGAGGGACTGGATGGCTCACGCAGACGACTGGTGATCCCACTCCCGAATGAGCCGAGACCACGATAGTGGCTGACCCCAATGCTTCGGTGAGCACTCTTGATTTTCTCGCTTTTGATAGTAGTATTCTCGCAAATGTTGCATCCGTACTTTCGTTCTCGTCTTCTGATGACCTTCCTGGTTCGCAGGTGTCTGGCCGCACGTACAACGACGCTATGAGGCTGGTGGACGGGTGGGCCGCCTACGCTAGGAGGCTCGTGGAGTTCATGCGGTGCAGTTCCCGGAGGAGCGTGGATGTCCGTGAGCCGAGGCCGTCTAGGCCGAGAGGTTCGCCTGCTCCCACAGCTGGTGGGGAGGACTTTGCACAGGGATTTGGCCAGTTCGCGGGCGGAACGGCTGGGTTTGGAGCTCCTTCTTCTTCGCACTCGGGGCACGAGAGGGGAGAGTCCTCGAGTTCGCATACGCCGAGGAGGCCTTTTGCATATTCCCGCCTGGAGGAATTTGGCGACTTCTTGTTTGCGACGGATCCGGCAGCGGCGGAGCAGTGCGTCGAGTGCTCGGATGACGAGCAGGACTCGGAGTAGTCCTCCCTTTACTGCTTTCTTTCTCTTTTTTTTTATATCGTCTGGAACGATTTGATTTGAACTGTATTCGAAAAAGGCGCCCGTGGGGCGGAACCTGTATTTCGCACTTCCATTTAGTGATTACCTTCTTTTATTTTCGACAAATAAGCAAGTAGGTTGATCAAAAAATAAATAAAATGAAACATGCATTAAAAATTGAACGGGTCAAAATTTAAGCCTATATGCACTAATATTTAATTAATTGCACTGTTACACAAGCCCGGGGCGGAAGGGATATTGATATTGATTGAATGAAACCAGGGGCAGCACGTTGGTTTCATAAAGGTGTGAATAGGGGATTGTTTGGAATTGCTTCCAATTTGGGAGCAGCTGGCTGCAGAGTTGACCGGGTCAACTGCAAGGAGAGTCCGGCCGGACTAGGATTGAATTTCCTTATTCCTTTAAATTGCAGTTTCAGCTTTGCAATTTGTAAAGACTACGCCTTTGTTTCGATCATTTGGCTGAATTCCTTTCCAATTCTTAAGGCTTTTCTTCACTTTCTGTCATGGCTCCCTTTCCTAAGTTGTCGTCTCGGATGCAAGAGCGATACTTGGAAAACATTCAGTCGTGGGTACGGAACCACACGAGGCAATACAAGGGGTTTTTTGAAGGTTGTTACGGGGTGAAATCTGTTTGGGCTTTGAAGGAGCTCATGCCAGATTGGGATCTTTTGAGAGCAGCGCCTCGGTTCTGGGACGTTCGGAGGAACGTGTACAGCTTTTCGTACAACGAAATCACTCCTACATTCGAAGATTTCCGGGCCATTTGGGAGGACTCCGAGACGGAACAGCTAGTTCTTCCGTATGCCGGTGGCATGGCCACCGTTGAGAAGCTAGTGTCTTTGCTTGGTATCTCTACCGGAGAAGCATACGGGATGCCGATACCGAATACCGATTATGTTGACATTTCGGGACCGCCCGAAAGATTTGCCGGAGCCGAGGGGAGCGTCTTTGCGTGGGACGCGTTTGCTGGTGCGCGATTGCTACTCGTTCACATTCACGTCTCTCGGCGTGTGCCATCACAAACAGACCGGACCCGGTGAGGCAGGCGGAGCGGGGAGACATCGTGCCGTTGGTCTTGGGCGAGACGTTCCCGGGCATAGGTCGGATGGCGACCGGTAGCCGATACATGTGGGGAGGGAGTCCCGCTATGCTTACCATGTGGTTAAGGGAGAGACCGCAGATGATGCCCGAGGTGCCAATGTCTTGTGACGCTTGGGTCTTTCTCTCGACGTCCTCTCGGTGATAGGGGGCGATCAGCCGAGCCGGAGCTCGGATGGCCGTACTCCGCACGCATCACTTGCGATGGTGGGTTCCCCATTGGAAGTTACAGACTTGTCGGACCGCTCAGAGGGTCTATTGGTCGTCGAGTGCCGGGCCGTCTCGCACGTCTTTCTACATTCCATCGTTGGTTCCGCGACAAGCACGGGCCGGAGCAGTGCCACCGACGGATTTGAGTTATGCCGCTACCTTTGAGGTGGGATCTTTGCCGATGGAAGATCCTTCGACGCTATTGCCGCTCACGCGGTGGTGGCAATACACGTCCTTTCCTCGCCAGTGGTTCTCTTTCACCGAAGAGAGGGCACTGTTCGTCGACGCAAGATCCGAACCGGTACGAAGAGTGTATAGGGAGACACAGATGGCTATCTTGTGGAGACGGAATGAGCCGTTGGGTGCCGATCACCTGGGATGCTCGACCTTGAGGAGGACCGAAGCAAGGGCTAACCCTAGGAATCGTACTAGCGATGCCATGGCTGATTATGAGACCAATGCTGATCGGGAGGCCAATCAAAGCACTGTTATGATGGCTCGAAGCGAGGCAGCTCGAGACAGAGCTATAGAAGGGGCTGCGTTGACACATTGTGGTTGACGGAGGCATCGGGAAGAGTCCCTGAGCCAGGTAGAAGGCCTACCGGAATATTTCCTGTGAAGGTGAAGAACACTCGTCGGGGAAAAGGGAAGGGGAAGAAGGATGAAGGACCTAGTACGGGAAACTAGGTTGACCTTGCCGTCCGTGAGTATCCACCCACTGTCATTGCGGCATACATTAATTGATTAATGTTTATTGTAGTTTTGCTAGCGTGTAGCGAGTCAAGAGTTGACCGTGCTTGAACTCATCAAAGATTGTTTTAACCGTAATGAATTTGTAGGTTAAATGAAAAGAGTTTTTCGAAACACAAGCAATTGATGCTTATTTTTTTTTTGTTTTTTAGACCGAACCAATGATGGCCGCCACGTTCCCCTTTTACAATTGGACTAAGGGGCCTGTGTCACCGTAGTTCGACACTTTAGGTGAATTTTGAGAAAAGCAAAGACAAAAGAAGTGCGAATCGTTTTTTACCCGGATCATTAGCGGGAATGTATCCAAATTGGGTATTACTCTTTTAGCACTTTTAATTTTACCGAGGGACGGTGTATGGGGAAGGTGAGTTGACTCGTGCTCTTCCTCAAACGAAGTATCTCATGGAGCTTGCTTCCGTTCACGGGGTTAACGAAAGGGTTCCCGTCCAAGTCTCGCTAGCTTCATGGCTCCTCCGGAGAAGATTCTTTGTACCACGAACGGTCCTATCCATGTAGGCTCCCACTTTCCGAGGGGATTGGTCTCGCGTAGGAGGCTTTTCCTTTAGCACCAAGTCGCCTTCTCGATGTCTCGGATCTTGACTTTCTTATCGAATGCTCGGGCCATTCCGCTCCGGTAGGCTCGAGTGTGTTCCATGGCTTTCAACCTCGCGCTCGTCGAGTAGAGCAAGTTCGTCGTGACGGCTCGTAGCCATTCGACTTCATTGATCCCGTTTTCCAAGAGGACTCCTGGAGGGATGGAATTTCCAATTCCACGGGCAACATTGCTTCCATTCCGTAGGTAAGCGCGAACGGAGTCTCCCCGTGGCGGTTCTCGACCGATGTTCTTATCCCTGCAGGGCTAAATGTAGCTTTTCGGGCCTCCCGACCTCCGGTTGTCATCTTTCCGATTATCATGGCGAGAGTCTTGTTGGCCGCCTCTACCGGCACCATTGGTTTGTGGTCTGTAAGGAGAAGACTTGTGACGTGTGACTCGAATTCGGCCGCAGTTGGTCACAATCTCCTTAGAAGTGAGTCCCATTGTCGGATATGATCTCGTTGGGCACTTCGTATCGGCACATGATGTTCTCTCGGATGAACTCGGCCACCTTCTTAGAATTCGCACCTTGTACGATCCGGCTTCTACCCATTTGGTGAAGTAGTCGATCGCGACTAGAATGAACTCGTGACCATTGCTCCCTCGGTGGAGTGATCTTGCCGATGACGTCGATTCCCCATGTGGCGAAAGGCCATGGTGTGGTCATGCAATAGAGTTCATGAGGAGGGATGTGATTGAGGTTGGAGAACCGTTGACATTTGTCGCAGCTTCGGACGAACCGGATGCGCTGTTTCCATTGATATCCAATAGTATCCCATACGGAGAATGATCTGTGTCAATGCTCGGGCGTTCATGTGCGGACCGCAGTTCCGTTGTGAACTTCGCTCATTAGCTCGCTGGCTTTTTCTTTGTTTACACACCGAAGGAGTGGCCCTTGGTGGCGCTTCTTGTACAACATACCCCTAATGACGAAATGGGATGCCAGGCATTTTAATGCCATCATGTTTTTGGCTTTGATCCCTTCTTTGTATTTTCCATCTTCATTTGTGAAGGAAGCTTCTCCGCTTTGGAGGTACTGGTAAATTTGATTGTACCAGGGTTCGTTGATCGTTTGCTTTTTTATTTCGATCTCACAAAGAATAGGCGGGTGTTTCGTCCGCCTATTCCGAGGGGTTTTACCGTTTCCCATCGGGAATTTCGACAAGAGAGGCGAGGGTTGCTGTGGCATCTCGCGGCGGTTCCTCGTCTCTTGGCAAATAGTGAAAAGAGATGTCCTCGAACCGAGCAAGAGCTCCTCCATGTACGCGTGGTACTTCAAGGCCGAATATACCATCTTCCATTTGTTGGACACTTGATTGATGATCAATGCCGAGTCTCCATACACATCCAGCTTCCGAGATGTTGCACTCGAGGGCGGCTTCTGCACCGGCCGCACAGGCTTCGTATTCTGCAGCATTGTTGGTTGTTTCAAAATTCAGCTTGATGGCTATGGGAGTGTGCTCGTCCTTGGGATCGACAAGGAGCATTCCAATACCATTCCCCTTCTTGTTGGCTGCCCCATCAAAGAAGAGTTGCCAGCGGTTTGCGCTGTCGAGTGAAAAGATTCCGTCGTCCGGAAATTGCGGATCAGGACCCTTAGGTTCACTGCTTGGGAAGTCGGCCACCGATCCGCCATTACTCGCCCTTTGTTGATTTTCCGACCATGTACTTGATGTCGAACTCAGCCAGAAGAATGACCACTTGGCTAGTCGCATTGACTGTGGATGGCTTGTCAAATAGATATCGGACGGGGTCCATTTTGGAGACCAGAGCACCGAATGCGACCGCATGTAGTGTTTCGCTTCCCGACTACCCATACCAAGGCGGTACAAGTTTTCTCTAATGCGGAGTAGCTGAGTTCACTTCCTTGAAGCTTCCGACTTACGAAGTAGATTGCATGCTCAACTTTGGAATCTTTCTGTTCTTGTGCGCATTGCTTCGATTGACGTGTCTCATCGTCGATACACGAGTAGTGGCTTGTCTTCATGTGGCGGGCACGTACTGGGGATTCACCAAGTAGGTCTTGATCTTCTCAAAAGCCGTTTGGCACTCTGAGTCCCATTTGATGCTCGGCATTCTTTTTCATCGCTTTGAACATGGGCTCGCAGAGAGATGTCAACTGGTTGATGAAGCGACTGATGTACTGAAGTCTTCCCATGAAGCTCTTCACTTCTGTCAAAGTCTGAGGCGGCTTCATGTCGATGATGGCCTTGATTTTCTTGGGATCGACTTCGATACCCATTTCTGTAACCATGTACCCCAATACCTTGCCACGCTTGACGCCGAAGGTGCACTTCGCAGGGTTCAATCTCATGGAGTGTTTTCTGAGTCTGTTGAAGAACTTCCTCGCATCCGTCAAATGTGCCGCATGTCCGATCCTCCGGAGTGGATGATCATGTCGTCGACATATACTTCGATTTCTTTGTGAATCATGTCATGGAAGAGGGTCTGCAGCCCGCCGGTAAGTAGCCCCAGGCTTCTTCGGACCGAACGGCATGACCGTGTAACAGCATATGTCCCCACGGAGTGGTGAAGGCGCCTTGGCTTGATCCTCCTCGGACATCTTGATCCGGTTGTATCCAATGAACCCATCCACGAAGGACTTTACTTCGAAATTTGCCGTGATGTCGACCAAAGCATGTCGATATTAGGCAAGTGGGAAATCATCTTTAGGGCCGGCCTTGTTGAGATCCCGAAATCCACACAAAGATCCGACCTTTCCATTGGCCTTGGTGACCGTCACGATGTTGGAGAGCCAAGTCGGGTACTCAATCACTCGATGAAACCAACTCCTGAGCATCTTCTCAATTTCTTCTTTAACTTGCAAGGATCACTCGCTTGATCTTCTCGCAGCCTTCCGTTTGATAGGCTTGGATTCGGGATCCAGGGAATTCTATGCTCAACGATCGAGGATCGAGTCCCGGCATGTCCCGATATGACCAGGCGAACACGTCAACATACTCCCTGAGGAGGCTTATCGTGGCTTCTTTTTCGCATCGGCGAAGAAACCGCCCACTTGTGTCTCTTTAGGCTCTTGACCGACCCTGTGTTCACTTTGGTCATAACCTCTTCGGCGCCTTGGGCCCGGTTGTCCTCTTGGTCAACTACACGCTCGAGAACTTCTCTAATGTATTGTTCATTTAATGTGTCTCGCTTTCTTTATCAATTGAGTTATTAACGTCTTTTAAGTTGTTTGTTAACTTATCGCTTGTTAAAGTGGCAATGAGAGGATGCTCCGAAAGGTCGACTTTTCATTGAACAAGAACGGAAATACATGGTTGGCTACATTATCATGGTCCTCCGGCGTAAGGCCATTGGATGACTCGAGGACCGGACTCGACAAGGACTCGACTGCAGGGTTTGAGACCGGGTTTAGGGAGATGTGGGTGCGGACCCAGCCTTGTCTTCCAGCTTCCGCCTCGGCTTGCCCTTGGTCCGGTGAAAGTTACCTAGTTCTTCATGGCATTGCTGGATGCTTGATGAGGGTTCGGGGATCGAGAGGCTTGGCTTCGCCGTCCCAACCATTGCAATCATGCTATTTTCTGAGCCTGTGTCAATCGGGTTCGGCACCTCCATGACCTCTTCAAAGAGACTCGTAGAGCCGGTCCACCGAGAGCGTCTTCTATGAATTCTAGTTCCTTCTGCTTTGGAGTTACTGTCTCGAATGTGGCCTTGGTGGCTAATCCGAACAATCTGTTTCCCATGGAGAGTACCTTGAGTTGCTCCTCCAAGTCTGGGATTCCCTTGAATGTGTACTCGTGGCCGGACCGTGGTGGCAAGCTTGGTCCAGTAGAGCCGTGATGTCGAGGAACGCTCCCCTAATCGGATTAGCTTTGAGTCCTCCGAAACGCTGAGGTCCCATGCTAGATGTTCCATTCTTTCGTAGTCTCGGTGCCGACTATCCCTTCTTCTTTCTCATCTTCATCAGTTCCACCGTCGGTCCCCTCGCCCGCTGCCGGTTCCCTTGTCGGTCCCCTCGCTTCGCTGTCGATTCCCTTGTCGGTCCCCTCGCCCGCCGGTTCCCTTGGTGAAGTAATGAGCGAGGTCAAAGCCGTAAGGCCGAGATTGGGTGTGCCGTCGGAGGTTCCCTTTGCGGGCCGCCGCCTTGGTGCGGGCGAGCCTTTTGTCTTCCTTGATGTCGCCCGGTGTTGGCACGTAGCCAAGCCCCGGACCGTGGTGTGGTCCTTGACTTCAATAACTTGGTGTTGGTCTTGTAGCCTTTTGCCGAGCCCCACCCCGGGATGAAGTTCATGAGTTTCATCATCCTCATGGCAGGAGGAATCTGGGTCGTGAGATAGTGGAAGGTCCACGTGGCATATTTGGATCTTGGAGGTCTCCGTGAGTGAATCCAGCTTAATGCCATATCGTCATTATGCTTGATTTCTAACACCGTAATGTCGTTGGTGCCGGTCCCCTCGGTGGTGACACCGTCGCCGTAGACTATGGTTAGCTCGTTGCCTTGCATGAACTTGAGGCACCGATGAAGGGTGGATGCCACGCCATTGATTTGATGCAGCCAGGATGCCCAGATGGCCGTGAAAGTGATTGGAATGTCCAACACTTGGAATTCGGTGGGAATCATCCGCTTGCCGAACCAAATATTAAGAGTAACAACCCCGAGAACTGTACGGGAAGTAGAGTCATAGGCCTTGGCAGTGTGGACTGAAGGCTTCAGATCTGTGGGCTTGATGTCAAGCAGGTCCATCATCTTGGCGGGCAAGACATTCATTCCGAAACCTCCGTCTACCAACACACGGGGAAGGCGACGCTCGTCCAACTGGACTGAGATATAGAGCGGCTCATTGTGATCAGCTCCAAATTTTGGAAGGTCCAAATCTGTGAAGGTGATAATGTTGCCATAGTGGATGTTGCCGATCATCCGAATGACATCATCCGGGGTCATGGGCCCACGGGGACCATGGTACGGGCCAGGCTTTCCTCTAGCTTGAGCTTGTGAGGATAAGAGGAGGTGAGCAGAGACCAAAGGGAAATGTTCGCCCGAGTCCGCTTGAGCCGAGTGAGGATCGGGTCCTCTTTCGGGAACTTGCGTCTTCGGGCCGGCCGGATTGCAGCCTCGCTCCGCCGGCTTTTTAGTGGCCTTGGGTGGTGATGCATGGATTTGACCCGATCGGGTTAGAACGCCGACATCAGGTTTGGTTCCTTACGAACAGGCCGCTCCGAGTTGAGCCATAGTTAGAGGAGGATTCCTCGTAGCATAGGGCCATATGTCTTCCCTCAACTCATTGATCGTAGATGTATTCTCGGAGCTTCGGCGGCTTGACGGATTCTCGTCCTGTGATACCGGCTTAGGTGCCTCTGCGGGGAGGTAGCCTACGGTTTGACGCACTGTTCGAATGTCGGTGCACAACAATGGTCGTGAGCCGAACCGTGCATTGCCGACCCTCCGAGGGAGGTTGGAAAGTTCTAGGTTCAGCAACAGCCTCCTTGATCTCTTCACGGTATACCGCGCTCCTTTCCTTCTTGCTGAGCATACTCAAGGCATCCTGGAGTTGGGTCTGGCGATACTCATGGTTTGCTAAGCTTCCTCCACTCTGGCCTGGATTAACTTTCTTGCAGCACAGCCTGCGTCGAGAGTTAATGACTGCGTTTCTTCCCATGTGAGAATAGCCAGGGCTTCTTTGAACCGCATGCGGCGATCCTAGATAAACTTCCACCGGGAGAGCTTTCTTTTCGCTTTATCTCGAGTAGCGGGTATGTCGGAAGGTGAGTACACGGCTTCCCGAACATCTCGTCCATGTAATCGGTGGCCGACCCGCCGATCGTCTCTCGTAAACGAATGCCGTAGACTGTGGAATCTCCCTGAGTAGTTGCTCGAGATGAATTTCCATCCTCCTCTTGTTTTTTTTTAAATAGACCTTCCTCCCTGAGTTGGCCTTTCAATTTGAGTGTGGAAATGATCCGTTTCCATCCTCCCAGGACCCTTGGGAGTCCGGTTTTGTTGACTTCATGCCCGGCTTGGAAAAGAATAGTTTCATCGCCTTCGTCGTCGCTTTCACAGAGAACTTGCTTTCCTCGGGGAGGTAAGCGCTGGGATTCGTTCTGCTGTGTCGTTCCATCTCCTAGGTCATCGAGACCGTTGACTACCCTCGTGTGGCAGAGGGGGTTGGATAAGAACAGACGGTAGTCGAGGAAGTTGCCGTGAGCAAAACCCCTGAGGTCGAACTGGTCTAGAGTGGCCTCTAGCTTTCTGTCTGAAGCTGCCTGTGACACTTTAAGGGCTTGGTCCCTGTAGGTCTTTCGAGCTTGGTCTTCGTCCCAAAGACGGCTTTCTGCTAATCGATCAAGGAAGAGGCCTTCAGAGGGTGAGGCTATTGGAAAAGACAAACAACTGTGGGTCCAGAGACCTGAAGCGGTCATCACTCCTACCCCCAACTTATCAGCCCGAGGGAGGACCATTTGTGCCAGCGCTTATCCAGTTGCGCCAACTGATGTCTGTGAGCCTGCAAGGAGCTTGAGCAATAAGCTCGGGGAGGTGCCTTCGGTCCAAGGGGTGGATCCATATTTCTGTGGAGGATATACTCTGTCATAGGGCTTGGGCTTTTGAACAGGCTTTATGCCCCTAAATTCTACGGAAATGTGGTGACTAAGTTGAATGCCCTTGCTCTGGTGGGCAATATTGGCTTGATGTCTACTGAGATAACTTCTTAATCTTTTTCTCTCTTTTTATGCACTTTTATTTTGATGACTGGTGATCGCTGATCGAGACTTTTTCTTGCTTTGCAGATGGCCAATGAAGCTATGAGGCTTAGGGAGCTCTCCGATGAAGCCAATGTTGCTTTGACGGAGAAGACGAAGGCGTGGGCGAAGGCTTCGGAGGAGAACAAATCTTTGACCCTCTCCTTGAGGGAGAAAGAGAGTGACCTAAAACACTTCTGTCAAAAACATGACGAGACACTCAAATCTCTGGAGAAGGCAAAGGGTTAAAGGGATGAGTTTTGCGGGCATAAGGAGGTGCTGGAGAAGCAGGTGGAGGAGTACGCGAGCAAGTTGGAGGCCTCCAAAAAGACTATCCTGGCTTTGGAGGCTCAGGTTGATAAACAATCTGAAGAGCTGCTTCCTTTGAGGCAGTTCCAGCTGAAGAAAGATGCCCAACTTGTTGTTGCTTTCAAGGAAGGTGCTGAGGAGTTTAGGAACTCCCTAGAGTATAAAGATGAGCTCTTGGTGGAATCCATCGCTCAGTTTGAGGCTGCTAGCAGGACGCAGCTAAGGAACTTTGCTGCCACGGGCAAATTTACTGTGGAATAATTGGCCATAATTGGCTCTTTGACTGCTACCGATTTGGAATGCCAGCCCGGGCATGCTCTGGTCTCTCTGGCTCATGAAGATATTGATAATTTGGACATAGCAGCAGCCTCCACCTTGCCTTCTATTGCCCCGGTCACCGCCCCCAGCCTCATTGACCAGATTGATACTCTGAGGTGGGGTAAAGAGCAGCTATCTCTTGACGCTGCTACTGCTTGCCTATTTCCCAATGGGCCTGCAATCAGCGAGCTATTTCTGCCGTGGTCAACTACAGCTCCGGCTCAAGCCTCTCCTTTAACTGATGCTCTGCCTTATCCTACTACTGCCTCTGAAGCCTAAGCTGCTCCTAAACCTGCTCAGCTAATAGTTTAGGATTTTTCTTTTTGATTTTTTGTAATAGATTTTTACAATTTATGTAATCTTTTTATCCATTTAATCGAAAATTTGATCCAAATACTGTTTTATTACTTTATGAGTCTTTAGCAATTGTTCGAATGCTTTTTTATAAGACTGGAAAGTTTGTATGACTTCGTTAATAAATTTTGAAAACTCAATGCTTTGATTGTGGGTAATAGTGCTCGCTAGCCGCGTTTATGAGTTAATAACTCTAGTTTAAAAAACCCTTAGTTTTGATCGTTTGAGTTAACCTTTTTCTCTATGATCACAGTTTATTATGGCCTTTTTTAACTTTGAGGTTTCAACCTCTTCTTGTCTTGTGGGCTTTTACTGCGCATCACTCTCGTCCGTTCACTTTTAGTTATGTACGCTTGTCTGGACTTTTAAGTCTGTGGCGTATTTCGAAAGAGCCAAGGCAAGCTACTTTCATGCGGGTATGCATAATGTGGCCGTGAGGCTAGTCCGCGCATCAGCAGGCATAACCGGTGCTGACTTCCATATCCATTTGTAGATGGTTAACGCGTTTTGGACTCTTTGAGTCACGTGGCGATCGTGTACGGGCTCAATTTTGGCCTTGTACATACGAGCATGCGATCAACGGCCATTGAGGCCTCCGCGCATCAGTAGGTTTGTGACCGTGTGCTGGCATCCTTACAGGCATTCGGTCTGCGATCAAGGAGATCACCGCGCTTCAGCAGGTTTATGACCGCGTGCTGGCATCCGCTTTTTTTTTTGGGCATTCATTAACAGGTTTTGCTTATGAGGATATCACTTTCGTGCTTTTCTGAGTTACAATAGTATGGAAAAAAAGTCTTGCTTTTGTTACATTTGTTACTCTATCATCCTTTTACAATACAAAGATTAAAAATAGTACTTTCTAAGGTGATCGCTATTCCAATCATTTTTTTAGGTCTTTTCACTCTTTTGTCCACAGCTTGTAGGTTCCCTCTTTAATGATTTGGGTAACTTGATACAGACCTTCCCATTTTGGGGAGAGTTTGTGGAAGCTGGGTTGGGTCACTTGTACCTCAATATTTCTTAACACCCAATCTCCTACTGAGAAGCTTCTTTTGCTAACTCTTTTGACATGATGCTTTTTGGCCTTTTGCTTGTAGTTAACCATTTTTCCCTTGCCCGAATTCTCTTTTCTTCAGTATCATCTAGATCGCACCTTCTGGCGACCTCATTTTGCGTCTCATCAAAGTAAGTGACTCCGTAGGAGGAGAGGGCTACTTCTACTGGGGCTACCGCTTCTGATTCATAAGTGACCGAGAAATGAGTTTCTCCGGTTGTATTTCTGATAGTGGTGCGGACTACCCATAGTGCGGCCTGGAGCTCATCCAACCAGCGTCCTCCTCGTTCTTCTAAAATTTTATTTAGGGCAGCAAGGACTAACTTGTTCGCGGCCTCAGCCTGACCATTTCCTTGAGGATAGGCTACTGCGGACTGGCGATGTTGGACTTTCATTCTTTCGCATTCAGCTGTGACTTTTGCAGCAAATTGATTGCCATTGTCCGAGACTATTGCTCTCGGTACCCCAAATCGACACCAGATGTGATCGCAGACGAAATTGATGACATTTTCCTCAGAAATAGTGGCCAAGGCTTTGGCCTCTGTCCATTTTGTGAAATAGTCCACGGCCACTACTATGTATTTGATGCATCCTCTAGCGGTTGGGAACCGTCCTATTAGATCATCCCCCAAGTATCAAACGGCCACAATGGTATAACCAAAGTTTGCTCTGTTGATGGGAGTCTAGGGATGTCCGCAAACTGCTGGCACTTGTCACATTTCCTTACGTACTCCTCGGCGTCCTTCCTCATGGTTGGCCAATAGAACCCTTAAAATTTAATCTTGTCCAAGAGGGTGCGAGCACCTGGATGGCCGCCACAAACTCCTTCGTGGACTTCATAGAGTAAATTGGTGACCATATGAGTTTTTATACATCTGAGCAAAGGCTTGGTGAATGATCGCCGATATATTATTCCATCTATGATCGTGTATTTTGCGGCCACCTTTTTAATGAGTCTAGCCTTTACTTGATCCTCGGGGAGGGCTTCTTTTTCTATGTAATCTCGGATTTCATCTACCCAGTCCCTCTCTTGCTCCTCAATGCTGTTAATCTGAATCCGATCAATGGGAGGCGTTGCCACGAATTCGATTTGGCAGTCCGCATTTAGCTCTTCTATCTCTTGCTCAGTGAATCTGGAGAGGAGGTCTGCCTCTGTGTTGCCTTCCCTCATAATTTGGTTTATCCCATAGTATTTGAAGTTTTTGAGAAGGGATTTTGCTAGACCGCAGTACTTGGCTAGGACTAGGTTATTTGTGTCATACTCCCCCTTTATCTGATTTACTATGAGTTGGGAGTCACTATTTATTTTCATATTTGGGACCCCCATATCTCTAGCTAGCTCCATGCCTGCTATGATTGCTTCATACTCGGCCTGATTGTTTGATGCTTCAAACTTGAATCTCAAGGCTCTTTCGAATTTCTCCCCGCATGGAGCGATCAGTAATATGCCCGCGCCGCTTAACAGTTTGCTCGCAGATCCGTCAAAGAATAAAGTCCATACTTCTTCTGTTAGCTCTTTGACTAGATCTATTTTTGACTCAGAACTTTCTTGGGTTTCTTGGGGTTCTACCCTCTTCCTTTTCCCCAGCTCGCTGTCTGCAAGGTTTGCGCTTTAATGGTCCTTCTAGGGTAGTAGGTGGTCTGGAACTTAGTGAGATCTATAGACTATGCTAGCATCCTCTCTAAAGACTCTGGTTTATGCAAAACATTTCTAAGCGGTGCTTCTGTGAATATAGTTATAGGGTGTGCAAAAAAGTAAGCTTGTAATTTTTGAGCAGCTACAAGCAGGGCATAAGCTAACTTCTCTATCTTTAGATATCGAGCTTCTACGGCAGACAACGCCTTTGATACATAGTACACTGGTTTTTGGGAGTTATTTTTCTCTCTTACAAGAACAGCAGCTACTGCCAAGTCAGTGGCTGCTAAAAACAGAAAAAGCTCTTCCCCGGGCACCGGGCTGCTGAGGAGAGGGGGCTGCCCAAGGTATTTTTGACTTCTTTAAAAGCTAGATTGCAGTCCTCATTCCATGCGAATTCACTAGTTTTCTTCCCTCCTTTAAGAGTTTTGAAGAAGGGGAGGCATCTCTCTGCAGACCGTGATATGAAGCAGCCAAGTGCGATTATGCGCCTATTAAGCTTTTGCACATCTTTAACGCACGCAGGAGGTTTCATGTCTAAGAGCGCTTGGATTTTTTTAGGGTTTGCCTCTATTTCGCCCTGATTGACCATGAATTCTTGAAACTTGCCCACTTTTACACGAAAGGCACATTTGAGAAGGTTAAGCTTCATGTTATTGCGGCGCAAGTTGGAGAAAGTTTCTGCCACGTCGAGCTCGTGGGCATTCTCCTTCGTCTTTATGACCATATCATCTATGTAGGCCTCAAGATTTCTGCTCAATTGGTCTTTGAAGATGATATTGACCATCATTTGGTAGGTGGCTCCTGCATTTTTTAACCTAAAGGGCATCATTGTATAACAGTAGGTTTTGCTCGCGGCGATGAAAGCTATGGAGGCAAAATCTTCAGGAGCCATTTTAATCTGGTGGTAACCAGAATATGCATCGATGAAGCTTAAAACTATGTGCTCGGCTATAAAGTCTACCAGGCGGTCGATTCGAGGAAGAGGATAACAATCCTTGGGACAAGCTTTGTTGAGGTCTGTGAAGTCAATACACATCCTCCATTTTCCATTGGATTTTTTGACCATAACAACATTGGCCAGCCACTTGGGATATGATACTTCTTTAATTATCCCCGCTTTAAGTAGCTTCTCTACCTCTTTCTTGATTGCGATCTCCTTTTTCGGAGAAAAGTATCTTGATTTTTGGTGAATGCATTTGAAAGTGGAGATATCATTCAGTTTTTGGACGATCACGTCCTCGCTTATGCCTTGCATATCCTCCACTCTCCATGCGAACACATCACAATTATTTCTGATGAATTCGATCAAGATCTTTCTTTCATCTAGGTGAATTAACAAACCACCTTAACTGTTTGCTCGGGATAGTGAATATTATTTACCACCTCCTCGAGCTCATCGTTAGGGCGGAGATCGCTAATTTCACGATTATGGAGAGGGTCAATACCGATTGTTGGTGGGGTGGATCTTGCTCCTGGGAGAGCGGACATGGAATATATGATTTCTCGATCTATGTCTCCCAAGATCCCTCTTTCAACATCACCTCCATCAATAGGAGCCATTCTCTTTGCCTTCCTGCTCTTTTTGAGCTCTATCTTGGTGGAATGGAAGGAGAGCATACCTACGAACTCGGGTAGCGGGTATATGTCTTTACCTTTGCTTCGCTTAGCTTCCTCATTCAACTGTGAGCAGGAGGCTTCATTTTTCTTCTTTCTTTTCTCCTCTAACGCCCGGAGAAACCTCTCGAGTTGGTGTTTTATGACCGCAATACCACCCGGAGTGTTGAATTTTACCCTTTGATGGGGGATAGATGCTACAATTTCCAATGCGGCCTGGGCAGTTACGCCGAGTATGGCGTTGTATTGGGATTGTAGATATATGACCATGAAAGTGACCTTGGCTATTTTTTGTAGGGTTTTTCCCATATGGTCACTTCAAAGTCAATTATCCCTTTCACGCAGACAGTATGATTAGTGAATCCCTCGAGCAGGCCGGTATAAGGAGTGAGATGAGCTTCAGACATTTTCATCTCTACTAAGGTATGATAGTAGAGAATGTGTATGGCCAGACCGGTGTCGATGAGGACTCTACTAATATTTGCCCGTGAGATCCTCATTTTGATGGTGAGGGCTGGGTGGAATGGAAGAGAGTGGAGGCAAGTTCGCTCCACTTGAACCCTATTTCTTGCTCTTCTTCAGGAGCCATGGGGGGGAATCAAGAAGACCTCTTCTAGAGTCTTGATCTGATGGGAGAGCTGTTTGTTGGAGGGAGCCTCTATTCCAATGAAATTGATATCATAGGTCCCTTGATCATCCTCATCGTTATTCTCTCTCTCTCTCTTTTCTCTGGGCCGTGATGAGGTTGAGCTCTTTGGGTGTTAGCGTTGTTGTTGGTATTATTGCCTTGCACCCATTTGGCCAGCTCGCCGTTATTGATTCTCTGCTGAATAATCCTTTTCAGCTGGAAGCAGTCCTCAATATTGTGACCGTGATCATTGTGGTAGTCACAAAACTTGGCTCTACTCCTCTCGCTTGAATTTTGGCCCATTGGTGGAGGAGGAGGAACTTCCATTGCTTTTAAGATCACTGCCCGTGATGCGGTCAGGGGTGTATAAATTGTTTTGTCTGCCAACCTTCTGAGTTTATCAGTGTTGCGGCTTCTATTCTTTCCCTGACCTTGACGGCGGCGGGGTCCTTGACCGGCATCTCGCACATGCTTGATTCTGTCTTTTACTGGCCTGCAGGCAGCTATTTCGTTGGGCTCCTCTGCTGAGGCAGTTGCCGAGGCCCTCTCGTACATCTCCTCTACATTCTTAGGCCTGTCCGAGGCAAAATTCATTTTTAAGAAGCTAGAGGACAGATCGCCCTCAAAGCAGAGCTGAATATTGCTCTCGGACAGGTCTATAATCTGCTCGGACATCTTTCTGAACCGAGAGATGTAGGATTTGGTGGTTTCTGTACTGGCTTGACTGACTCTTATAAGATCAGTCTTTGGTCTCTCGGGCTCGCCTGCTCCGGCAAAGGAGTTCAAAAAGCTCTGCCTGAATTGATTATAGCTTTTGATAGATTTTGGCTTAAGGGCCATCATCCATGACAAGGCCTTACCCGTGAAAGAAGCAGCTAAGGCTTTGCACATCACGGCCTCATCCGAGGAGAACAGGGCCATGTGTCCTTCAAACCTCCCCATATGGCATTTTGCATTGGTGGAGCCATCATATGTCTCTATTTGAGGGGGTTGGATTGGCGCGCTAGCAATCTTGTCCGCAAAAGCGTCCATTGTGCGGCCACACTTTGTGGAGCTTTGCTGATGGTTTTCCCACATCTGGTGCATGAACTTGATAAACTCAGGGTCCGTGCTATCCATTTTGGGTTTTTTTGGAGGGAGAAATCACGGCCTTCCCCTTGGCTTTGGCCAGGGGTTGTGGTTTGGATTTCTCGGGGAAAGGAGTAGATTCTGCTCCCTCTCCCATCTCCTCATCATCCTTAACCTCCTCATAACCGCGTTCAGCAAAGGTTGACTCTATCCTTTTTGTCCCTCTAGCTTGATTAGCCAGAGATTTCGTGGGGACTCTTTCTGAGAACCTTAATGAGCCTTCCTCTAGGGGGACACCACCATTGGCCTCGAACTCGACCAACTCAGGTTGGGAATCATTTATAGCCATGGCCTCAGCCACTAGCTTAGCCCTTGCAGCCAGAGCTTGATTTCTCTTGAGAATCAACTCAGGAGTGATGGGAGAGGTGGGGTTTTTTGGACTTGGGTTTTGGGGGAATTTATCCTTACGAGCCGCCTCAAGTTTCTCCCTAAGGTCTCTTTGAGAAGGAGTAAGAGACCCTAGACTGCCAAAACGGCCACCCAACCTGTTTAAGGCTAAGGTGCTTGGTCTGGCAGGATTTAGTTGAGAGGGAGAAGCTTGGTCATTATCTTGAGTAAAAAGAAAACTAGCGTTCCGTAGAGGAATATTGGTCATTATCTTGAGAATTAACTCAGGAGTGATGGGAGAGATGGGGTTTTTTGGACTTGGGTTTTGGGGGGATTTATCCTTACGAGCCGCCTCAAGTTTCTCCCTAAGGTCTCTTTGAGAAGGAGTAAGAGACCCTAGACTGCCAAAACGGCCACCCAACCTGTTTAAGGCTAAGGTGCTTGGTCTGGCAGGATTTAGTTGAGAGGAAGAAGCTTGGTCATTATCTTGAGTAGAAAGAAAACCAGTGTTCCGTAGAGGAATATTAGTCATTTTTGACGAAAAAAACTGAAAAGTTGTTTTTTGGATACAAGTGTTTGGATACGGTGTTTGTTTATGACAAAGACAAAAGATTACACTAGAAAAAACTAGTCGTTTCCCGGCAATGGAATCAGTGATGACGCCTCGACTTTCAGGGGTCTCACTTGTTTAAGATATCTGGCATGAGTATTGGTTTATACCTAGAACACAACAAAGACAATGAGCACCATTAGAGACCAAGCTGGAGTTTAATCCAACTCAGGCCCTCGGGTGTGAGAGTAAGATCTCTGAGGATTTATAACTGAGAATAAGACTTGGAAAGTCTTAGTGAGTTGTGTGTTTAGGGTTTAGACAATGTGGCTTACAAATGATAATTTGGTACTTACCTTATCCATGGGGACAAATACTGATATTTATAGTATGAGGGAGCTGCTTGATGATGTCAGCCCTGGAGGATATCTTTGTCTTTGACCTAGGACACATGTCCGCGCCTGTTGGACTGTGCAATAAAGCAAGATTCACTTCAGAGGGATGTCGCTAAAAGGACATGTACAGAGGATAGTTGGCATCGCGCCTTATATGCATAGTGGCGCCTGAGCCACCATTTAATGCGATGGGTACAAGCCGGCTTATTGGTATCAGCATAGGTACAGGATTTCGTCTGCCTAGCTTTGGCTTTAACCGGGAGTCTGATATGAGTCCGCGGTAAATATTCATTGGGCGCGGTCAACATGGTTGGCACGGTCATGGATATTGCGATCATGGCTGGCGCGGGGATAGGTAGGCATCGCGGTCACGATTGACGCGGTCACTTTGCTGACGGTCTATGTGAGGACCCCGACCCGGGACCTACACGTGTTCCGAGTTGGAGCGTCCTCAAACTAACCCAAATTTACTAAACTTTTAAAACTTTAAATTAAACTTCAAACATAAATATCATTAACGTTGTCATTTCAAAATAACTCCACTCCTCTCCACATTGGAGGAGGAGTTGACCAACTTTGAAATCCTTTACCTGTTTAGTTACAAAAGATATTGGTTTTAACGTAGAAATGTAAAGTTTATAATTACAAACTCCCAAAAGGAATTATAACAAAATACTTTCTACGCCAACCTAACGTACCCCGACAATACCCAAAAGCTCACTGCCAAACTCCTTTCCGTCCTTACTTGGCCGGTCCTCCTGTCTCGGGATCTAAAAACATTAAAGGGAGAGGGGTGAGAATAAATCTCAGCAAGCTATTATGAATGCAGCAATATGCCAGATAAATGCAACACATAACAAGTCGCACATAACACATTGGGAAAGCTGTAAACACATTCCATTACCTTGGTTTACCTTTTCCCGTCTGAACAGTAGTCGTACAACATTGGGTATAAAAATACTCCAATCTTACAGTGAGCTGCTTAAGCAATACTCACATCTTATAAGACCCGTTTTTCAGGGAACCAAATAAGATAGTAGCAACTCTGTAAGGCTTTTGGCTCAATACAGATGCTATACCCCATCATGTGGCCATAGGAGGGGACGGCCACAGATATAACATAATCCGATCACATTAGGTCACACTTCCATAATTGATCGTATTATGTTATACCCCCAATGTCAGCTGACTCACACATTATCAAGCACATAATAGATACTTGAATAAAATCCACAAAAAGGGATAACAATATAGCAACATGGTAAAATATACTCATGTCCAACCAATATAATAGTGCAACATTTAATCAATACACTATGCATAATATAAACAATGTATAAGAACTCAAGTAAGGCAAGGAAGTATCATCAATCCATCCTACAAGATCATTATACAATAATACCTAGCCTCTTTAAAGGTCTAAGTTAAATCTACCAAGTTGGGATTATAATTGTCTAGTTACCAAACTAGGTTAACTAGCGTTTTCCAAGCAACATTTAAAGTACTTCTCCAATTCCATTTTGATCACTTAAGATGTCATTGTGTAGCCAAAGTATTCTACTTTAATCTAGGTTAAAGATATTTCATTTCGGTTCGAGTTTGATTAGGTTTGAATAGCTCTAAAGTTGATGTGAAAAACCAGGCCAGGGCACGACTCGTGCCCCAGGGCACGACTCGTGCCCATTGAACCTTCCTCTGATTCTGGCGTCCCCAAGCAGGGCACGAATTCCCTTTATCCAAGGCACGACTCGTGACCCTCACATGGCACGACTCGTGCCTGAGGTCACGACTCGTACCCAATCCCTTAAGCCACTCAGAACGGTTGAACCCCCTAGGAACGACTCGTGGTCACGATTGGGCCAAGGGCACGACTCGTGCCAAGGGGCACGACTCGTGCCTCAGCCCAGAAATGGTGGTAACAGCTGAAATCAACAACAATTTCCCAAAATCCAAAGTTCCAACCAAAAGTCTTCTAAGTTATGAACCTAAAGGGCATTTCCAACTTTGGTAACTTCATTCTACTCATTTAACTCCAAGGAATCATGTCTCAAGCCTAGATCATTATAACTTCCATGAACCATAACATTTCCTCAATCTAAGAGAGTGTTCCTAAGCATCAAAGCAATTAGAACATTCATAACAACATAAATACTCATGAACATTCAAAGAAAAAAAAAGGGGGTCAAAATAACTCACCTTAGCTAATACAAGATGAAATGAAGCTTTTCTAGGCTTGATCAACTCCTCTAGATGTTCTACTCACAAAAGGACACTTGGATTTAAAAATGGACAAGAAATGAACTTGGTAAGAGTTTATGAAGTGGAGGCTTTCACCAAGCTTTTCCCATGGAGAATGGAGAGAAAAGAAAGAGGAAGAAGAATGAGGGAGGGAATATGGAGGGAGTATGGGGAAAGGTATGGGGAAGTAAGAGAAAGGTATGGGGGTGTTGACAAATGAGGGGGATGGAGAGTGATTTAGGGAGGATGTCCCCCCAATCTACCTATCCTACTAAGGCTTTCACTAAAATAGCCATTTTCCCTTAATTTTCCCAAGCATTTAAATTAAAATCCTCCTACTCAAATATTTATTCCACATACTATGATCCTCCTTCCACAATTTATTCATTTTCCATTATTATATTTTTCCCAATATTTTATTTTATTTCTCTAGAAATCCTAAGGGTTCTAAATTATTTTCCAACCATTTAATATTGACATAAGAATGTAAAGACATAAAATAGACACATAAGTTAACATAAATTTTAAAACACATAATATGATATTTAAAATTAGTGCCTAGGGTTAGGGTCGTTACACTCACTCC
This sequence comes from Adenophora triphylla var. japonica, assembly GCA_022495995.1. Lineage (NCBI taxonomy): Eukaryota > Viridiplantae > Streptophyta > Magnoliopsida > Asterales > Campanulaceae > Adenophora > Adenophora triphylla. The sequence goes on along the minus strand of JAFEMH010000406.1, from coordinate 767,250 downwards.
CCCTTAAAGAAAATTCGTCCCGAATTTTAAAAAGACTTACTTGGATTTTCAAACAACCACGGATATTTCGCTCTCATCTCCGACGCTAGCTCCCACGTCGCTTCCTCAACGGTATGATTCTTCCAAAGGACCTTCACTATCGGAATACTCTTAGACCTCAACTCCTTAACTTGGAACTCTAGGACTCTCAAGGGTTCCTCAACATAAGACATGTCCGCTTGGACATCATCGGGGGGAGAACTCAAGATGTGGGAAGGATCATGACAATACTTCCTCAACATCGAAACATGGAAAACATCATGGAGTAAAGAAAGAGACGGAGGTAATGCCAACCGGTAAGCCAAATCCCCAATCTTCTCTAGAATCTCAAACGGACCAACGAACCTCGGAGCCAATTTACCCTTATTAACAAACCTTTTTATTCCCGACCTTGGAGAGACCTTCAAGAATACAAAGTCACCAACTTCAAAAGATAAATCCCGTCTTCTATTGTCGGCGTAGCTTTTCTGTCTACTCTGAGCCGTCTTCAATCTATCCCGAATCACCTTGATCTTCTCCGTAGAATCTCGAACCAAATCCGGGCCCCAAAGTTTCGCTTCACCAACCTCGTCCCAACACATCGGAGATCGACACTTCCTACCATACAACGCTTCATACGGAGCCATCTCAATACTAGACTGATAACTGTTGTTGTAGGCAAACTCCACTAAAGGTAGATGATCCTCCCATGACAATTGGAAATCCATCACACAAGCCCGTAATATATCCTCAAGTATATGTATAGTTCTCTCGGACTGACCATCGGTTTGAGGATGAAACGCCGTACTGAAACATAATTTAGAACCCAAGGCATCATCCAATGCTCTCCAGAATCTAGATGTAAACCTCGGATCTCTGTCGGAAACAATACTAACCGGAACTCTGTGAAGTCTCACAATCTCCTTCATATACAACTGAGCTAACTTCTCTAACGAAAACTTGGTTGATACCGGAAGAAAATGAGCCGACTTCGTTAATCGATCCACAATAACCCAAATAGCATCCATCTTCTTCGCGGTAAGAGGCAAACCCGAAACAAAATCCATCGAGATCCCTTCCCATTTCCATTCCGTTATATCCAATGGTTGAAGTAGTCCCGCCGGTCTCTAATGTTCTGCCTTAATCTGTTGACAAGTCAAACACTTGGACACATAATCCGCAATTTCCTTCTTCATACCATTCCACCAATACCCACGCTTCAAGTCTTGATACATTTTGGTACTACCCGGATGAATCGCAAACTTGGACTTATGGCCATCCTCTAAAACACGCTTCTCGATTTCCGGCGATGAAGGAACGCAAATTCTCCCTTGGAAAGTTAAAATACCATCTCTATTCAACGCAAAATCCCCGGCTTTCCCCTCTTGCACTTGATCAAAAATTTTCTTCAATTTCGGATCACCTTGTTGAGCTTCTTTCAAATCTCCATACAATGTCGGAACGGCTCGAACATTCGCAATGATTACTTCACTCTTCAATTCTCGGGAACTCAAAGCTGTCACATACGCCTTTCGGCTAATCGCATCCGCCACTACATTGGCCTTCCCCGGATGATAAGAAATTATACAATCAAAATCCTTCAAAAACTCAAGCCATCTCCTTTGTCGGTTGTTCAACTCCTTTTGGGTAAATAAGTATTTCAAACTCTTATGATCGGTGAAAATCTCAAACTTCGCCCCATAAAGGTAGTGCTTCCACTTATGCAACGCAAATACAATCGCCGCCAATTCCATATCATGAGTAGGGTAATTCTGTTCCGCCGGTGATAACTTCCTAGAGGCATACGCAATAACCTTCCCATTTTGCATGAGGACACATCCCAAACCCGCCTTCGAGGCATCACTATAGATCACAAAATTCTCACAAACCATCCGGAAGGGTAAGAACAGGAGCCGTCGTCAACCTCTTCTTCAATTCATTAAAACTTTCTTCACACTTGGAATCCCATACAAACGATACATCTTTCCGAGTCAACCTCGTCAATGGAGTAGCAATCCAGGAAAACCCTTCAATGAACCTCCGATAATACCCCTCCAAACCAAGAAAACTACGGACCTCAGTCACAGTCGACAGTTGCTTCCAATTAACCACGGCTTCAATTTTTGAAGGGTCCACGGAAATTCCTGAACTCGACACAACATGCCCCAAGAAGGAAACCCGCTCAAGCCAAAACTCACACTTGCTGAACTTGGCGTACAACTGCTTCTCACGAAGAACGGATAATACAATCCTCAAATGATTCTCATGCTCTTCCCGGGACTTAGAATAAACAAGGATATCATCTATGAATACCACCACGAAGCTATCAAGATAAGGCTTAAAGACACGGTTCATCATATCCATAAACACGGCTGGAGCATTAGTCAATCCGAACGGCATCACAACAAACTCATAGTGACCATATCTAGTTCGGAAAGCTGTTTTAGCAATATCATCCGGCCTAATCTTCAACTGATGGTATCCGCTTCTCAAATCAAGCTTTGAGTAGATAACGGAACCTTGGAGTTGGTCAAATAAATCATCTATGTGCAGAAGAGGATACTTATTCTTTATAGTGGCTTGGTTCAACAAACGATAATCTATACACAATCGTAAGGTACCATCCTTCTTCCTAACAAATAGAACCGGTGCTCCCCATGGAGACACACTAGGGCGAATAAAACCCCGGTCTAGCAATTCTTGCAATTGGACCTTCAACTCTTTTAACTCGGCCGGAGCCATTCTATAGGGTGATTTAGAGATAGGGGCGGTGCCGGGCACTAAGTCAATACAAAACTCTACCTCACGATCCGGAGGCATAGAGTACTCACTAGAAAACACATCACTAAACTCATTCACAACCGGGACATGAGCTAACTCGGGAGACTTCTTATTGGAATCTACCACATAAGCCAAGTAACCCGCACACCCCTTAGATAGCATCTTTCTAGCTTTTAAGGCAGAAATAACATGTAACCCAAACATAGATTTATCGGCATCAAATATAAATGTAGGCACATCAGGCATAGCAAATGAGACTCGTTTTCTACGACAGTCTACCAAAGCATGACACTGACTCAACCAATCCATCCCAAGGATCACATCAAAATCACGGATTGGTAACTCGACCAAATCCACCGGCAATACATGCCCACATATAGTCACATCACAACCACGATATATCAGAGAAGATGCAAGGCACTCTCCCATAGGAGTAGAGACCTCCAACACATAAGGTATAGATTCAGGCCAAATATGCAATGAGAATGCAAAATGAGATGCCACAAATGAGTGGGAAGACCCGGGATCTATAAGAATGCGGGCCTTAACTCCTGAGACAGGAACTATACCTCTAATGACGGCATTAGGATCGACCTCTCCTCGACCCAAGGCAAACACTCGACCTTGGACTCTATCTTTGGGTTTCCCGTCAACATCTCTCTTCACACCACTACCTTGTCCCCCTTGACCACTACCCGAAGCTTGCTTACTCTGCCACTTGGGACAATTCCTCCGAAAATGGCCTGTCAACCCACACTCCAAACACTTGCCTTGCTTGCTCCAACACTTGTCCTCCGAATGCCCTTGCCTCTTGCAATATCCACACGTTGTCCCAAACTGACCGGAAGTCGAACGATTTGCCGGAGCCGCTACGTTTCCTCCTCGATTTGCTCCCGGGGTGAATGTCCTTGGTTGCCCTCTGTTCTGTCCCGAACCTTGACCTTGGAATCTGTTTCGGTTTCCACCTTCATTTTTACCCCGATGCTCCTCTATGTCATTCTCAATCCGATACGCCATGTTCACAGCCGCTTGGAAGTTGGCGAAGTCATGAGTCAAAAGCTGCTTCCGGAACTCCACCCTTAAGCCTTTCAAGAATCGGTAGATACGCCTCTCCTCATCTGGCACCAAATGAGGACAATAGCGGGCTAGCTCCGTAAACTTTGCTGAATACTGTGCTATAGACATTGTCCCTTGTTCCAATTTCAGAAACTCAACCTCTTTCTTATCTCCAGTCACCATCGGAACAAAGTGGTCCCGGAACTTACGTGTGAAATTATCCCAAGTTTGCGGTGTCAAATCCCGGTCCCAACCATCCTTTACTACTCGCCACCGGTGCTCGCGGGTCCTTCCAACTTGAAAACGGCACATCTCACCTTTTCCGCATCCGAACTCTCCATAGCCAAGAAAATCTTGTTCATCGCTTCAAGCCACCTTTCTGCCTTCACCGGATCCGGATCTCCGTTGAAGCTAGGAGGAGACATCTTCACAAACTTCTCTAAACCATGGTGCCCTTGCCTACCTTCGGGTTGTTGCTGTCCCCTACCTTGATTCTGAGCTGCCATATTCTGAAGAAATACTCGGAACATATCCATCATTTCGGCATTCGGATTAACAACATTACCCAAAGCCCGATCCTGATCTCCATCGTTACCCGCCATTAGTACAAACTCCTGCATTAAATACTCGACGTCAGTTATCACACACTCTCACTCAGCTAGACTCTACCCGAGAACTCTAACCAGGCTTTGATACCAACTGTGAGGACCCCGACCCGGGACCTACACGTGTTTCGAGTTGTAGCGTCCTCAAACTAACCCAAATTTACTAAACTTTTAAAACTTTAAATTAAACTTCAAACATAAATATCATTAACGTTGTCATTTCAAAATAACTCCACTCCTCTCCACATTGGAGGAGGAGTTGACCAACTTTGAAATCCTTTACCTGTTTAGTTACAAAAGATATTGGTTTTAACGTAGAAATGTAAAGTTTATAATTACAAACTCCCAAAAGGAATTATAACAAAATACTTTCTACGCCAACCTAACGTACCCCGACAATACCCAAAAGCTCACTGTCAAACTCCTTTCCGTCCTTACTTGGCCGGTCCTCCTGTCTCGGGATCTAAAAACATTAAAGGGAGAGGGGTGAGAATAAATCTCAGCAAGCTATTATGAATGCAGCAATATGCCAGATAAATGCAACACATAACAAGTCGCACATAACACATTGGGAAAGTCAGTAAACACATTCCATTACCTTGGTTTACCTTTTCCCGTCGAACGATAGTCGTACAACATTGGGTATAATAATACTCCAATCTTACAGTGAGCTGCTTAAGCAATACTCACATCTTATAAGACCCGTTTTTTAGGGAACCAAATAAGATAGTAGCAACTCTGTAAGGCTTTTGGCTCAATACAGATGCTATACCCCATCCTGTGGCCACAGGAGGGGACGGCCACAGATATAACATAATCCGATCACATTAGGTCACACTTCCATAATTGATCGTATTATGTTATACCCCCAATGTCAGCTGACTCACACATTATCAAGCACATAATAGATACTTGAATAAAATCCACAAAAAGGGATAACAATATAGCAACATGGTAAAATATACTCATGTCCAACCAATATCGTAGTGCAACATTTAATCAATACACTATGCATAATATAAACAATGTATAAGAACTCAAGTAAGGCAAGGAAGTATCATTGATACGGGGAATACTCACAGCGGAAAGAAAATAAGAATATTGATAAGATGCTCACCACCCCAATGTATCGACCTTGGAGATACAGAGCAAAACAACTCACCACTCGAAGGAATCCTCCCACGAGATACAGGGTTGTAAAGGGGGTTCACCACTCAAATGATTCAGAAGAAACCAATGAGATACAGAACACACAAAAGCTAGCTCAAAGCTGAACTTTTATTGATGAATAAACTTAAAACATGAACTGCCTCACCAAGACATGATATAGGGTATTTATAGGACACTTGAAACAACCCTCCAAGCTTAGAAAATATCAAAATACTAAGGGAATGAACTAAACATTAATTATTTGAGGATAAAATAAGGGATGAATCAAAAGACACATGAACCTAAAAGACTTGGACAAAATTCGGATGAATCTGCCCCTTAGACCACCCTTCACTAAAACTGACATAACTCTTTGTAGAAAAAAGCTATCAACGAATCGAAAATTGTTCCAGAAACTAGACTCAGAGAGCTTTCCAACCATATGTTACACATAACGTTTGGACTTCCCAATCGGTACAGAATTGCATCTGAAGTTGGCTGAATTCTGGATAGTTAGCATGTTCCGTCTCTTCAAGTTCCTGTTTCGTCTCTTCAAGTTCCTGCTCCGTCTCTTCACGTTTTGGCCTTCTAGCTCCTGCGTCAAACTCCCCTTGTTTAAGAAGACTCGTCCTCGAGTCCATATGATCACAAACTTGAGCATGTAACCTCTTGAACCTAGGAAGACGAGCTGTCCACCATTTCCAAATCACTTCTTTCTCATTTTTGTATGAATCTTTCATTACTTCAAAACCAACAACCTTGACTTCCATTCGGGATAGTAAAGTGTGCCTTCTGCTTAATGCATCAGCAACTTTATTTTGCAAACCAGCCATGTGCTTGATAGAAAAGCTATAAGTTTGCAAAAACTCCACCCACAATGCATGCCGTCGATTCAATTTATGCTGCCCATTAATAAACTTCAATGCCTCATGATCCGAATAGAGCACAAATGGTTTGGACAGGAGGTATTGACTCCAATGATCCAAAGCTCGGACAATTGCATAAAATTCTTTATCATAAGTTGAGTAATTCCTTCGAGAATCACATAACTTCTCACTAAAGAACGCAATGGGTCTGCCCTCTTGACTTAGCACAGCACCAGTGCCAACATTAGAAGCATCACACTCAACTTCAAAAAGCTTATTAAAATCTGGAAGTGAAAGAACAGGAGCTTCAGTTACCTTTTTCTTTATGAGTTCAAAGCTTTTCTCTGCTTCTTTGCTCCATTTGAAAGTACCTCCTTTGAGACATTCGTGATAGGAGCAATAATTGTGCTAAACCCCTTGATAAAACGACGGTAAAATGAAGCGAGTCCATGAAAACTCCGGATTTCGTGGATTGATTTGGGCTGTGGCCAACTAAGAATTGTTTCAACTTTACTTGAATCCATCTTCATACCATCGCAGGAAACCACATAGCCTAAGAAGACAAGGCTATTTGAGAAAAACTCACATTTTTTTGAATTTGCATAAAGCTTTTGCTCCCTTAAAGTGTTGAAAATTTCACGAAGATGATGAAAAGACAAATCTATTATATCTTGAGGATACTCATCGAAGATCGGAGGTAGAGACCAATCAACATTTGGTTGTGGTGTAATGGTACTAGTAAAAGGCCAAAAAAGACTATCCATGATGAATTGGGAAAGGAAAATATTTTTTTGATTTTTTATTTTTTTTAATAAGAAAATAGGAGATGAAGAATAAGGATCGGAGAAATGATATATAAGCTGAAACAAAAAAAACACCCACGGACTAAACAACGCTAAGAAGGTTGTTTATAACCGAGCTCTGATACCACTTGATACGGGGAATACTCACAGCGGAAAGAAAATAAGAATATTGATAAGATGCTCACCACCCCAATGTATCGACCTTGGAGATACAGAGCAAAACAACTCACCACTCAAAGGAATCCTCCCACGAGATACAGGGTTGTAAAGGGGGTTCACCACTCAAATGATTCAGAAGAAACCAATGAGATACAGAACACACAAAAGCTAGCTCAAAGCTGAACTTTTATTGATGAATAAACTTAAAACATGAACTGCCTCACCAAGACATGATATAGGGTATTTATAGGACACTTGAAACAACCCTCCAAGCTTAGAAAATATCAAAATACTAAGGGAATGAACTAAACATTAATTATTTGAGGATAAAATAAGGGATGAATCAAAAGACACATGAACCTAAAAGACTTGGACAAAATTCGGATGAATCTGCCCCTTAGACCACCCTTCACTAAAACTGACATAACTCTTTGTAGAAAAAAGCTATCAACGAATCGAAAATTGTTCCAGAAACTAGACTCAGAGAGCTTTCCAACCATATGTTACACATAACGTTTGGACTTCCCAATCGGTACAGAATTGCATCTGAAGTTGGCTGAATTCTGGATAGTTAGCATGTTCCGTCTCTTCAAGTTCCTGTTTCGTCTCTTCAAGTTCCTGCTCCGTCTCTTCACGTTTTGGCCTTCTAGTTCCTGCGTCAAATGATACCAAACTGATGCCGGATTTCGCAACGGAAAAGAAGAATAGAGAAAATGGATAGGATGCTCACCACTTCAAGGAATCCACCTTGAAGATACAGAGCATATACAACTCACCACTCTACGGAATCCACCGAGGAGATACAGGGTTATGTGTTCACCACTCAATGGAATCCACCAAAGAGATAAAGAACGAGAAAGCAAGCACAAAGCTAAACTTTATATTATATTAACTCAAAATTCAACTCCCCTTATTACAATGATTTGTGGGGTATTTATAGATATTTGGAACATCCCTCCAAACTTAGAAATCATCAAAATACATAAAGATAAGCCTAAAAATTAATATTAAAAGATAATTGTGATTAAAAATATGAAAGATCAAAAAACTATGCCAAATTCGGATGAATCTGTCCATGTGTGAAGCCTCTAGTAAAATGGTCATAACTTCCTCTAGTAAACTCCAAATCCGGATCTGAAAGATGCGTTGGAAAGTAGACTCATAGGGCTTTCCAATGGTATATTGATAGTAATATTTGTCAGAACAGAATAGGAGATACATTCTGTACAAACGGACAGTCTTTGTAAAATGTTGACCATTTGGTTCCCGCATCATACTCCCCCACTTGAAAGAAATTCGTCCTCGAATTTTGTATATCGCATCACAACAAGTACTTGTATACAATATCTGAATAATACTTCGGAAAACTTTGTATTTTATGGCTCTTGTAATGGCCTTCATCCAATCGGTCCAACGAGTTTTGAGAAAGTTATCAATGATGAACTTGTTAATGAACCAAGAAATTGAAGTACTTGAAGGGTTGATGTCAAAGGGATCCTTGTAATGATTGTCACTAAGATATTCAAATATATTTTTCGACCAACTCAAAGAAAATGTAGGAAAGACATTGGAATTTTCCCCACATAATGATGTATAAGATGCACAAATTTGACAATAACCCAAGCATTGATCAAAATTAGGCAGAGAACCTTTTTCAAAATCATAAAATGAAAATTCCTTATGATCTTGAGGGTACTCATCAAATATAGGAGGTTGAGACCAATCAATAACAGGCAAGGGAGTAATGGAATCGGTAAATGGCCAAGAAAACTCAAACATGGTGTACAAAATATGAAATTGATTTTTTTTTTTATAATAGAAATGAATCTAAAGAAGGAGAAAGAGAAAGAAAATGAAGATCAAGGGGAAAGGTATAAAATGATACCTTAACCAAAACAAGGATAATCCTGGTTTCGGCTCTGATACCAAACTGATGCCGAATTTCGCAACGGAAAAGAAGAATAGAGAAAATGGATAGGATGCTCACCACTTCAAGGAATCCACCTTGAAGATACAGAGCATATACAACTCACCACTCTACGGAATCCACCGAGGAGATACAGGGTTATGTGTTCACCACTCAATGGAATCCACCAAAGAGATAAAGAACGAGAAAGCAAGCACAAAGCTAAACTTTATATTATATTAACTCAAAATTCAACTCCCCTTATTACAATGATTTGTGGGGTATTTATAGATATTTGGAACAGCCCTCCAAACTTAGAAATCATCAAAATACATAAAGATAAGCCTAAAAATTAATATTAAAAGATAATTGTGATTAGAAATATGAAAGATCAAAAAACTATGCCAAATTCGGATGAATCTGTCCATGTGTGAAGCCTCTAGTAAAATGGTCATAACTTCCTCTAGTAAACTCCAAATCCGGATCTGAAAGATGCGTTGGAAAGTAGACTCATAGGGCTTTCCAATGGTATATTGATAGTAATATTTGTCAGAACAGAATAGGAGATACATTCTGTACAAACGGACAGTCTTTGTAAAATGTTGACCATTTGGTTCCCGCATCAATCATCAATCCATCCTACAAGATCATTATACAATAATACCTAGCCTCTTTAAAGGTCTAAGTTAAATCTACCAAGTTGGGATTATAATTGTCTAGTTACCAAACTAGGTTAACTAGCGTTTTCCAAGCAACATTTAAAGTACTTCTCCAATTCCATTTTGATCACTTAAGATGTCATTGTGTAGCCAAAGTATTCTACTTTAATCTAGGTTAAAGATATTTCATTTCGGTTCGAGTTTGATTAGGTTTGAATAGCTCTAAAGTTGATGTGAAAAACCAGGCCAGGGCACGACTCGTGCCCATTGAACCTTCCTCTGATTCTGGCGTCCCCAAGCAGGGCACGACTTCCCTTTATCCAAGGCACGACTCGTGACCCTCACATGGCACGACTCGTGCCTGAGGTCACGACTCGTGCCCAAACCCTTAAGCCACTCAGAACGGTTGGACCCCCTAGGAACGACTCGTGGTCACGATTGGGCCAAGGGCACGACTCGTGCCAAGGGGCACGACTCGTGCCTCAGCCCAGAAATGGTGGTAACAGCTGAAATCAACAACAATTTCCCAAAATCCAAAGTTCCAACCAAAAGTCTTCTAAGTTATGAACCTAAAGGGCATTTCCAACTTTGGTAACTTCATTCTACTCATTTAACTCCAAGGAATCATGTCTCAAGCCTAGATCATTATAACTTCCATGAACCATAACATTTCCTCAATCTAAGAGAGTGTTCCTAAGCATCAAAGCAATTAGAACATTCATAACAACATAAATATTCATGAACATTCAAAGAAAAAAAAAGGGGGTCATAATAACTCACCTTAGCTAATTCAAGATGAAATGAAGCTTTTCTAGGCTTGATCAACTCCTCTAGATGTTCTACTCACAAAAGGACACTTGGATTTAAAAATGGACAAGAAATGAACTTGATAAGAGTTTATGAAGTGGAGGCTTTCACCAAGCTCTTCCCATGGAGAATGGAGAGAAAAGAAAGAGGAAGAAGAATGAGGGAGGGAATATGGAGGGAGTATGGGGAAAGGTATGGGGAAGTAAGAGAAAGGTATGGGGGTGTTGACAAATGAGGGGGATGGAGAGTGATTTAGGGAGGATGTCCCCCCAATCTACCTATCCTACTAAGGCTTTCACTAAAATAGCCATTTTCCCTTAATTTTTCCAAGCATTTAAATTAAAATCCTCCTACTCAAATATTTATTCCACATACTATGATCCTCCTTCCACAATTTATTCATTTTCCATTATTATATTTTTCCCAATGTTTTATTTTATTTCTCTAGAAATCCTAAGGGTTCTAAATTATTTTCCAACCATTTAATATTGACATAAGAATGTAAAGACATAAAATAGACACATAAGTTAACATAAATTTTAAAACACATAATATGATATTTAAAATTAGTTCCTAGGGTTAGGGTCGTTACAGTCTAGCTGCCCGCGGTCTTGACTCTAGTGCTCTAGCTATTCGCGGTCTTGACTCAGGCGATCTTTAGGAGATCGCAATCTTGACTATGGCGGTCTACGATATACCACGTCAGACTTGGCCTTTGGGCCTGATCGAGCTTTGGGCCCGGTCTGATAGATCTAGCTCATTTGTTTGACACCACACCAGTCCACATATAAAAAGGAAAGAAGGAAAAAGAGCACATCAAATTATCCTTAAATTTGTGAAACAACCTTAGGCCAAATACTAAATTTCTTGTAGAGATACATAAGCAAAAATATTCTTAATTTCTTATACATTGGTAGTGTAAGTCTTTATATAAAAGCTGCTTCATGATTGTCCAAAATTCAGCAGTTACTGCCTGCCATTCTCTTATTGTAGGGCTTATATATCACCAAAGGATAAAGCTTAGCAATCACCATGTGCTTTAAACCCAATCAAAGCATCCACCCTGGAATCATACCGTTCACATTCTGAGTATTTGTGTTTGAACCTACTTGGTTGTACCTGCATTATCATTTCCCACTTGTAAATTGTGACAAAAATAGTTGACTTTCAATCAGTTGACCAAACTTTATATGCTCCCTGTATCCCATAGTAATATGCACAATGGGCTTGACACAAAAATTAAGGAAAAAATGAAAAAGGTGATATGTTGTGACAAGAAATGCACGAAATGACAAATTCTTGATATTTCTTGTCAAAATTTATATTCCCGAAATGATATTGGATAAATGCACTAGAATTAGCCTCCCGATAGAAGATCAAGGAGTTCAATTTGATTGCGACAAGAAATGCATTTCAAAGAAAAAAAAAAAGGGAAAACAACTTACCCGATTTGCAGATTGGGATTGCATTCTAAAGGTTGGAAGAAACCCTGTGAATGAGATTGAGCATGCTGGTGGCCATATGAACTGCTTTCTTCACCTCCAGCCCATGATGGTCCAAGATGGTTTTCTGCATAAATTTCTCCCAGCTGCCCAAAGATACAACATTTCACAGGAATTGTACAATAAAGTCTTAAATAAGTAATCAATTTTATTCAAGATTCATGGTGGAATTAATTTTTCTTGAATATTATCAAATATGTATATTAGAGGTGTGCCCGCAGTTTGATTAATGCTTACCTTGCTCTCTAAAGCCTTGTTAGCCTCAACCCACATCCTCTCCTGTGGTTGAAAAATTTTCTTGTGAGTATCATGACATGATAACACACAAATAATGAACTTAAAAAAAAAACGCCTTCTTTTTCTCAATTTCTTAATTTTTTTCTATGATGACACGGTTACCTTGGTCTGAAGATCAGCAAGTTGATCCAGCATAGACTGGGTCTGCAAAAAGACCAGAAAATGTACTAGCGAGTGAATCATATATTAAAGGAAAGACAAACACATTTCTCACCTTCTCAACCGACTACGTAAAATTGTACACCCTCCGTGCCAAAATGAATGTCGAAAAAAGTTTCAAATTTGCTATTTATCAAGTGCAAATTTGAAAAAAATAAAATAAAAATTGACAGACATTTAGGGAAAGAGGGAGTAGTTAATATTTCTTAATTAAATCCAAATCCTAATCCTAAAGGTCTTATTGGTTAAGGCCAGAATGGATTAAGGTCACAGTTTCCTCATGCCTTTCTTAGCAAATCATGAAAAAGCGAAAAGATAAGATTAGAAGCTAGAGCACACATCAAAAAACAAAACATATTTCAAGATAGAGTATCCTATTTTTTTTCTTCCTTTATACTAGTATGTTAGAAGTTACATGTGAAAGTTTCTTTCTAAAAGGGACACACTTAACATCTAAGGGTAGGCTCTCTCTACTATTACCCGCTGCAGCCAGTGACTGTCCAGATCACTCTTCTTATTTAAGGGTACAACTAAATGGACACAATTAAACTATGTACATCTTTTATAGGATGGGGCAAATCCAAAACATGAAAACCAAAAAACCCTAATATATAAGTTGGGTTCACCCTTGATGTAGGAATTTTTACATTCCTTGATGCATCAGATGTGAACCATAAATCTTGATAAGCAAAAAGGTCAGGATTTCAATCCCCACCAAAGACACTGTCAATTACTCCCTCCGTCCTAAAAGTTTGTCTCATTTGACTTTTAGTTGAACTTTGACCACAAATATATGACAATTTAATTATGTTCATGAAATTCTAAAAATTCCTATTGATTCACCATTAATAATATTATCAACAACAACTTTTAGAATTTCATGAACATGATTAATCTCTCATAGATTTGTGGTCAAAGTTCAACAAAAAAGTCAAATGGGACAAACTTTTAGGGAAGGAGGGAGTATGTAATAGCTTAAGGCATTTATTAGTTAAAAAAAAAAACAATTATTTAAAAAAAAAGAAATAAAAAGGCACCAAATAACGCTATGGTTGAAATGTTGTCAATTTGATGGGCACAAGAAGGAAACTGTTCTGACTGACATGTTCTTTGTTAAAATCAACACCGACTCATTTGTCGGGAACATTTCGAAAGCTTCTCGATTGTCCCAGTGCATAAGCACAATTCTTGAAGAAACTGGAATTCACCTCCACGCTCGAAGGTTCCATGGCCACCGCCCTAAAAGAAATATGCAGAAGGTTCATAAGCCACAATCGCTGGAATTCTCTAGATCAATTGGGTGGCTTCCTCCACCGACCTAGTGTCAGTATATAAGTCAAATTGGATTCCCCAATTTTTGTGACCAGTCCAGAGTGTTTGGGTGAGTGACCAAGTGAGAAAGAGAGTCGTGAGTTGTGAGGCTTTTCTTTTGTGAGTTAGCTTATTAGTGAGTGCGATAAAGAGTTGTACTTTGTCCTTTTGTAAGTATTATATAAGTAATAATAATAGTGTATTCTTATTATTACTTGTGGTTCACTAATTCGGGTACGGAAATTCAACAAGTGGTATCAGAGTGGTACGAATCGGGATTGTGGGGCGTTATTTGAGATCATTGCAGGTGCACAGTAGAAGACTGTGAAGCTCGCGGTGGGAGACCAGGCTTAATTGGTGACGTGCACGGAGGCAGTACCAAGTCACGATGGTAGATCCGGCAAGCGCTTTTGGTGGAGTCAGGATACTCAACAATGGCAATTATAAGTATTGGCGAACGTTTATACAGTCGTACTTAGAAGGACAAGAGTTATGGATTGTTGTGGGTGGTAGTGAGGCCACGCCACCAGAAAAGAAGGACACTCAAGCATTTAGAAAATGGGAAGCGAAAGCTGGGAAGGCTGTGTATGTGCTAAAGATTAGCGTTGAGGATGAACTTTTGGAGCATGTCGAGGATGCACAAACTCCAAAAGAGATAAGAGATACATATGCGACGTTATTTTCAGGACTAATGAGGCTCGTCTCAGATGCTCGAGAATGAGCTAATGTCAACTACACAAAAGATCTAACTGTAAGTCAATATCTCCATAAAGTTAAATCCTTATGTCATGAAATTTCGAAGTTAGATGTGGACTCAAATATTAATGAGCAACGAATGAAAAGAATAATCATCCACGTGTTGAGACAAAGTTTAAGGGTTTAGTTACTGCGATTTGTGGTTGGGCTACTTAACCTTCTCTATTGGAATTAGAAAGCTTGTTGGCCAGCCAAGAAACTTTGGATAAACATACATCTAACTCTTCAACGCCAAAATCAATACAATCAGAGGAAGCGTTGTTCAGTAACCGAAGTCGAGGAAGACAAAAAGAACTTGTTGAGGGATGGAAAAAGAAATAAGAAATTCAAGACCAGCTGGATGTGTCGAGGAACAAAGGATGCTCCCGTGCAGGGGGAGCTAGGATGAGAAATAAAGATAACTCTCGATTAGACGACCGGAGACGAAACAATGAATGTTATAACTGTGGTCGTAAGGGGCATTTCTTAAAATATTGTCCATTCAAGAAGAAGGTTGTCGAAGGAAATGCTGTTACCAATCAAGATCCCCATGATAGTGAATAAGAATGGGACATGTAAGCTTCCTTCGCAGATTTAAGGCTTCATGAAGATGACCCAGAAGAAGAAGAATGGTTTGAAGACCATGCTTATAGGGTTCTTGAGGAAAACTGGATCGACCACGTGGAAAGCGAAGAAGAAATTGACTTCGATGAAGGTCAATGGTTTGAAGATGTAGCTGCCAAGATCAATGTTGGATGTACGTATAGTCTAGACGACTACAGCACTGCTAAAGCATTAACGAGCTTGGTCGAAGACAACTTAAAAGAAACAATCATTAGGGTGACCGATGCAAATATTGATGATCCAAAACTCGTAAACAAAAAGAAGCCAAAGATTAAGGGGGAGCAATATCAAGAAGACTCGGCACTTGAGCAAGATATGTCCGCAACCCTAAAACTTTCTTCAAGTCTTGAAGCGTTTAACTTAAGCTCGTTTGAGATGCCGAAAAGCACGAAGGCAACATCCGCATTCGTTGAGGAACTTTGGTCATGCTAACATAATGATAAAGAAGTAGCTCGCTACTGTGGAGGTGGCAATGCTGTACTTAAGAAGTCATTCTACAACACGGATGAACAACTCGATACAGAAGCTCTTCAAAGAAAACAACGTTGAGGGGGAGTGTTAAAATCAACACCGACTCATTTGTCGGGAACATTTCGGAAGCTTCTTGATTGTCCCAGCCCTTGAGCACAATTCTTGAAGAAAATGGAAATTCACCTTCACGCTTGAAGGTTTCATGACCACCGGCCTAAAAGAAATATGGAGAAGGTTCATAAGCCACCATCGCTGGAATTCTCTAGATAAATTGGGTGGCTTCCTCCACCGACCTAGTGTTAGTACAACAACAACATCAACAAAGTCTTAGTCCCAAAATAATTTGAGATCGACTAACATGAATCCTCATATGTCATCGTGTAAAAAGGTTGTTGAAAAAATAATAATAATAAAGAGTATTCCTCCACCGACCTAGTGTTAGTATATAAGTTAAATTGGATTCCCCAATTTTTGTGTCTAGTCTAGAGTGTTTGGGTGAGTGACCAAGAGAGAAAGAGAACCGTGAGACACCTTAGTTCTCACTCTATTCTCTCTTCGGGTCGAGACACTTTAGTTCTCACTCTATTCTCTCTTCGGGTCGAGACACCTTAGTTCTCACTCTATTACTTCTTCGGTTTGAGGCACCATACGTTCTTACTTCTTCGGTTTGAGGCACCATACGTTCTCACTTCTCGGTTTGAGACACCATACGTTCTCACTTTTTCGAACTACGATCCGGCTTAATTCCCTCCTAGGGATACGTAGGAATCCTTTCCCAAAAAGGCCCAGCCATCCAACCACATCAATCATTTTCCTTCATCTGCCATATCCCCGGCAGATCGGGCAATTTGACCACTCTGGTCTTTCTTTTCCACCAGCCGCTCATTAGGCTTGGGATCCTTCTTATCGACAACCCCACTTCTTCCATAAGTGACGTTGCCGAGGGGCTCTGTGAGTATCCCAATCCAATTCGCGACCCTTATAAGTGTCTTTTAATATAATAAAATTGCACTAGAGGCTTTTTGGTAAATTTTTGGTCCATTCCGAGACTTTCGGAATCTTTTTATAAGTTTTTGCGAAGGAATTACTTTTAAGTCTTTTTTCCATGCAAAAGGACCTATAAAGAATTATTCATTTTGGACCTATGAGGAATTATCCCGGAATGTTCCAGAACAGGTTGATTGGCGCCAGAAACGGTTATTGGCTCGTCAAGTCGTGCGACACAACGAGCCACGAAAAGTCACAGCGGTGGGTCGTGCGACGCAAGTTGCCACTCACCAGCAGGTTATAAATAAGACCCTCCCCTCTCATTTCAGGATCCCTTTTCGACCTATTGTTGCTCTGCCCAAATATTGGCGTAACATACACAACAAACACACACACAATTCTCTCTCTCACACACACAACCCTCTCCTTTTCTCTCTCAATTCAATCCAATTCATACACCATCACCTAGATCCTTAATCCACCATCATTCCTAAGCTCAATCTGGTTCTGTAGCTGATAATTGAAGATCCTTAAACCTGACTTGGTATAAGGATTGTAGATCTACAAGGGTAACAAACTCCCTCCTTCCTTCTCTCTCATCTATTTGCTCTTTTCATAATTCATGCAATTTCTATTCATTTGATTTAATAATTAGGCTCCATCTGCTTTAATTGTTAAGTTACAATCGCAATCTCTCTCTCTTTAAGTTACTTTGTTTGGTATTATTTCATGTTTATGAGTTAATTTTGGTGTAATTGTGGCTTGTTCATCAAGGGAGTGTGGATCACCCCATATCCACACCCCCTTGATCGATTGGATGTTAATTCATGTGTTTTCTGAGCTAAATCTCTGATATAATTCAATCTGGATAGATCTCAGTTCATTCTGCGTTTCAGTCTGTAAGGTTTCTGCATATTGGCGTCCTGTGTCACGCGACACAACCTGCCAGGCTGAGTCCTGTGTCACGCGACACAACTAGCCAAGCAGATCCTGTGTCACACGACACATCTTGCCACTCTGCAGAAGCCACTTTCTCAATTGTAATCTGTTCATAGTTTTGTAACTGGGATGTGGCCCCCTTTGTACCAAGTAGTTCACGAGTTGTATCTATCTCATTTTATCAATAAAATACATTTATCACGTTTCTCGTCTTATACGTTTGCACACATTTATGAATACATTGGATGTTTGTTGTTGAAAGACTCGTTTACGAGGCGTGTTGGGTGAACTCTCGGTTCTTCCCAACACGTAACCTGACCCCCAAACCCTCTCTTTGATTTAAAATTGGTTTTTCAATGTTTTTCATTGAAAACGGCGTGGCGACTCCTTTTCATTCACTTTTACATATCTCCCGTCCCTTTTTCCAAAACATCAATTTTCATACGGGGTATGTTCAATTAGTGAGTGCAATAAAGAGTTGTACTTTGTCCTTTTGTAAATATTATATAAGTAATAATAATAGTGTATTCTTATTATTACTTGTGGTTCACCAATTCGTGTAAGAACATTCAACATTCTTCACATAAAAGATCATGTCTGACTAGGTTGTGATATGGACATTCACTGCCAAACTAATGGCGATCATTAGAATTCTTCACTTTTAAGATGTACCATTTCAAGAAGACCTGCTTCCGGAAGCTATGGAAAAAGAATTAATATTTTTCAAACAAGGTGCAGAGAAAAGGCTAGGGTTGATATATAAATATATACTCCCTCCGTCTCACCAAAACTGATACTTATTTCTTTTTTGGTCCGTCCCATCAAAACTGATACTGTCCAAAATGGCAAAGGAATCTTCACTATTTACCCCACTCATTCTCTCTCCTATTTCACTTTTACACTCACAACATTCTCTCTCCTAACTATTTCTCCCACTCATTCTCTCTCCTATTTAATTCTTCATACTCACAACATTTTCTTTCACTTTTTCTCTCTCTTACTTTTCTTAATCCGCGTGCCCAAAAATTTGGTCTCAATTTTGATGGGTCGGAGGGAGTATATATATATATACACGTGCAAATGAATGCCAAAGAAAAAAAGAAGAAGCATTCACCTTAATGGATCGAATTTGCCTCAAGGATGAGTCTAGTTGATGCTCAAGTTGCTCGAGGTCCTTGAGATTTAATGGCGCCAGGTCTTCACCAAAAAGATGCCTAATGCAACAAATGTATGACCAATAGTCGTGGATCAACTTATGTATCATCTTATATAAGAGAAATACTTTTATACTTTTTTTTTTATTCATCAGACATTACCTTTGATACTGCTGAAGAGATTCATATTTGGATTTCAGTTTCATGTATTCCCTGTAGCTGTTTTGCTGGGGAAATAACAAGAAACAAACCAAATTAACATCATGTGATGCCGTGATGTTTGACATAAACCCAACTTTCCTATGGGGCCAACCCTCTTTTCTTTTTCCTTTTTCCTTTTTCAATTCGTACCAACTTATTAGGCATAAGCTTTTAATAATCACAAACTTCCCTTATAACCTTTTACTTCCATTTTCAAGATTTTTTTCTCAAAATTAATGTCATTTTTGTTTCTCCCTAAATATTTTTTTACCAATTTTTTTTTCACTAATCACTTTATACTTGCAAAATTAAATGTTTGAAAAGTGGAAAACAAGAATATTTATGCATTTTTGCCATTAAGTTGTACAAAAAGTAGAGATTTTCAAAATGTCCCCTAAGTGATATTTGCGCATTCATTTAGGGACGGAGGGAGTACTAAACGTTCATATAGGATAAGTAACTAAGGGAAATTCTTCAAACATAAATCTATCCGGGGTTAGTACAGCCGAGCTTTGTGCCTTGTTGGGCAGCATACGAGCCAAGCTTCGCTTGCTTGCCTGCTTGGAAGCTTGAGCTTAACTCACTTACACACGAATCAAGTAAGATCCTATGCACGCCAAGCCCATGTTAGTGACAAGGCTGCGTAGTCTGTTAGCAACCTTACCTGGATGGTGAAAAACAAAGGCATACCTCAAGATCCTTGGCAGATTGGTTGACTTCCAATGTACTATAACTGCAGTTTTGGTACCTCTCAAGCATTTTGAGCATGCTGAGTTTTAAAGGAAAAAAATAAAATCGATCAGTTGATATGAGCATATATATGGCTCATGATTATATCAGAAATAGCAAAAGCAAGAAGTAAATAATGTAGTATCAGCTACATGTACTAGTCATTAAGAAGCACGCCAGCAGTAGTGTAACAATAGGTTGATTGAATTTTCCAACATAAAAGTACCAACAAAAATGGAGTAGAAAATTATACTACGAGTATTTGATAGATTTAGAGACAAAAATCATCTAAAATAGAAAACTAGAAGTTACATAACAATTTAAGCAGCATTTTCGCACTTCAAGCATGATTGAGAAACTATGCAATTTGCTACATGGTGTTCTTTAGGAAATCGACACCTAATCACTTAATTTATCGGGCATTTATGCTGCGTTGAACAATGAACGACCACTGGGTTATAAGAGGTATGAATATCAAAGAAACACTTTCCTTCCACTATACTTCCTAAAGCCATCAAGGACTTGAAATTGTCAAACAGAATAATGATCTCTAGTCATATCACTCTAATATTTTTTTTTATCTACCTTTGGTTAATAAGTTTGTCCAGCTATTAATATATTTTCACTTGCATCTACTTTTCAATTCTTCAGTAACATCTCAAAAGTTCATTCAATGATCCTAAATCATAAAGTAAAATTTTAATTCTTAAATATTTTTCTCAACAAAGCATCCTTCTAACTAGTTGCTTATCAAATTATTTAACAGATCTAATTTGATAAGCTCCTTCTGCGTAACCTTGAAACTAAAGGTGTAGAAAGTGGGATTCATTAACTCCAAAGAAATTTGAATATTAGGCAAGTTGGTTACTATTTTCAGTACATCCAGAATTTGTTAAGTCTGGGACTTCACTATGTATACATACAAAAGCGTTAAATGGAGCCACTGGGAAATATGATCATAATCTCAGTTCTGAAGGCAAAGCTAGATACTGATTTCAAAATCTTCATGCAAACGAAACAAAAGTTAAACTAATTAAGTACTCACCGTTTGATCCATTTGCATAAAAGCATCAAGTGGAGCCGGAGAGAAACATGAGTCAAATTAATTTCTAAAGGCAGAAACTAGCTAGATACTGATTTAATCCTGAAGTTCTTCATGGAAATTAAATAAAAGTGAAACTAATTAAGGGTCAAAACAAGAATATGGAAAAGAGTGAAAATTAAGGTTAATCAATCATCAATCTGCTAGCTATACCATTGAAATTAGTGAAGAAAAGGATTTTAGCTGCCACTGCCACCCTCATCTTAATTTGATGTTCTGTGATTCTCAGAAGGAAAAAAGTACTTGATGATTCTATTCTCTCTTGTCTGAAATCTAATTCAACTTTTGCAAATTTAACTTGTATTTATCTCAACTGCTACCATCCTTTCAAGAGAAGAATCAAAAAAAAAAAAAAAAATTCCCAAGATAAAAAATAAAATAAAATAAAATAATAAGAGAACCATACGTTTTAACCTAACATCTTGAGAATTAGATAAGATTTCAGAGAAGGATTTTATTTTCATTAAGATGCTTGAATTTAAACAGAGATGGATCTGATAGCAGATATATGATCAGATCATGATTTCACTGATAAAGAAAACCTAATCTCAATTTTTTCCAAAATAGAAGGGAAAAAAAAAAAAAAACACACACACACACAAACACACAATAGAATCAGTATCTGCCATAACATGAAAGCAAAGCTCTTTACTGGGTAAAAAGGGTTTAACTCCCCTTGGTTATCATCAAGAAACAAAAACACTACTGAATCAAACATAAAAAAGTAGAGAAAATTGATTAATTACTTGGAGGTGGAGCAGAATTCATAGAGCTTGCCGCGGTTGGAGAAGATGATGAGGGCAACTTCAGCATCACAGAGAACAGAGAGTTCATAAGCTTTCTTGAGCAAACCATTCCTCCTCTTTGCAAATGTCACTTGCCTATTTATCTTGTTCTCTATCCTCTTCAACTCCACCCTTCCCCTTCCCATTATTATTAGTATTTCTTACCTCTTTATTTATATATCTATTAAAAAAAAATCTTCTTTATTGGAATTCTTTTTAGGTACCCATTTTGATCTTCTTTCTCTCAGATGGTACACAATTCTAACCCAAAATAGTGAGTTTTCTTTCAAGAAAACCCTAGAGAGAGAAAGAGAAAGAGAAAGAGAGAGAGGAAAGAGATGGGTTTGGGTTTGGGTGGGTAATTATGAGTTCTTCCTTGGATTCTTTGTAACCTCAGAGTTTTTTTTTTCTCTCACATAGTAGTCACACACACACATCAAAGACCAGATATGAAATATTAGGGTTGGTGTTCATTCCTGTTTCAAGCTTCATGCTTTTTAACCCATTTCAGTAATCCCTCCCTTCCGGTTTAGAGAAAGATACCCCTTTTCTACCTACTTGCACTCAAGCGCGTCTTCACCAACCTCTCAAGATTTTCTTTCCGGTAATAATTTGTTTAGGTCATTGTACAATCAATATTTTCTCCTTAAAAAAAAAAAAAAAAAAAAAAAAAAAAAACAATTTTCAGTTAAAACACATGAAATTTTTGTAAATATTAAATTTTATTCGCACACGAAAACTTATTAACACATGCTTGGCACTTCTAAACTTTAACCCTGAAACTTTGAAACAATGCACTTCTATAATACTACCAATAACACTCATTTAACATTTTAACTATCACTATTTAATACTATCACTAATATACATTAACATAACCATTAACACGTTTTTTTCCACTACTCACACACACACACATGCACGCACAGAAGCGCCTAGGAGATAAATTCTAGGGAGAGAAAGTCTTCCCTCTAACTTCTGGGGAATCGAACCCATAACCTCCGGGTTGAAAGTCATGAGCTCAAGCCAGCAGGCCAAATCCCCGTGTGCTAACCATTAGCACTTTCTTAGCACTATCACATGCATTGCTTAACACTACTGATACTATTTTAACTCTATCACAGTCACTTTTTAACATTAGCGTTGATACATTTTAACAAAATCAATAACATTTTTAACACCGTTATAATCTTTGACACTACTACTAGTACATCTAAACACAAATACTAGCGACCGTTAACAAGAGTTAGATAATTGAATAGTCATAAATATGAACCACTTACATTTTATAACGTTACACATTAACTTAGGGGGAGAGACACATTTTTAAGAGCTCATTTTTCTAAGATTAAAAAAAAATGATTACTCGCAACACAAATACCAAAAAAACTTCCATTTATAAATACTCCCTCCGTCCCAGAACAATGTTCACATACACTGTTTGCACATGTTTTAAGGAGGGAGTATTATATTGAAAGTGTTGTGAGTGTGAAAATAAAATAGGAGAGAGAATGAGTGGAGAGAATAGTAAATTATAATGGTGTTGTGAGTATTAAAATAATGTAGGAGAGAGAATGAGTGGAGGGAATAGTAAAGATTTCTTTCCATTTTAGGTAAGTTTTAAATGTGTGAAGTAAGTTTTGGGACGCCCAAAAAGGAAAGTGTGAAGATTGTTCTGGGACGGAGGGAGTATGTTTTTGTAAGGATATAGAAGTATTTTCTTTGTCTTTTCTTTTGTATGATTTTACTTCCTCCTGCCTATTTAAATTGAAAAAAAAAACTCTTAGACACGAAAATTAAGTAGTATATAATATTAATGTGTTGT
Source organism: Adenophora triphylla var. japonica (assembly GCA_022495995.1). Taxonomy (NCBI): domain Eukaryota; kingdom Viridiplantae; phylum Streptophyta; class Magnoliopsida; order Asterales; family Campanulaceae; genus Adenophora; species Adenophora triphylla. The sequence continues at coordinate 743,620 of JAFEMH010000406.1, read as the reverse complement.
GGGTGTTAATAATGGGGTAAGAAAGAGAAAGTGAGATATGAAATTGTAGGTGGGTGTTGTGATTATAACAGGTGTGTTTCATTTATTTTAAAAGTAGTTTGTAATGAAACGAATGACTATACTCCCTCCGTCCCATTATAAATGGAACAAAAATTCCATTTTATTGTTCTATTACAAAACATACAATATAAAAAAGGAAAGTTTTTAATATTTGTTTATTTATAAGACTCAATTATATTATCATACTTATATCGTCTATCCATTTACTATTTTCTACTCCGCTTTCTTTCTTTTACCTCATTTTTATAATAATAATACTTAATTAATTATATATTTTTATTAATTTTGATACAAAATTCATTTTATATCTTTTATAACGAGAAGGAGGTAGATAGTAATTTTTTGGGGCAGGAAAAATACTTGAGAGTGATGAAGTAAATTGAATTAGGGAACGGGAGCATGAAAAGATTCAAAGGGAAGCGCGTGGGGTTTTGACAAACTTGTGTGTGGAGGAGCATGAAAAAAATTGAGAACATTCGCCAAAAACCTTAAATGGATACCTACGTGTCGACTCATGAATGGCTTCACTTCGTTATCATGCATAAATAGTCAGCTTTCTTTATTTCTTCCTCAGCTCCAACCATTTTTGTTTTCTTTCCTTTTCGCTCTATTGTCCATGCAACTTTTGTGTTCAACCATTTAACTAACGGGTATAACGGTGACCTCCCTCATTTTTTTTTTATTTTTTCTTTCAGATTTGCCGTGTTAGAACATGGATTAATTAATATGTGTTATTTAATTTCATTTGTTATAATCATTTAATAATGTTAAAGTATAGACAAAATGTGTAGAATTTCATTAGGTGTAAGTACCATTAAATGATGGGCCTAATGGTAACTTCATACCATCATCTTTATGAAAGGGTGTAGTCCCTAAATGAAGTGCCCCTTCTCTTATTATATAAAGGCTATCCATCAGCCATTAGAGACACTAGTTACATATACAATTCAGTCATAAGAATTCTCTTCATTCATCAAGAAGATTATAGTGTGGGCACTATCATTTAGAAGATCTACTCTTTCCTACTTTCTCATTTATTCAAGAACAAGATCAAGAACACAATCATGGAATCACAAGGTACACACTTCCGTATTATTCTTCTTCTTCTTCTCCTTCTCTTCTTAATCTAGTTGTGAGTCGGTTCATGGTTAATGGATCATTAATGTTCCAACAATTGGTATCAGAGCCTACTCATATACTAGATTGAGTTTGAAATTCTTATAAAGCCTTATGCTTTAATTCTTGTATGATTTAATTTAGTTTTTGTTCTTGATCATGATACTCATCTTGTCTAAGAGTATTATATTCATAAAACTTCATTCTATTTCTGTTTTTGGTTTACTTAAAGGCTTTCAATTCTTAATATAAGATTATCCCATTTTGAACATAGCCACCATCCTTGGATGCGTTGTGAGTTTGTTCATATGCATAGCCACGCATTTAAAAATGTGATGTGAGTATGCGGATCTACTTGCTTTGGTTGAATATTGATTCACCATTAAGTTAAGAATTGATAGTCTAATTGGGTGTTATGGCTCGTTGTCCTGGCAATGGGTTCGATTCCCCCACCAGTGGTTAGAGGGAATGACATTGCCCTCCCTAGCATAACTAGGCGCCTCTGTGAAGTGCATCAAGGGGGGAGCGGTGAAATGTGTTGATCCCCTTTTTAGAAAAGAAAAAAAAACTAAAGGCACTATGCAAAAATTATCAAGTGAAAATTCTTGTATTCTATGGCATATGCGTTTGGGTCATATCTCCAAAGGGAGAATTGATAAAGCTTATGTCGGAGGAAATCCTAAAAATAACTTGATACTCCGGATAAAACTTTTGCATTAAGTGTTTTAAAGAATAAATTTACAAACATTAAAGGAAATAAAATTTTGAGAATATCAAACGTCTTAGAACTAATTCATATGGACATTTGTGGACCATTCATTAATCCTTCATGGAATGGTCAACAATATTTCATTACGTTCATGGATGATTACTCTCGTTATGGATACATTATTTTCTTCATGTAAAGTTTCAATCATTGGACGTTTTCAAGTCTTTTAAGGCATAAGAAAGACTATTAAGAATGTTAAATCCGATCATAGTAGTGAAAACTACGGACATATTATGTATTGGGTGAATAACGTCCGGATTCTTTATACTCGCTATTTTTTGAAGAGTGTAGGATTGTCTCTCACTACACCATGCCGGACAAACCTAGCATAGTATATTGGAGAGACATAATAAAATCCTTAAGGATATGGTAAGAAGTATATTTTCTTATACTTCTTTACCTCACTCATTATGGGCGAAGCATTAAAAACCGCAGCTTATATTCTCAATAGATCACCTTCAAAAGCTACCGAAAAAACCCCTTATGAGTTATGGACGAATAAGAAACCGTCCTTAAATCATCTTCATTTATGGGGGTGTCCAGCAGATGCTAGACCTTATAAGGTCTAATGAGGGCAAACTGGACCTAAATACTGTTAGTAGCTATTTTGTAGGGTATGCCGAGAGATCTAGGGGATAAAAATTTTATGACCTGAAAACTAGAACATTTTTCGAGACTGACAATGTTAGGTTCCTTGAGGATGTTGAATTTAGTGGGAGAAATAGTAATGATTTTGAATTTGAAGAGTTAGAGGAACCACTCTTTGTTCCTCAAACTTTAGTTCCTGTTGAAAATCAAGTAATTATACCTGAAATTCAACAAAGAACATACAATTCAAAATAATATAGAGACTCCCGTAAATAACGGACAAAATGAAAATGTTGGACATAATGAAATTCAACAACCTCAAAATGAGGATGAACCGGTGCCCTTAAGAAGATATACTAGAGAAAGAAGAAATGTTATTCCGGATATTTATGATATGTATCTTGCGTAGAATGAGGACACCTTAAGTTTAGTGGGAGATGATCTAATCACCTTCCATGTGTAGCGTTGTGAGAAAGAATTTTATCTTTTTCATCTTTCGAGTCGCCACCTATATTATTCGTTTGGAAACATAGGAAAACCATTTTGTAAGAGATTTGGGTTCGGGGCTTAGGTTATGAAATGGGTAGGTCAAGGAGCATCCATTTCACCCAATCCGGAGATCGGTCTTGCTAAAGAAAAGAGAGGTTTTCAATCTTTAAAATATATATAATTAAAGAAAACAAGTAAACCCTAATCAATTTCTTGATTAGGAATGTCGGATTGTATGCTTCGAGATCGCCTCCATTGACTGAAGGGACTCTAGGCTAATCCTTTTAATGGGATTACACTACTCTAAAATCAATAGAGGGGTTGAGAAGAGAAACAAAAGTTAAAGGATGATTACCTTTTGAGGAGAGATTCGGACAGAGTTTCGACTCAAGTTTAGAGTTGAAACTTGATACGGACAGAGCTTCGCCTCGATCCTTGATTTGGATCTTGATGCGGATGGAGCTTCGCCTTGGTCCTTTGATTCGGGCTTCGATGTTTGTTAATCAACAAGGTTGATGAACAAACTTTGGGAGTTGTTTTGTGAGTGATTTGAAGGAGTCTTTCGTGGAAAGAAACCAACAAAATGTGTGTGTTGTGTGTTTTCTTGATCAAGGATCGAATTGTCGACCCCCGAAACACCGAAAGTCATCCAAGATTTATAGGAGGTTGGAGAGGTGAAGGTGGAGAGGTAAAATCCCTAGGAAGGTTCGAACTCAGCCCGATTGGATACCCAAATTGATAAGGTTTTATCCAAAAAGAGAGTTTGAAACGGAGAAGGAGAGTGATTTCTGCATATCCTGTCGAGGGTGTTGGTCCCAAAGGTGGCAACAAGGGTGAAAATACAGCTAGAGGGGGGGGGTGAATAGCTGTTTAAAATTTTTCGCCCTCTTTTAAAAACTCAACCTCTTGCTTACAAAATCCTCTTGCAGTTGATAATAGACTGCAAGTGATAGTGTAAAATGCACAGCGGAATAATAGAGTGTAAAGCGGTTTTGAGAGGCGGTTTGTAAAATGCGGTTTTGGTGGTGCGGTTTTGTTGAGAGCAGTTTTACAAACACGTGTATTTTGACTATGTTAACTCCAAACACTATTTCACAATAATGGATAGCTAAATAAAGATCAAACAGAGACAAAGATAAATAATTAGCAAGCACAGGAAATATAAATGCAGAAAGTAAGAACACGCTATTTGGAGTGGTTCAATCGATAAACGATCTACGTCCACTACCAAGATGGTTAGTCTTGGATTTCTAAGAGAGATTTTATATTAAGTATTGCGAGATTACAAAGTACAATAAAATCTTTTCTATGAAGAACAAATCCAAAACTATAACCAGTGTATCTCAAGTGTTTAATCTATGTGATTAGAACAAGTGAGGTGAGTGTGTGAGAACAAGATCAAGGCTCTTTAGATCTGTGAGATGTAGAGCACAATGATTCTTGATTGTGTTAAGGCTTGATTTCTGGGCTAAGGAATATTTCTTGAAGAAAGAAGATGAAGATTCAAAGGATTGAATAATTTCTGGGCAGAGCTTCAGCTTCTATGAACACAGCACTTTCAAATTTTCAAGCTAACTTCAAATGGTGAAGATTAGGGGTATTTATACCCAAGCATCAGGAATATAGCCGTTGAACACCAGCTGTTGAAAGGACAGTACTTGATGCAATCCCATTGGTCCACAACAACCACTTTTGTCCTTTGGAACTGTTGATGCAGGTAAAGCTGATCAGACCTCAGCTGCAATCAAGGTGGTTAGGACATCTGTCACCTTTTCAAGATCCTTGCAGATCTTGTCTGAAAAGTAGTCACATGACAAGATATGGTAGTTGACTTTTGATATTGCTGACGTGGATTCCAACGGTCAAAAGAGGTTCACTTCAAGTAGCCAATCATTGGAGCGGTTCTGGATAAAGGCGGTTTGACATGAAAGCGGTTCCACCAGAAAAAGGATTTCCAAGTGCGGTTTGCACTTGTTGTTCAGGCGGTTTCAGATGAAGGGAATCACAAGGCAAAAAGGCGGTTCTGCCAAGCGGTTCAAAAAGGGCGGTTCTGAAACTCTTGAACTGCAATCCTTAGGTCCAAAGATTCTTGAGCCAGTCTTCAAGCCTAATTTTAACCTATTCTATAAAATGGACTTAGCTAAAAAATTGAAGTCTAAGCTTCATTACATAGGGTCCTAAAGTCCTTAAAATAAATAGGAGGTTATGGTATCAATCAAATCTGATACAAAATAGGAGGGTTAAAATATGCATACCCAACAATCTCCCCCTATTTGATTGATGCCATTACCTACTACAGCAAAAGCAATCATTGTACTTGGTAAAAACATGTCCATAAGAATTAACATGGTAAGTCATGTCCCAAGTCAATGCACACACTAGCTTAAGCTATAGATTTCTATACTTTTGAAAGATTAAAAACTTACAAATTGAAGAGTATAGAAATGCATTCAGTGCACTTAAAAGGTATGAGTTTAAATTCAAAGTGCAGTTTAAACTGAATGTTTAAACATCAATTCAAAAGAGTGAGTTTTAAGTTGAAAAATATTTGAATGAGGTTTAAGACCTTAAGCGGTTTCAATGTTCTACAAACAAGCAGTTTGAATGAACAAAGTTTTTGGAACCATGATGCAATTTCCATTAATTCCTAAGATGATTACAAGTACAGGAATGAAAGGAAATTACAAGATTACAAAAAACAAAAATGAAGTAAGTTGGACAAAGGAAGATACAAAGAAAGTGCGGTCCAAACTTACAAAAAAAATCACAAGGAAAAAGCGGTTTACTGCTGAGGCGGCTTGTTCACTTCATGATCAGCTCCACTGGGCCCAGCTCTAGAATGGTCAGGTGCAAACGCTTTCCTTAGTCTTCTTACTTCCTCTGCGGTTCTGGTGAGAGTAGCTTCAAGCTTCTTTAAGGCATTCACAGAATGAGCAGAGGTAGAATTGGTGGCACCAACCGCTTTGGTGTTTTCCATAAGGTTGTCTCTGATGGTATCCAGCTGCACGTGGAGGGATGAATAAAGGGAATTGAAAATAGTATGGATCTCCTCCTGCACGAATGCGGTTTGTTCTTGGATAGCTTCCTTCATTGGATCAAGATCAATGGTAACTCTCGAGAGAGGTTTTCAGGTCATGAATTTCACTTCAATCTTGGCAATGAATCCGGCCTTCCAGGTTGTCCAGGCGTGTTAAATTCATCCCGAATCTCATTCGGCTTTGCCATTGAGGCATCTCCAACACATTCCAGATTTACCTTGGAGTCCACCTTGAATATGTCAATTTGCTCCAGAACATCTTCTCTAAGGGAATTCAAGGCGGTTTGGACAATCTGTGCCATTTGCGGTCCGGAGTTTAAGGTGGAAACAAGTTTTGAGGTCGATCCCCAAGGTCTTTCTCAATGGAATTGCGAGACCTTCTCTTGAATTTCACTCAAGGCTTTGACCAATCCTTCTTCAACGGGTTTTGATAAGGGACGCGGTTTGATCATCGGAGCAGTTGAGGAGGATGGAGGGTTTCTTTGTAGATCTCTCCCCCTTAATGGCATCAAGCAATGTTGATTTAAGAGTTGCCATCTCCAGGGATTGAGACTCTATCTTGGCATGAAGAACAAGGTTTGACTCAGAGAGATTTGAGAGAGAGGTTTGGAGGGAAGCATTGGAAGCGGTTAGGATGTCATTGGAAGCGGTCAGCTTAATGACATGACCTTGGTTTATTAGGAGTTGGCTTTGGATGAGGGAAAGGGTTTGAAGGATTTGAGAATAGTCAGAGGGAGGTGCGGTTGAGGTAGAAGCGGTTGGAAATATAGGAGGTGGTTGTGTTTGGGTAGTTTCAGGAGCGGTTTTGGTTTGAGTATTTGTTTGAGGAGGAGACTTTTGGTGATTGGGTGATTTTTGTGGAGGAGGGGATTTTGAAGGAGAGTTGGATTTAGAGCGGTTAGGTGTAGGGGAGCGGTTTTTGTTAGGGGAATGGACAGGGGTTGGATCATCTCTAACTGACTTAGAGGTAGCATGTCCAGCAGAAGGTTTGGACTGCCATTGTTGGTAGGCAGAGTGAGTAGGGCTTTGGTTGGAATGTTGGGAGTTCATGGAATGGGAATGTTGGGGTGAGTTATATTGGGATTGAGAAGATAGGGGTGAGAGTGATTTTCTGGGGGAAGGTGAAGGGGAATTTTGAGGAGGTGATTGAGGAGGGGAATTTGAAGGAGTGGGTGAGGGTTGGACAGGCTTGGTTCTCTTGAAGGGTTTCTTTTTAGCAGCCATCTTCTTCCTCTTAGGTTTCTCCCCCTGAGATTGTGCGGTTTTGTTGGGGGAAGGGGTTATGGATTTGGCTTTGGATGGTAATTTGGATTGAGAGTTGGCAGGGGATTGGACTGGTGATAGGTTTGGAGATTGGATAGGAGAGGTCTGAGGAGTTGGGGGCGGTTGAGTTTCTGGAGGCGGTTCTTGGGGTGAGGCGGTTCCAGCTTCAGGAGTTTTACCCTTGGCCTGATACTTCTCAGCTTGCTCCTTGGCCAATCTAGCAATCCTATCTTGGAGAACCTTCATCTGTTCTTCCACAGTCAATCCAGCCATCTCATCCCTAGCCCTTTTGGCTCTAGCCACCAAGTTGGGAATAGTTGGGTCTTCCTCTTCTTCATCCTCTTCATCCACCAAGTTCATGGTTTCAGGCTGTCTTTCCTTCTTCTTCCTTTTGCTAGTACCAGCTCCATCATCAGTTGCAGGCAGTTTGGTTGCGGGAGCGGTCTTGGCCTTTTTCTGAGGCGGTTCAGCTCTTGCTTGGGGTTTTCTGGACCGCTTGGGTGCTTTGGTGAGGGGAGCAGTTGTAGGATCTCTGAGTTCATAGGGCTCTTTCTTTGGATATGTATCTGCATCATACAACGACTTGTACAAAGCATCACCATTAGCATACCTGAAAGTATGGCATGCTAGCACTCCAAGGGAATCATCTCGAGCGATCCACCATAAGATGCGGATTCTTGGTGACCATATCATCCAAGTGCTCATAGTCCATCAACAGAGCGGTTAGGATCTGCAGAAAGGTCTCCACCTCTGATCTTCACCTTTGACCTTGGGTGATAGGTCTCTATGCTATCCTTAATCTCAAAATAGAGAATTCTTGGCCGGTGAAGCTTGATCTCCATAAAGATAGCAAGCTTGTACATCCATTGTTGGGATGTGAAATTGTTGTGGTTCCCGGTCTTTCCACAAACAGTTCTTCCCACTAAGTGACCAATGAAGTTCATCGGCTCACCAAAGTTCTTTACGGGGATCTTCTTGTATTTCTTGGATAAGGTATCTACATTGGCGGTTTTGAGAGCGGCGGCATCTTGGATAACTTGATCAACCTCTAAGGGGGCACCACCAACTGCAAATCTGAAAAGTCTTCTTATGTCAATGTAGTCTATGGAGAGCTTCATCCCTTCAACTACAGCGGTCAAGCAGGAAACTCTCTGGCCTTGATCAAGAACTCTGGAATCCTTCTTAGCGGTTGCAAAGAATTGATCCACAAAGGATGGTACAATAAAGTTTTGTTTCTTGGTGAAGAGCGGTAGGATGCCTGAGACTCTGAGCTTCCTCAGCAACTCCCTTCCTAGAGCATCTGTTTTGAGCTCTTCCTCATTCACTTCCCACCCAGGTAGGAAAGTAGTTGGATCCTATAAAATAAAGTTTCAAGTGTTAGATCCATTTGTGTATTCATAGTTCACATGCGGTTTGAGCACCAAGCGGTTGAGCATTGGTGCGGTTTGAGGATTTCAAACCCCAAGTGAAACCATGAATACTCAACAAATAATGAGGAATTGTGAACATAATGAGCCGATCATACCTCGATATAAAGTCTGATCAACTTTCTTACCTTTGAGATCCTTATCTAGCTTATTGCCGGTGGCCATAGGAGTATCATATGCTTTAGCATTTTCTAATCCAAACTTCTTTATTAACTCCTTGGTGTATTTAGCTTGGCTGAGAAAAATACCTTCTTCGCATTGCTTGATTTGAAGCCCGAGGAAGAATGTTAATTCTCCCATCATGCTCATCTCAAACTTGCTTTTCATTAGCTTTTCGAAACGCTTGCAAAGTAACTCATTAGTAGAACCAAAAATAATATCATCGACATAAATTTGAACAAGTAAAGTATGCTCATTATATTTGGCAATAAAAAGAGTTGTATCGATTTTACCACGTTTAAATCCTTTTTCTAGTAAAAATTTAGAGAGAGTCTCATACCATGCCCTTGGAGCTTGCTTAAGTCCATACAAAGCTTTCTGGAGTTTGTAGACATGATTGGGAAATTTAGAGTCTTCAAATCCAGGAGGTTGAGCAACATACACGGTCTCTTGCAGTTCGCCGTTGAGGAATGCACTCTTTACGTCCATTTGATATAACTTGAAATGCTTGAAAGAGGCGTAGGCTAAGAAGATTCTGATAGCTTCCAATCTTGCAACTGGAGCAAAGGTTTCGTCATAATCAATTCCTTCTTCTTGCCTATATCCTTGTGCAACCAACCTTGCTTTATTCCTAGTGATGCTTCCATTCTCGTCCATCTTATTCCTAAATACCCACTTAGTTCCTATCACTCCTTGATCCTGAGGTCTAGGCACCAAAGTCCAGACCTTGCATCTTTCAAACTGGTTGAGTTCTTCTTGCATAGCAACGACCCAACTGGAATCTTGGAGTGCTTCATCAATCTTCTTGGGTTCAACTTGAGACAAAAGTGAAGTATGCTCATCATAATTCGATCTCCTTGTTTGAACACCGGAAAACAGATCACCAATCACATTTGTGAGGGGGTGACTGCTGACTTCACGAACCTCCGGGGGTAAGTCTGGTTGGACTGAGGTTTGCTGAAGATCTTCAATTGGAACGTCGTTAGATCCTTCAGCGAAGTCATGGAATGTAAGTTGACGAAGAGGTTCTATAAGCTGGATAGGGGAATTTTCAACTTCTTCTTCCCTTGCAGTTGCATCTGGAGTAGGAACTTCAGGTGCGGTTTCAAAAGTGCGGTTTGAGGGAATTTCAGTTGAGGGTGCTGGATTTTGCGGTTGAGGTTCAGGTGCGGTTTGAGATGGTTCACCTGGTTCATTATGCTCAACAAAATCATCAGCAACATTTGGAGCCAAATGTGGCTCAAGGAGAGAATGCTCATCAAAAGTAACATGGACAGACTCAACTATTTTTAAACTAGTTTTATTGAAAATACGAAAAGCTTTAGAATGTTTAGCATACCCAACAAAAATACCTTCGTCGGCCTTGGCTCCGAATTTACCTCTATTTTCTCTTCCGTTGTAGAGGACAAAGCATTTGCAGCCAAAGATCTTGAAGAATGCAATGTTGGGGGTTCTTCCTCGCCAAAGCTCATAGGGAGTCTTATTATAGGTTTTGTTGATGAGGGAGCGATTCTGAGTGAAGCATGCGGTATTGATTGCTTCAGCCCAAAAATACGAGGTAGCTTCGCTTCGGATATCATTGTCTTTCCGGCCTCAATCGGCGTCCTATTCTTCCTTTCCACAACCCCATTTTGTTGTGGAACACCGGTGTTGAAAAATTGTGATCAATCCCATGGTCATCACAATACCGAGCAACACCGTTGTTCTTGAATTCTGTTCCATTATCTCGATCGAACACTAACGATGTCGTCTTCGTTTTGAGTTTGGAGCCGTCTAAAAAGTACGGTGAGAATCTCATAACAATCATCTTTGGAAATCATCATCTCAACCAACGTATATCTTGAGTAATCATCCACCACCACTAAAGTATATCTATTTCCTCCATTGCCGGCGGTGGTTACGGGTCCAAACAAATCTATGTGAAGCAGTTGTAAGCATCTTGAAGTTGAAGGAGCGGTCTTGCTGGAGAAAGACGACGCGGACTGCTTACCAAGCTGGCATGCACTGCATTTCTCTGGATGGTGGTCAGCCACTTTGGGTAAACCACGAACGAGGTTTTCCCTACCAATCTTTGCAAGATACTTGAAGTTCAAGTGGCTCAACCTCTTGTGCTATAGCCAACTATTTTCGCTCACATTCTTAGCTACAAAAGAGATTAGTAATACTACATGCAGAATTTAGATCAATAATGTAAATATTACTCTTACGAATCCCTGTGAGTAGAGTGACGCCGGAAATGCTATCTTTGATAAAGCAATTTGATGACGTGAAGTTGCAAAGCATTCCTTTGTCGCAAAATTGAGAAATTGAAAGGAGGTTGTGCTTGAGTCCATCGACAAGAGAAACCTTCTCAATAGTTAGGTTTCCTCTCCTAATAACACCATATCCAATGGTCTTGCCTTTGTTGTTGTCACCAAAGGTTACAGATGGACCACTCGCTTCAACGACATCTTCAAGTAATGATCTATCTCCAGTCATATGTCTTGAGCAGCCACTATCAAGATACCATTCATTATCCTTGGAGTGACCAGCCATGAAGCGAGAGGACCCGAAATGTAAACATTAAGAACGAGGTCCCCCTTTATTCCTTGGGTCCTGAAGTTAGCAACCCTTTACGACCCACACCTGCTTGACAGAAGGAGGTTTACTCTTCCTGGCATTGGATGTGAACCGCAAAAGGCATTCTGCAGCCTTGTGACCTAAACCATCACACACAGAACATTTATAATAGCTACAAGCTTCATGAGGTTTTACTAACTCCTTACTCTTCTTAGGAGTTGCATGCGGTTTGGGACAAGAAAGCGGTTTGGGAGGTGCGGTTCCAGCTAACATTCCAGCTGATACAAAGGGAACAGGCTTTGGTTTGACCACGTATTTCCTGGGAACGCTATTCTTGCTTTTGAAGGCAGGAGGAGCGGTTGAAGAAGAAACGCGGTCAGACCTGGAGTTAGCAGAACCGCCTTTTCCACCAGAAGTGGTTGGAGCAGGGATTCTACCAATTCCATAAGCCATTTCCTCTTCAGGTGCTTCCACAGAATTCTTAGGTTTTAACACAGAATTCTTCCCATATTGCTTTCCTTTAGGGTAGACATAATTTACTTGTCTTGCTTTACCCTTTCCCTTAGCATGCTTCTCCTTGGGAATTTCTTTAGTCGATTCTGGAAATTCCTCATCCTTTTCACTCGAGGATGCACACTTCTCCTCTTCCTCGCATCCAAACCCTAGACCATCCTTAGTTCCGGAGGAACTTGGAAGTCCAAGATTTTATCCTTGGTGGATTGAGACTTGAGCCACGAATCAATAATCTTTTGGCGATCGTCGATTTGGGTTACCAAGTCATCATTCCCGAGTTGAAGTGCGGCAACCTTAGTTTCAAGGATCCGTTTTGATCGAAGAGGAGTCATCTGTTTGATTTGGTCCTTAAGATTAGAAATTTCAGACCTCATCACGCTTTTCTCCGTCTTGTACAGATTAAGTTCATCATGAGCTAAGCTTAAGGCTTTCTTAAGATTTGAGAATTGATGGATCACCATTTCAGCTTCCTTGAACATCTTTTCATGTTCCATGGGAGAAACCTCTTCCACCACCTTTTTCAAAATTTTCTTTGGAATAGCTTTTGAAGGTGGAGCGGTTTTAGATGAGAAAATGGGACGTGAATACGAACAATTTCCTATCTTAACGCTAGGAGTAAGTTTAATATCATCATCCAATTTATAATTTGGAAGTTTTGCAAAAACCTCCTTTTCCTCCATATCATGCAACTCAAATGATTCAGAATCCGAGTCATCGAAGCGTCTGCAACTAAGCGAGAGGTTAACCTCTTCGGTTTCACCGTCACTTCCATCCTCGTAATCTGTTTCAATCCAAGTTGCTAATTCCTTGGAATTCTCTTCCTCCTCAAAGAACCATTCCCTTACGATGAGAAAATTTCGAAGGAAAAGTTTTCTTTTTCATATATTCATATTTAGGCTGTGGACACTCGGATGCAAAGTGGCCGGGTTTCCTACGGTTGTAGCATACCAAGTCACTCTTCTTCTTTGTATCTGCAGCCCTAGAAAATGTTGCGGGAGGTTTGCCTTTTGAAAATGATTTTGTGAAAGGTTTTGAGGATTTTCTAAATTTTTGGAATCTTTTCACAAACATGGCAAAATCATCATCATCCATCTCGTTTAGTGATGAGGTTGATATGGAAGGATCAGTGGTTTGATTGGATGTGGATGGTTTCTCTTCATGTTCCACTACAGACATAGAAAGCGATTTGGTTTTCCCTTCTATCTCTTCAATATGATTTAATTTAAGTTCATAGACTCTAAGATTGGCATACAAGTTACTTAATGACCAAGTACCCAATACTTTGGAGTCTTCTAGAGAGGTAGCCTTATTTACCCATCTAGAACCTAAAGCAGATAGGAAAGTCATATTGATTTCCTTATCGGTTAAAGTTTTACCAAGAGATCTACAAGCATTAACTACCTCAACATAGCGATCGTAGGTTTGACGCAAGGTTTCGTTGGGTTTTCTATTGAAGTTGTTGTAGGATCTTTCAACAGTGTATAATTTGTTTTCCTTACACTCTTCATCACCTTCGAGGTAGCTCTCTATGGCATCCCACATCTGCTTTGCGGTTTTGAGGTACATCACTTTCTGTAGAGTTGATACGGGGAGGGTTCCAGAAATGATGAACCTCGCCTTGCTGTCCAAGGCAACTATTCTCTTCTCTTCATCCGACCACTCATCTTTTGGCTTTTTGACCTCTGGATTTTCAGCATTGGTGGTTGCATCAGTGTTAGCCTTCATTGGAATTAGAGGGCCATTGATCACGCACTCCACCAGCATTTCATCTATGGTTTCCAAATGAATAAGCATTCGGCACTTCCAGATGTCAAAGTGGTCTTCGTCCAACATTGGAATGTGTGAATAGTTAACAGTAGTCATTGTCTTTGAGGTTGCCATATTGAATCGGCACACAAAATGTTAAGCTTGAAAAACAGTGGTTTTAAAATGTGTTTGCTCTGATACCACTTGTTGGTCCCAAAGGTGGCAACAAGGGTGAAAATACAGCTAGAGGGGGGGGGTGAATAGCTGTTTAAAATTTTTCGCCCTCTTTTAAAAACTCAACCTCTTGCTTACAAAATCCTCTTGCAGTTGATAATAGACTGCAAGTGATAGTGTAAAATGCACAGCGGAATAATAGAGTGTAAAGCGGTTTTGAGAGGCGGTTTGTAAAATGCGGTTTTGGTGGTGCGGTTTTGTTGAGAGCAGTTTTACAAACACGTGTATTTTGACTATGTTAACTCCAAACACTATTTCACAATAACGGATAGCTAAATAAAGATCAAACAGAGACAAAGATAAATAATTAGCAAGCACAGGAAATATAAATGCAGAAAGTAAGAACACGCTATTTGGAGTGGTTCAATCGATAAACAATCTACGTCCACTACCAAGATGGTTAGTCTTGGATTTCTAAGAGAGATTTTATATTAACTATTGCGAGATTACAAAGTACAATAAAATCTTTTCTATGAAGAACAAATCCAAAACTATAACCAGTGTATCTCAAGTGTTTAATCTATGTGATTAGAACAAGTGAGGTGAGTGTGTGAGAACAAGATCAAGGCTCTTTAGATCTGTGAGATGTAGAGCACAATGATTCTTGATTGTGTTAAGGCTTGATTTCTGGGCTAAGGAATATTTCTTGAAGAAAGAAGATGAAGATTCAAAGGATTGAATAATTTCTGGGCAGAGCTTCAGCTTCTATGAACACAGCACTTTCAAATTTTCAAGCTAACTTCAAATGGTGAAGATTAGGGGTATTTATACCCAAGCATCAGGAATATAGCCGTTGAACACCAGCTGTTGAAAGGACAGTACTTGATGCAATCCCATTGGTCCACAGCAACCACTTTTGTCCTTTGGGCTGTTGATGCGAGGTAAAGGCGATCGGACCTCATTTGCAATCAAGGTGGTTAGGACATCTGTCACCTTTTCAAGATCCTTGCGGATCTTGTACGAAAAGTAGTCACGTGACAAGATATGGTAGTTGACTTTTGATATTGCTGACGTGGATTCCAACGGTCAAAAGAGGTTCACTTCAAGTAGCCAATCATTGGAGCGGTTCTGGATAAAGGCGGTTTGACATGAAAGCGGTTCCACCAGAAAAAGGATTTCCAAGTGCGGTTTGCACTTGTTGTTCAGGCGGTTTCAGATGAAGGGAATCACAAGGCAAAAAGGCGGTTCTGCCAAGCGGTTCAAAAAGGGCGGTTCTGAAACTCTTGAACTGCAATCCTTAGGTCCAAAGATTCTTGAGCCAGTCTTCAAGCCTAATTTTAACCTATTCTATAAAATGGACTTAGCTAAAAAATTGAAGTCTAAGCTTCATTACATAGGGTCCTAAAGTCCTTAAAATAAATAGGAGGTTATGGTATCAATCAAATCTGATACAAAATAGGAGGGTTAAAATATGCATACCCAACAGAGGGGATATCTCGCGCGAGATATGATATCTCGTGCGAGATAACTAGTCTGATGACTATTTTGTCCTCTTCAGTTGTTTCGTTAGTCAGTTAGGTCCAAAACTAACGAGGTTAGTTAGAAACTTAACGAAACATGATGAAACTGATATGCTTTAATCAAAACATAAAAGAGAGATGAAGAGTAGTGTTATCATGTAATTATGGGTTCAGAATGGGGTGTCTATAGAGCCCCTCGGCGACAGGTCTTATGAAAGAAGAAGTGTCTTCGATAGAAAAGACATCATTCTGAACGCTGGGATGGTCGTGTCGCACGGCTGCCTACGTATCTCTATCGGAGAATCAGACCAAAACGTAGTTCGACTCCAAAACACGAAAAGGTTGCTTTAGGTATTTTGAAAATCATTTTTTGAAAATCAAGGAGATTTTATTTTTGAAAAGGCAAATCCATACTGAGGAATCAAATCATGACCCAATTCTGAAGATACCTGTCTTTTGTGGAAGTGAGGTGACGATCCTGGCGATTCGGGACCGAGCTTTTTGTCGAGGTGACGATCCTGGTGATTCGGGACCGAGCTTTTTGTTGGTGACGATTCTGGCGATTCAAGACCGGGCTTTTTGATGAGGTGACGATCCTGGTGATTCGGGACCGAGCTTTTTGATGAGGTAAGTATTTGACATACTGACCCTAGATGCTTGACGCATCTTAGATGTTTGACACACCTAATTGTTGATGATCCACCTGTCTGGGCGTTGAATCAGGCTTTTGGTAAGGTAAGTATTTGACATACTGACCCTAGATGCTTGACACACCTAATTGATGACGATCCACCTGTCTGGGCGTTGAATCGGGCTTTTTGTTGGAATATGCTTGACGCATGGCACTTGACGTGATGGATGCTTGACGCGATGGTTGCTTAATGCAAAGGTTGCTTGACGCGATGGTTGCTTGACGCGATGGTTGCTTGACGCAATGGTTGCTTGACGCAATGGTTGCTTGACGCAATGGATGCTTGACGCTTTAATTTGATGCATTGATATATGGAAAGGTAGGCAAAATCCAAACACTCAACATGTTTGATCCAATTCTCGAAAGTAGGCACTTGACGTGCCTTACGCATTTTAATTCCTGCAAGAGGGTTAGTGAAAGCATTTGCCTAACATACATTCACTTAAGCACTTGTTTGTTCAAGACGACCAATGTGCACTCGACTCCAAGAATCAGCGGGGAGAATGAGTTCTATTATGTGAGAATGAAAATTGTTTGTGTGATTTAGATTTTGGTTCAGAAGACTAACTCGAGAGGTCTATCTAAAGATCGAATGAGACAATCGTCTAATAGGATTCCGTTGAGATAACCCAAGTTCAATACTAAGGTTCGGGATACTTCAAGAATTTTTTGTTTTCGGAGGACTTTTCATCGCCAAGCCCCAAGTTTCTCATGTGATGATCATTGACTGAACAAGGTCCAAACCACTCCAATGGCTTTTGCTATGTAGAACTTATGTTGCCTACTCCAAAACACTTGACACTAAGCCCCAAGACTTCTTGTATGATGCAGGTGACTTCGTGAACGGGCTTGTGAGGCTGTATGAATTGAAGAAGGATCCCTTCCTTTTCCCTTTGAATTTTTTTTCTTTGTGACGCACCCTGGTTTTTGCCTAGACCGCCCTTTCGGGTTTTCAATCTAGCGGGCCTCTCTTTTGCGTATTTTGTTTTTGTGCTCTAACTTTTGCCTAGGCCGCACTTTACGAGTTTTCAACCTAGCGAGCCATTTTTTTTTGAAAAGTATGTGTACTCGAAGAGAACTCAGTTGAAAGAATCTCATTAAGGAGAAAGATGAGATCTCAAGTTAGTTGAGGAGAGACGGACTCTATTCTTTAGAAGGTGATCCAAGCATTGACTCTTTTGGGAGAGTATAATCTCTAATGATGAGAGTGAGAGGCAAAAAGGAGGAAGCTCCTAATGCAGATTTGATTACTCTTGAGAGTTTGAGTAGGGATTGACTGGGGGAGGAAAGGTTAGGAAGCCCTAGTTTTGATGCTTGGATTTCAAGAGTGTGTATGAGAATGGCTAAGAGGAAGCCCCTAGACTCAACAAAGAAAGCTATATGGCTCAAAGGTCTAGAAAATTTGCTCTACTTTTAATGGACCTTGTATCATCTAGAAATTTCTTAACGAGTTTGTAAAGAAAGCCAATCATTAGTACGACTTAAGGCTAAACATTTTTCTTTATGGATGGATGTTGAAAGTCTTCTTCATTTGTGTTGCCATTCAGGCTTTATTGTAAGAGGATATTGAGGAATCCTCTTTTCTTCGCTGGTATCACTTGACTATTCTTCTTTGTGGGAGAGTCCTTCTTGCCTTTGTTGAAATTCCATCCTTGTCGTGGGGCGATGAAGGGTTGAGAGTTTTTCCCTTTTTTTTTTTTTTGATGCTCTATTTTTGCCTAGGGCGATTTGAGAAGTTTCGACCTAGCGAGCTTTTTTTTTTTTTTGTACTCTCAAAGCCTTGAATTGAGTAGCCCCACTCTTCTTGGGATGAATGTTGATAGCAGCGCCTTTGGCTTCCTTCGTTTGTTGATCTTCGACTTTCAACAGGAGTAATGTTTAGCTTTAAGCCTTCTAATGATAGTTTTCGTTTGAAACTTGTTTGGAAGTTTCTATTTTTCGTGATGATTTAAGGAATGAGGGTCCACTATTCAACATGGATCAAATGATACTCATAATGAAAATCAACTTTTGGAAAAGTGTTTAGGAAAAATAGATAACTTTTATTGATAAGAAAATTCAAAACAGACTCGATAGTTTACTTGACACAAACTAGAGAGGATAGAGATGGACTAGAATGACATAATGACTCTTCGAGAACATACTAGGAAGTTGACCTAATCTATATTTTTTTTTCTTTTCTTTTCTTTTTTTTTTCAAAGGAAAAAGGGAGAGGACGATCGGAGCCCTAAGGTGGTGATGCTTCAGTTGATCTTGCTGGCTTCATACAAGTCTTGGATGGCATCCCTCAAATTGTAGCAATTGTTGGTGTCATGACCACTAAACTGATGGTAATCGCAAAATTTGTCGTGGTCCCAATCTTCTCTCATTTTTTTAGGATGATAGTCTTCCATTGGCTTCAATTTTCCTTGACCTACTAGATCATCGAACATTTCCTTAAGAGTAATCTCACCAAAATCATGATAGGTACGACCGGTGCTCCCCTTTGTTGGACAATTCTCCTTTTCTGAATTCTTTCTAAGACGGATCAATTCATCAATTCTAAGGCCCGATTTATGGAGTTCGAGGAAACTAGGGAAGTAATTGCCGGCAAGCTTCTCTTGGTATTCTTCGCGGAGGCATTGAAGTAGGATATGAATTTGTTCGTCTAGGCTTGGCCTATCAACGATTTCAATCAGTTTGGTCCTCCATCTTTTGACAAAGTCTGCGAATGACTCATTTTGTTGTTGCTTAGTTTGCTCGAGGTCCCTTCTAGTAGTGCGGTAGGTAGTGTTGTCCTCAAATTGTTCTTGGAAGGCACGACTGGCGAGTGGCCAATCAAGCCTTGTGGAGAGTGGAAGAGTCATGTACCAATCTCTAGCGGCACCATCAAGGGTTTGAGGGAAGCATTGAACTAGCAAGTTGTCATCGACACCCATAGGTAGCATGGCCCAAGAGTAGGTTTCCAGATGGATTTTTGGACAAGTAGTGCCATTGAATTTTGCAATGTCGGGTGTCTTGTACTTTCTAGGACGCTTCGACATGGATTGGCGAAGGGATTCATAGTCAATAGAGAGCGAGGCTCCCTTACTCACATCGAGGGATGCAAGTTTCTTTTCTAGCATTGCCATGGTAAGGGGTTCGTCCTTGCTTTCCCTCTTTCTTTCTTTCTTGGAAGCATAACTCTCATTGTCGGAGGAGGAAGATGATGAGCTAGACTCATACACCTTTTTCTTGTGCTTGCGATGGCTTTTAGCCTTCTTAGTGTATGATACCTCATCATCGGAAGAGGTCCTACTTTCTTTCTTCTTTGAGCTTAATTCGGCCAATTGTAGTTTCATGGCTTGGAGTTCGTCAACCATGGCTTTCATTTCTCCGGCTTGGATTCTCCTTTCAAGTTCTAATCGGGCCTCCATTTCATCGGCTTGGGCTTGTAGCATTTCTTCATATCGAATCCTTTGATCCTCAATTTTCTTCTTGAGTGCTTCAGAACTCATCATGTCGAAGGAAAATTGAAATGCTACCGTTGGAGAGGTAAGGGAGCTTTACGACCTTAGAGATGAACTAGAGATATCCCAACGAAACGTCTTTTAGAATATTAGCCCCAAACGATCCTAGATGGAAGAAAGGATGACGGTTAAAATTACCTCACGAGCGATTTTTTTTGAAGTTTTATTTTTATTAGAGACGGAGTTTTGACTCAAGGAGGGAGCGCACATCGATTATCAATCACAAACACATATTCGGCAAATAATGTCTCGCGCGAGACAAGGTCATCTCGCACGAGACAACCATTCGGAAAGATGGATTTTTCCTCTTTTTATTTCCTAAATTCATGGTCGGACGGACAAAGATCCATTTTCTCTCTAGCATCCTAGGTAAATCTTACAGGCATACGTAATTCGAACCGAACCTAGCGACTCGGTAATTGACCATTCTTTGTAAAGTAAAGCCATGTAAAATCATTTTTCGAGAAGGATTTTTTTTTTCTTTAAAGGGACTTTCGAAAGGGTCATTCCGAAGGGACATTTCCGAAGGGACTTTTTCTTTTTCCGAAGGGACATTTTTGAATCCTTTCTCGATAGTCAATTTTACATTACCTTTATTTTGGTCAAAGACAAGAAAAATTACCGAGTCAAAACCGACCGGTCACGGAGTGTTTCTAGAAAATATACTACATGATATGTGGCGATGCAGGGCTGGAAGGCTAGGCTCCCCGCGATATGACAATCTAGGTGGATTGAATACACGGAGTGGGATTGTCCAACTTCGGAGAGACCGGCGACTAGGTGGTTACCGTCATCCGTCCTTAGTGTGGGTCCCGAGTTTATAGAGGGTATGCAGTGCAATGACAGTTATATCATGAGTGCGCGTGTGTGAGAGTCAATCTAGGTGATAGAGTAAAATAGAGATTTTTTTTTGAAAACTAAAAGAAAAAACAGATAGTGGTCTCACCAAGTGGTTGCCTACGTTTCTCCCAAATTAGGAAGACTCACGCCGTCGTAGTTCCACATAAAGAGAGAGAAAGAGAGATAAATAATTCAATTTACAACTCCCGAATCCCCAATGGACCGGACATTAATTAAATAAAACCCAATCGCACGCAGTTCATAAATAAGAATCAATTATTTAAATGAAACAAAGATTCGAGTTCTACACCTTAAGGGAGGCCTTAAGATGTGGGAACTCTGCAGATAATGAATTCTGGGATCCCCCTTGTGTGTTCGGCTCTCGTCTTGGACTATGAGATGAACGGGAGAAACCAGAAAACAACCAGATTGCCGAGGCGATATCTCGCGCGAGATATGATATCTCGTGCGAGATATGCCTCATCTGAGAGCAGAAAATTCGAATTTACAAAAATTTTGAAAACCTCTCTTTTAATTTTTGACGCAAGTTTAAGCCTCTTAATTTTAAATCCCCAGCGGAGTCGCCACTGTAGCGTTGTGAGAAAGAATTTTATCTTTTTCATCTTTCGAGTCGCCACCTATATTATTCGTTTGGAAACATAGGAAAACCATTTTGAAAGAGATTTGGGTTCGGGGCTTAGGTTATGAAATGGGTAGGTCAAGGAGCATCTATTTCACCCAATCCGGAGATCGGTCTTGCTAAAGAAAAGAGAGGTTTTCAATCTTTAAAATATATATAATTAAAGAAAACAAGTAAACCCTAATCAATTTCTTGATTAGGAATGTCGGATTGTATGCTTCGAGATCGCCTCCATTGACTGAAGGGACTCTAGGCTAATCCTTTTGATGGGATTACACTACTCTAAAATCAATAGAGGGGTTGAGAAGAGAAACGAAAGTTAAAGGATGATTACCTTTTGAGGAGAGATTCGGACAGAGTTTCGACTCAAGTTTAGAGTTGAAACTTGATACGGACAGAGCTTCGCCTCGATCCTTGATTTGGATCTTGATGCGGATGGAGCTTCGCCTTGGTCCTTTGATTCGGGCTTCGATGTTTGTTAATCAACAAGGTTGATGAACAAACTTTGGGAGTTGTTTTGTGAGTGATTTGAAGGAGTCTTTCGTGGAAAGAAACCAACAAAATGTGTGTGTTGTGTGTTTTCTTGATCAAGGATCAGAATTGTCGACCCCTGAAACACTGAAAGTCATCCAGTATTTATAGGAGGTTGGAGAGGTGAAGGTGGAGAGGTAAAATCCCCTAGAAAGGTTTCAGAACTCAGTTCTGATTGGATACCCGAATTGATAAGGTTTTATCCAAAAAGAGAGTTTGAAACGGAGAAGGAGAGTGATTTCTGCATATCCTGTCGAGGGGATATCTTGTGTGAGATATGATATCTCGTGCGAGATAACTAGTCTGATGACTATTTTGTCCTCTTCAGTTGTTTCATTAGTCAGTTAGGTCCAAAACTAACGAGGTTAGTTAGAAACTTAACGAAACATGACGAAACTGATATGCTTTCATCAAAACATAAAAGAGAGATGAAGAGTAGTGTAATCATGTAATTATGGGTTCAGAATGGGGTGTCTACACCATGAAGCCATTAATAGTCCTAATTCTCATAAGTGGATCATTGCCATTAATGAGGAGTTAAAATCAATGAAAGACGATGACATTTGGGATCTTGTCCCATTACCTGAAGGTGTAAAACCTATTGGTTATAAATTAATATTTAAAATCAAAAGGGATTAGCAAGGTAATATGGAAAGATATAAGGCACGTCTTGTTACTAAATGATTTACTCAAAAGGAAGGCATTGATTATAAAGAAATATTTTTTTTCGGAATCTTCTAAAACCTCTTTTATGATCATTATGGCATTAGTGGCACATTATGATCTTGAGCTTCATCAAATGGATGTTAAGACAGCTTTTCTCAATGGCAACATTGAGGAAACTATCTATATGAAGAAACCAGAAATGGTGACTAATTCGGATCAAACTAGTCAACTGGTTTGTAAACTTAAGAAATCCATTTATGGGCTTAAGTAAGCATCTCGTCAATGGTACTTAAAATTTAACCAAGTTATTCTTTCATTTGGCTTTGAAATGAATCTTGGTAAAAATTGTGTGTACCATAAGTTCAATCTTGAGTAGATTTATTATTTTGGTCTTATATGTGGATGATATTTTTCTTGCTAGTAATGATAAGGACCTTCTAAAAGAAACTAAGAAATTTCTCAAACAAATTTGAGATGAAAGATCTTGGTAAGGCATCTTTTGTATTAGGAATCCAAATTCATCGTGATCATTCACGAGGTATTTTGGGATTATCACAAAAGAGCTATATAGAGAAGGTGTTACAAAGGTTTAGCATGGAAAATTGTAAACCACATGACACCCCTATCTCTAAGGGAGATAAATTCAGTCTAAAGCAATGTCCTAAAATTAATTTTGAATCCAAGTATATGGAAAATATCCCTTATGCACCGGCAGAAGGAAGCTTAATGTATGCGCAAGTCTGTACTCGTACAGACCTTGTATTTATTATTGGGATGCTTGGTCAATACCAAAGCAATTCGGAAAGAAGAACATTAAGTCGCATCCAAAAGAATGATGAAGTACCTATAAAACATTAAACTACATGCTTATGTATATAAAATCGGATCATTTTGAGATCATTAAGTATTCCGATTATGTTTTAGTGGATGCAAATATGTCGAAAGACATCATATGGTTATGTCTCTTGTTGAAGAGAAATAAGTATAAAATGAACAAATAGATATACAACTTATAGGATCGAACTCCATGTTATTGGATCCATTTTGTAAAGCGTAATCTCTTTTGATGTTTCACGAGCATACTGCTCATATGAGTGAAACAATTTTGATAATGCTTAAATCAGTGGGAGTTTGTGTTGTTTTCTACTTCTTTGTGTTGTTTTTATTTATATTGATCTCATTTGGTTAAGTAGGACTAGTTGGAGAATATATATATGCGTTCTTCATATATATTCATTAATATTCCATGCTACATATCTATACTTAATCTATGTCATTTAGTTGGATATATATATGTGATTAATGTTGGTTTAGTTGCGAATCAATTACAACGACTGTCCCTTTAGTCCCTATACTTATAAGACTAATGGACGGGATTGTGTTGGATGACAATAAACGTGCACATAAGGGTTGTCATTCATGTTATAAATGATTAAGAAATTTATTTAGTAAAAGATACATATTAATATTAATTCAAGTGGGAGATTGTTAGAACATGGATTAATTAATATGTGTTATTTAATTCCATTTGTTATAATCATTTAATAATGTTAAAGTATAGACAAAATGTGTAGAATTCCATTAGGTGTAAGTACCATTAAATGATGGGCATAATGGTAACTTCACACCATCATCTTTATGAAAGGGTGTAGTCCCTAAATGAAGTGCCCCTTCTCTTATTATATACTCCCTCCGTCCACTTAGATACTTCACAGTTACTGTTCACGCGTGGATTAAGGAAAAAAATAATGATATAAATGTTGTGAGTGTAAAAGTAAAATAGGAGAGAGAATGAGTGGAGGGAATAGTAAATTATAATGGTGTTGTGAGTATTAAAATAATGTAGGAGAGAGAATGAGTGGAGGGAATAGTAAATTATATTACTATCCTGGTTTATACAATGATTTTCTAAATCTGTAGTAGTTCATAGATGTTCTGCTTCATAGATCCTTATTGCTTTCAGAAGCAATGTCCATTTAGGTACGTGATATTCTCAAGTTGCATATGGTTGCATTCCACTTTATGTATTTATTTATTTTTACTATTATTTTAAATAAATTTTCTTCATGAGGTGGTGGAAAAGAATCATGGTCATGGGTGCGCAAAATGCGATCTAAAGATTGTATTTTGAATTCAAAATGAAATATATAAAATCTTGTTGGTGTCAATCATGTTAGCTGTTGTTTTTTATGCTTTTAATCTGTAGCTTTTAATATGATTTGCTACATTGTTGCAGGAATCACTTAAAAAAGTTTTGAGCAAGGAGATGAAGAAAGGCCAACCTGTTGTTGGCATTCTTCATATCAATCGATTGCGAAGACAGTTGCTCATCCAATCTTATTTGTGGGACCATCATCTGGTTTATGCAACTGGTGTCAATTGTAACAGCCCTCACGATGATCTTAGTGGCTCTAATTCAGCATATGAGGATAAGCCTCTGTTCACCAATGAGAGGCTCCATGAACTGAATTCACCTGTTGATCCTGTCAAACGTGCGAGTAGTTGTGACTCTAGTCTTTTAAACGTGCGGGTAGTTGGTTCTAACTAGTGTTGATTGTAATATTAATGATATTATTGATGATCGAAAGATGAAATATCTTTAACTCTTGTTTGTTTATAACTCTTTTGGATGATTGTAAGAATTACTGTTGTGTAATAAATGAAAGGTTGATTATTATTATTGAATGGAATGATTTTTAGTTTCTATTAATTTTTATTTTTATATAATTTAAAATAGGTGCAGCAGAAAAAAAATTAGCCCTCACTTAGTGCTTACTTGCGTAGCGCTTACTTGCATAGCACTTTCGTAAAAGGCTATGTAAGTTGATTTGTAGAAAAATAAAAAAAAAGTGCTTAAATAGCACATAAAAAATGCTATGTAAGTTGATTTGTAGAAAAATAAAAAAAGTGCTTAGATAGCATATAAAAAAGCTATGTAAGTTGATTTGTAGAAAAATAAAAAAGAGCTTAGATAGCGCTTTTGAAAAGCGCTATCTAAGTGTTGGAGCTTACGTAGCGCATTATAAGCGCTATGCTAACTTGCATAGAGGTAGCTTAGTTAGCGCTTATAAGCGCTATTTAAGCTAAAAAAAAAAGCGCTATCTAAGCTAAAATCTGTACTAGTGATATCTTAAGCAGCTCCAAGGTTGGCAAGATAGTCGACACAAAAAATTTCCTTCACGAAGGGTGTGTTGAAAGAAGCAATTTGTCACATGGAGAAGAGCTTGAATCTCCCCCGTTGGAGCAACAAGAGGGTGACTTTCATCTATTGGCCCTTCTATCAGCTTAACTGCAGCCAAGGAATCAGTCTCAAAGCCAACATCGATGATGACACCTCGACTTTTGGGGGTCTCACTTGTTTAGGAATATCTGGCTTGTATATTGGTTTGTACCTAGAATACAACAAAGACAATGAGCTACGTTAGAGACCAAGCCGGAGTTTAATCCAGCTCAGGTCCTCGGGTGTGAGAGAAAGATCTCTGAGAGTTTATAACTGAGAATAAGACTTGGAATGTCTTATTGAGTTGTGTGTTTAGGGTTTAGACAATGTGGCTTACAAATGATAATTTGGCACTTTCTTTGTCCATGGGGACAAAGGTTGATATTTATAGTATGAGGGAGCTGCTTGATGATGTCAGCCCTGGAGGATATCTTTGTCTTTGACCTAGGACACATGTCCGCGCTTAGTGGACTCGTACAATAAAGAAAGATTTACTGCAGAGGAATGTCGCTGATTGGACATATACAGAGGAAACAGGCAATAGTTGGCGCCACGCCATATTTGCATAGTGGGCGCCTAAGCCACCATTTAATGCAATAGGGACAAGTCGGCTTATTGGTGTCAGCATGGGTACAAGCTTTCGCTTGACTTTAGTTTTGGCTTTAATCGAGAGTTTGGTGAAATAACCGGGAGTCTAGTAGTTGACCGAGGTCAATATGTTGACCGCGGTCAACATGTTTGACGCAGTCACTGATATCGCGGTCATGACAGCCATGGTCACCTTGCTGATGGTCTAGCTACCAATGGTCTTGAATCTAGCGTTCTGTCTATCTGCGGTCTTGACTTGGACGGTCTCTAGGAGATCGTGGTCTTGACTACAGCGGTCTAGGATTCGTCACTTCATACTTGGTCTTTTAACCAGATCGAGCTTTAGGCCCGGTCTGATAGATCCGGGCTCATCAGTGGCCCCTAACATTAAGCGAGGATTCATTTATGGTCTGAGCGAGGAGCTACATATGCTAAGCTCGGTCTACGATCAGATCGCTTGTGCGGTCACAAGTGTTGTGCTTTTTAGCTGGTCTTTGCTTAGACCCCTTGCCTGTGGCACATGTGAGGAGCACGTGAGGGGAGTTTGGTAGAAGCTGGTAGAAGCTTTTTGGCTGCTTCCCGGTTAATATTGGGTGGGCCCCTTGTCTGTTGAAGCGCCAGCGTATGTCAGGTACGAAAACGACGTGTCCTGAATATCAAGGGTGGCCATTATGCCGATCGGCAATAATTCAAAATTTAAATCCTTTGCGCTGGTTCCTGATTTGAGAGAGGCGATTTGTGGGATAATTAATACGGGTCGACCCATATAGGTAGGCCTATAAATATCAAACCCCTCTCCCTTCATTCTCTTTTAGTTTTATCATCTTCCTAGCTTGAAAACACCTTTAGAGAAAGAAAATATTTGCTCAGCTTTCCTAAGCGCTTTCTTCCTTCAGTCTTTTTCCGTAAGTGATTTTTATTTTCATCTTTCTCTTCAACTCTTTTCTCCTTCTGTTTCTAGGATGACTTATAGGATGGAGCGCCCCTTAGAATTGGGTAATGGCATTACTCCTAATACCTTCGCCGTTTGTAGGAAATCGGGTGGTATCTATAGGAAGGTGGCCACCTCTTGGATTAGGTTATCCTTAGAGACTTTTAAATATTTCTCGGTCAGGTATAACCGTGAAAATTGGGTCCCACCCCAGTTGTGGGAAGCCAATAAAAGGCTGCATCTGTCCGGCGATATGTTGGTTTTGGGTGACCATAATCGTTTAAGAAATTTTGTGATGGGGGTTCTGAATAGGTTTCAACGTGAGCGTGACCCCGCTGATAGGGCTGTTGAACTGGTGAGGAGAGTTATTGTAGATCCTACTGCCCGAGTAATAACAGACTGGGAAAGGCCCCTCTGATGGATGAGACTGAGGTAAATGTGGCCCCTGATGCCACTGGTGTGCCCGCAGTTGATTTGAATGAGCCTATGGAGGTAGAACCCTTTTCCGTAGTGGCCCCTGCTGCCCAAATAGAGGCCCAACCTATATCGGTGGTGAACCTGGAGAGCAGTGATGATGAGCTCATAAATATGGAGGTGGATGAAGCCGGAGTGGAGCAATCACTGGGATCATCCACCGATCTCTTTAGCTCTGATGGCTCTGAGACCGAGGTGGATGACCGTGAGAAAGTATATCGCATGGCGGCGGGCACAACACAGCGGGCAGTTGAGATTGTCAATGCATGCCTTTGCTGATGTATCGGAGGAGCATGTTGCTGCCCGTGGCAAGAGCCATGTTGTAGCCTCAACTTCTGGGCGCTGCCAGAAGAAGAAGAAGAGCGCGCCTTACCCGGACTGGGAGATGGAACTATATACCACCTATGGTGTCGACCCTAATTCCTTCCATGTCCGCGAGCTGCAAGAGGTGGAGGTGAAGGGAAAGTTGAGGCCAAAAACTGTGGTCGATGTCCGCGGGGAAAATAAATGTTGCATTTTTTTGGGATCTAGTTCGATAATGGACTAAGGCTTACTCTTGACCCTTTCATTGCCCGCTTCCTTGAATTTAATAGATGTCTCCCTATGCACCTAACCCCAAACACTATTCGAGCCCTAGTCTCCTTTATTGTGGTGTTTAGGGTTCTTGGTTTTGAACCTTCTCTTTCTGGGATTTATGCCTTCTACTCAAACCAAATAACCAATGGCTATCTTGGCCTAAAAACTAAAAACAATTCCGCCCGCACCTTCTCTCCCCCAACAAATAAATTTGACCAATGGAATCAGAAGAACATTCTGGTCGTTGAGAGTAGATTTGGGTGGAATTTTTCAAGGTCGGAGGGCACGGCTCCCATTAGGGTTTCCTCTAGCTCATACCCTAACCCATCCGAATCTGAGGCCCTTCAAGTTGTTATTGCTATATATCTGGCTCAGTTCGTGACCGAGAGGGTTCAACTCATTTTTGATATGGGCGCGATCATAGACAGCGAGCCATTGCTGATATTCGCGGGGGTGGCACCTTGAAGAGAAGGTAGCAATTATGCCCCCAGGTTTGTTATGGAGCCCCAACTCCGTGATCCTGATTGGAGGGTTTATGAGTTTTTTGATTCGAGTCCAAATGCGGGACGTGTATGAAGGGCGCGATCTGCGAGCCTCCAGTTTGGATCGGTCTCTATATTTATCCTTGCAAAACTGTTCTTATTTTTGTTTTGTGATTCTTTCTGACCTACGGTCTAGTCTGTTGTTTCCTTCTTTTTTTAATGCAGATCCAGCAGATCCTACCATGGCCCCAAAGCTATCCCAGAATACCATTAAGGCATCCAGAGCGCGCAAGGGAAGCGGAAGAGAAAGCCAGGCAAGAGGCTTTAAACAAAACTGCTTCCTCCGGGGTCTCACAGCCCGTGGTAGATAAAAATACTAGCAGTCTGCTGTCTAGTGCCCGCGGGATTCCTGCGAGCAAGGAGCTGCCTCCCCACCCGCAATCTGCCCGTGACCGCAGCCCCGCTCCTGATCGCAGCACTTCAACCGCTCCTTCTGATCGATCAAGGAAGAGGGCGCATGGCTCAGAGGGTGAGGCCGCTGGAAAAGATAAACAACCACGGGTCTAGCGGCCTGAAGCGGTCATCACTCCTACCCCTAACTCACCAGCCCGAGGGAAGACCATTTGTGCCAGCTCTTATCCAGTTGTGCCAAATGATGTTCGCGATCCTGCGTGGAACATGAGAAATAAGCTCGGGGAGGTGCCTCCGGTCCAAGGGGTAGATCCATATTTCCGTGGAGGTTACAACTCAGTCATAGGGCTTGGGCTTCTGAATAGGCTCTATGCTCGTGACTTCTACGGGAATGTGGTGACCAAGATGAATGCCTCTGCTTTGGCTGGCAATATTGGCTTAATAGCCACAGAGGTAACTTCTTATTCTCTTTTTTTCTATTTCTGTACTTTCCTTTGAGGAAGTTCCAGCTGGAGAAAGATGCCCAACTTGCTGCTGCTCGTAAGGAAGGTGCCGAGGAGTTTAAGAACTCTAAAGAGTATAAAGATGAACTCTTGGCAGAATGCACCGCTCAGTTCGAGGCTGCTACCAAGACGTAACTAAGGAACTTTGCTGCCACGGGCAAAATTTCAGTAGAGCAATTCGCCATAATTGGCTCTTTGACTGCCACCGATTTGGAATGTCTGCCCGGGCATGCTCTGGTCCCTTTAGCTCAGGAGGACATCGACAATTTGGACGCAACAGCCTCCACCTTGCCTTCCGTTACCGCGGTCACTGCCCTTAGCCTCATCGATCAGATAGACACGCTGAGGCGGGGTGAAGAGCAATTATCTTTATATGCCGCTATTGCTTGCCTATTTCCCAATGAGCCTGCGGTTAGTGAGCTATTTCTGTTGCGGTCAACTGCTGCTCCTACTCAAGTCTCTGCTTCAACTGATGCTCTCCCTTCTCATACTCCTGCCTCTGAAGCCCTTGCTGCTCCTGAGCCTGCTAAACCAATAGCATATGATTTTTTTATTTTTTCCTTGTAATAAATTTTTAGGATTTTATGTAATCTTTTTATCCATAAATCTAAAATTTGATTCAACTTATTGTCTTTTTACTTTATGAGTCCTTTAGCAATTTGTTCGAACGCTTTTATAAGACTGAAAAGTTTGTATGACTTTGTGAATAAATTTTGAAAACTCAATGCTTTGGCTGAGGGCAATGTAATGCCTGCTGATCACGTTTATGAGTTAGTAACTCTTATTTGAAAAACCCTTAGTTTTAATTGTTTGATTTAACCTTTTTTCTATGATCACAGTTTATTATTGCCTTTTTTTGACTTTGAGGTTTTAACCTCTGCTTGTCTTGTAGCCTTTTACTGCGCATCACTCTCGTCCGTTCACTTTTAGTGATGTACGCTTGTCTGGACTTTTAAGTCCGTGGCGTATTTTGAAAGAGACAAGGCAAGCTACTTTCATGCGGGCATGCAGAATGTGGTCGTGAGGCTAGTCTGCGCATCAGCAAGTATAATCGGTGCTGACTTCCATATCCATTTGTAGATGGTTCACGCGTTTTGGACTCTTTGAGTCTTGTGGCGATCGTGTACGGGCACACTTTTGGCATTTGTACATACGGGCATGCGATCAACGGATGAGGCCTACGCGCATCAGTAGGTTTGTGACCGTGCGATGGCATCCTTGCGGGCATGCGGTCTGCGATCAAGGAGATCACCGCGCAATAGCAGGTTTAAGACCGCGTGCTGGCATCCGCTTTTTTTTAGCGGGCATTCACTAACAGCTTTGCTAGTGAGGATATCACTTTCGTGCTTTTCTGAGTTACAACAGTATGAAAAAAATGTCATGCTTTTGATACGTTTTTTACCTCTATCATCTTTTTATAATACAAAGATTAAAAATAGTACTTTCTAAGGTGATCGCTATTCCAAGCGTTTTGAGGTCTTTTCCTTCTTCTGTCCGCAGTTTGTAGGTTCCCTCTTTAATGATTTGGGTAACTTCATACGGACCTTCCCATTTTGGGGAGATTTTATGGAAGCCGGGTTGGGTTCCTTGTAGCTCAACCTTTCTTAACACCCAATCTCCTACTGAGAAGCTTCTTTTACTAACTCTTTTGTCATGATGCTTTTTGGCCTTTTGCTTGTAGTTAACCATTTTTTCTTTTGCCCGCATTCTCTTTTCTTCGAGATCATCTAGATTGCCCCTTCTGGCGGCGCCATATCGTGTCTCATCGAAGTAAGTGACTCTGTAGGAGGGGAGAGCTACTTCTACTGGGGCTACCGCTTCTGATCCATAGGTGAGCGAGAAAGAAGTTTCTCCGATTAAATTTCTGATAGTGGTGCGGACTACACATAGCGCGGTCTGGAGCTCGTCCAACCAGCGTCCTCCTCATCCTTCCAAATTTTTCTTTAAAGCAGTAAGGACTAACTTGTTCGCAGCCTCAGCCTAACCGTTTCCTTGAGGATAGGCTACTGTGGACTGGCGGTGTTGGACTTTCATTCTTTCGCATTCAGCTGTGAATTTTGCTGCAAACTGAGTGCCATTGTCCGAAACTATTGCTCTTGGTATTCCAAATCGGCACCAGATGTGATTTTGGACAAAATTGATTACATTTTCCTCGGAGATAGTGGCCAAGGCTTTGGCTTCTGTCCATTTTGTGAAATAATCCACGACCACCACTACAAATTTGATGCTTCCTCTAGCGGTTGGGAACGGTCCTATTAGATCAATTCCCAAGTATCGAACGGCCACGATGGTACAACCAAATTTTGCTCTATTGAAGGGAGTCTAGGGATGTCTGCAAACCGCTGGCACTTGTCGCATTTTCTTACATACTCCTCAGCGTCCTTTCTCATGGTCGGCCAATAGAACCCTTGAAATTTGATTTTGTTCGAGAGGGTGCGAGCACCCGGATGGCCGCCACAAACTCCTTCATGGACTTTATAGAGTAAATTGGTGACCATGTGAGTTTTTACACATCTGAGCAAAGGTTTGGTGAATGATCGCCGGTATAGCACTCCGACAATGATCATGTATTTTGCGGCCACCTTTCTGATGAGTCTAGCCTTTGCTTGTTCCTCGGGGAGGGCTTCTTTTTCAATGTAATCTCGGATTTCATCTACCCATTCCCTTTCTTGTTCCTCGATGTTGTTAATCTGAATTCTATCAATGGCAGGTGTTTCCAAAATTCGATTTGGCAGTACGCGTTTAGCTCTTCTATCTCTTGATCGATGACTTTGGAGAGGAGGTCTGTTCTGTATTGCCTTCCCTCATAATTTGGTTTAGCTCATAGTATTCAAAGTTTTTGATAAGGGATTTTGCTAGACCACAGTACTTGGCTAGGACTGGGTTATTCGTGTCATATTAATTCCCCTTTTATCTGATTTACTATGAGTTGGGAGTCACTATTTATTTCAATATTTAGGACCCCCATATCTCTAGCCAGCTCTATGCCTGCTATGATTGCTTCATATTCGTCCTGATTGTTTGATGCTTCAAACTTGAATCTCAAGGCTCTTTCGAATTTCTCCCCACATGGAGCGATCATTAATATGCCCCCGCTGCTTAACAGCTTGCTCGCAGATCTGTCAACGAATAGAGTCCATACTTCTTCTGGTCGATCTTTGACTAGATCTGTATTTGTTATTGATTTTTCTTGGGTCTCTTCGGGTTTAGGGTTCTTTTCCCAAGCTCGATGTTCGCACGGTTAAATGATGTTTCTGCCACAAAATCAGCTAAGGCTTACACTTTGATGGTCCTTCTGGGGGAGTAGGTGATCTGGAACTCAGTGAGCTCTATAGAACATGCTAGCATCCTCCCTGAGGATTCTGGCTTGTGCAAAACCTTTCTAAACGGTGATTCTGTAAATACAGTTAAAGGATTTGCAGAAAAGTAAGCTCGTAATTTTCAAGCAGCTACAAGCAAGGCATAAGCTAACTTCTCTATATTTAGATAGCGACCTTCTACGGCGGACAATGCCTTTGATACATAGTACACTGGTTTTTGGGAGTTATTTTCCTCCCTTAGAAGAACAGCAGCTACTGCCAGGTCAGTAGCTGCCAAAAACAGAAAAAGCTCTTCCCCGGGCACCGGGCTACTGAGGAGAGGGGGGTGCCCGAGGTACCTCTTGACTTCTTTAAAATCTTGATCGCAGTCCTCATTCCATGCAAACTCGTTATCTTTCTTCTCCCCTTTAAGAGTTTTTAAGAAGGGGATGCACCTCTCTACAGACCATGATATGAAGCGTCCAAGTGCGATTATGTGCCCCTTAAGCTTTTGCACATCTTTAACGCACGCAGGAGGTTTCATGTCTAAGAGCGCTTGGATTTTTTTGGGGTTTGCCTCTATTCCGCGCTGATTGACCATGAATCCTAGAAACTTGCCCGCTTTTACCCCAGATGCACATTTGAGGGGTTAACCTTTATGTTATTGCGGCGCAAGTTGAAGAAAGTTTCTGCCACATCAAGTTCGTGGGCATTATCCTTTGTCTTTATGACTATATCATCTATGTAGGCCTCAAGATTTCTGCCCAATTGGTCTTTGAAGACGATATTAACCATCCTTTGGTAGGTGGTTCCTGCATTTTTTAGCCCAAGGGGCATCATTGTATAACCGTAGGTTTTGCCCGCGGCGATGAAAGCTACGAAGGCAAAATCTTCAGGAGCCATTTTAATCTGGTGGTAACGAGAATATGCATCAATGAAGCTCAAGACTCTATGCCCGACTATAGATTCAACCAAGCGGTCAATTCGAGGAAGAGGAAACAATCCTTGGGATAAGCTTCGTTGAGGTCTGTGAAGTCAATACACATCCTCCATTTTCCATTGGATTTTTTTTGCCATAACAACATTGGCCAGCCACTTGGGATATGATACTTCCTTAATTATCCCCACTTTAAGTAGCTTCTCTACCTCTTCCTTGATTGCGATCTCCTTTTTTGGAGAAAAGTATCTTGATTTTTGGTGGATGCGTTTGAAAGAGGAGTTATCATTGAGTTTGTGGACGATCACGTCCTCGCTTATGCCTTCCATATCCTCCACTCTCCATGTGAACACATCACAATTACGTCTGAGGAATTCGATCAAGATCCTTCTTTCATCTGGGTGAATTTCCAAGCCAACCCTAACTGTTTGCTCGTGATAGTGGATATTAATTACCACCTCCTCGAGCTCGTTGTTAGGGCAGAGATCGCTAATTTCACGGTTTTGGAGAGAGTCAATAATGATCGCCGGTGGGGTGGATATTGCTCCTGGGAGAGTGTTGTCTCAAAACCTAATGGTTCTTTTAAATATCGCAAGTGCATGAGCTATAATAGTATAGCTAATGCAAGTACGGGTCGATCCTACAGAGACAAGGTTTTCTTTGTATGATACTTGTCTTTATATAAATATATAGATAAAATGATTGGGGGAGATATGAATTGGTGTGAGAAAATACTAGAAACGTACAGAAACTACTCTAACATATACTCCCTCCGTCCCACTTCAAAGAGCCCACTTTCCTTTTTGGGACGTCCCACTTCAAAGTACTCAGTCCATAAATGGAAATATGTGAAAAGTGTTTCAGACATTTATACCCTCATAATGTTTATATATTTACAAAAAAATCATTCATTATACCCTTATAATGTTAACATATTTATAAAAAAAACATTCATTAACTTACTATTCCTTCCACTCATTCTCTCTCCTATTAAATATTTTTAACTTTTATATTCTCTCTCCTCTAATCTTCTACCCACTTTCAATTATTTATTCATTTTTTAAAAAATTTCTTAAAAACCATAAAATATTACCATGGGCACTTTGAAGTGGGACGGAGGGAGTAATAAAAGTATTCTCGGGATTGAGATTCGAACAACATATATTCATCAAGTAATCATGTTTTAAATAAAGTTTTCATCAAAATAACAAGGATGGTACATTCAGCCTATACTACTTCACACGATCAAGCAAGTAGCGTTTGTATCCTTCACCAATTATGCCCTATCTCTCGATGGCCCATAATTAGTAAGGATCCATTAATATTTGGAAATCCACGTACTTTTCATTCAAGGAACATCCCTAGGTCATTTAACTACTCTCGTGATCAATGAAATCTAGTTTACTTCATATGGTTCGGTTAACCAATATTCACAGCTACGTCCTTCTCTCGATTAACTAGGGTTTATACAAATACGAGCGTCTTTATATTTGTAATCATTTAAGAATGATATGAAGAAATTGTTTTAAGATGAAAATGTCAGTAATCAAGGATGATACGCTAAGTTGTGCTAACTACTCATGGGTGAAGGCCTAGCACATGTATTTTAAGACTAACACGGCCTATCTCTTAAAGTTTCGTTAATGGTATTCCCGCCTGTCACGAGCGAGCAACCTGGCTTACCTCTCGAGGGTTCCGTATAAGTCAAAATCCATTAAGTTCAGGTTACTCTCACGTATTCTCCACTAAAGGATCATTCCTAGGTCATTAAACTACACTTTGTGATTAATGAAGCCTAGTTCAATTCACAGGATTCAGCTAACCAAGATTCTCTTGATTAACTATGATTATACAACCAAGGACAAGGACGTCTCCCTATTGTAAGCATTAAAATTGCTATAAAGAGAATTGATTTGACATGGAGAAGAAGCATAAATTATAAAGATGAGAACATAATAACCGAGTTTGCAACCCAAAGAAATGGAGGATTACTCACTAGCCATACATCATAGTAAAATATGAAATAAGCAGAGAGATATAAGTAAGAAAGAGATACTTATTCTTATGATTGTAGAAGAGACAAAAGCGGGAAAGAAATCTTCCACATTGTATTTCACAGTCTTCAAGGATGTACAAAAACTCCTAAGAACAAATGATACATTTTCAAGAATTGTGTATAAATGTATTGCTAAAGTACCTAAGTATATTCTGATGTGTTTCAGGGTATTTTTGGATCCCTCCCGGATCCTTAGACTGATTACAAAGGGTCATTAAATAGATATAAGCTTCAAAGGTTGGGACTCTTCAAAGAACTTCCTTCAAAAGGTGCCTTTTCAGCCTGGTAACAGTAAATGCCCGACCGTGTGTTGTAACTTGCACGGTCGTGCAAGCCTTGGCGCCAATTTATCTTTTGAACTGGCTTGAATGCACGGCCGCTCCCTTTTTGCTACTTGGCCGCTCCAGTTTTGCATGGCCACTCAACTTTAGAAGACACGGCCGCTCCAGAGGACTAGGGCCATTTTGGTCTTAACAGGAGGTATTGCACGACCGCTCCACTTTATATAGCACGGCCGCTCCAGCTGAGTTTAGGCATGGATGATTATTTTGAAGATGTCCCTTTCTTAGTTTTGGTCCCTTAGATTTTCCCAAGCTTTATTTGTTCCAAGAATTGACTTAAAAACCTATATAAATGCTAAAACACACCAAAAAGCATAAAATCGAGGATATAGAACAAAAGAAAAGCTAAATTATACTAAATGAAGACTAAATGAGAATAAAAACTAAGTAAATGATATAGATATAAAGATATAAATGACTATAAAATAGTCACTTATCAAACTCCCCCACACTAAATGTTTGATTGTCCTCAAGCAAGATTAAGATAAAAAGATGGAGAGGGAGAAGAAATGCAAATGATAAAAATATAAAGTGGATCCCTCAGAAAATAAATAAATGTTACAAGCCTTATTGCCATGCAGTTTGTCTTTCTCTACCTATTCATACTTTTTATAACCTTGGACATTATTTAGAAAGATGTTTGTGAAGATATTTAAGAGAGTAATTTTGAGAAAAAAATAAGTTACTATAACATGAATAGAATTTGACTAAGCAAAGCATAATGTAGAGAAGGATGAACTATTTTGGATTATAAGCTTGGCATAAAGAAAATTTCACTCTTTAGAGTGTTTTGTGAAAAAGGGCTTATTGCTTGAAATGTACAAATAAGAAGAATGATTATTTATTCACAAATTAGAAGTATTCATAGGAATCGAGATGCACTTTTGAATCACAAAAATGAAAATGGGGGATGATAGTGGAAAATTTATTAAGGCTAACAATTTATCTTTATCTTATACGTGTTAAAGTTTGCAAAAACTTAAGTGATTTTGAACCTTTCAAGTAGGATACATTGTGGCTCCGAACCCCATGTTCCTAATACTTGGATCAAAAAAACTTAATATTATTCCATTTGGCAAGAGTGCATCGTCGCAGCGAATGTCGTACCCCGAGTTACTAAGGAAATAGTAGACGCTTTCTGCTATTTACCAAAATTAGTGACAATGTCACTTTTGAGCATTATGATCAAATCATGTTGCCTTGATTGATTAGTGGAAATGGAAAGATGTATTTTATGAAGGGTTCTGATTCAAAAGACGGAAAACAATATAAATATTTCTAAGGGGGGAATAAAAATCAAAAAATTTTAAAGTGTACATTTGAAGAAATACTTACAAGATTTCACAAGATAAAAAAACCAAGTACTTGTATGATCCGAAAGAATTCATTTAATCAAACTATGATTTTCATAATAAAATCATATATAATGCTATATTAATTTATGATGCTTTAATTACTTCCTAAAATTATCCCAAAGTTTCTTTTCCTAATAATTTCTAAGTTTATAGAAAATATGAAAAGAAAAGGAAAGACATTATCCTAAGGCAATTGGCAAGCATAAGGATGAGCAATCATAGGGATTTCTCTCTCTCACTCTCTCTCTCTCTCTCTCTCTCTCTCTCTCTCTCTCTCTCTTTTTAAATAAACATGATGCATACATAAATAAAAAGAAATGCAACTAAGTAAAAAGGAAAACTAAACTAAAAAGAAATAAAAATACATAGATACCCCTCACACTTGAGGTAAACATTTTTCTCAATATTTTAAGGACAAATAAAAGAGGGGAGGGTGAAGAAGTACCTACAAAACAGAGTTAGAATATAACATAATAATAATAATAATAATATAAATACAAAAAATATATAATAAATACAAATATCAAAAAGTAAACCGTTGTCCCTTGCAACGACGCCAAAAACTTGTTGTCTCAACACCTAACGGTTCTTTTAAATAACGCAAGTGCACGGGCTATAATAGTATAGCTAATGCAAGTACGGGTCGATCCCACAGAGACATGATTTACTTTGTATGATACTTGTCTTTATATAAATATATAGATAAAATGATTGGGGGAGATATGAATTGGTACGAGAAAATACTTGAAACATATAGAAACTACTCTAACATATAATAAAATTATTCTTGAGATTGAGATTCGAACAACTTATATTCATCAAGTAATCATGTTTTAAATAAAGGTTTTCATTAAAATAACAAGGATGGTACATTCATCCTATACTACTTCTCACGATCAAGAAAGTAGCGTTTGTATCCTTCACCAATTATGCCCTATCTCTCGATGACCCATAATTAGTAAGGATCCATTAATGTTCGGAAATCCACGTACATTTCATTCAAGGGACATCCCTAGGTCATTTAACTACTCTCGTGATCAATGAAATCTAGTTTACTTCATATGGTCCGGCTAATCGAGATTCACAGCTACGTCATTCTCTCGATTAACTAGGGTTTATACAAATACGAACATCCTTATATTTGTAATCATTATAGAATGATATGAAGAAATTGTTTTAAGATGAAAATGTCAGAAATCAAGGATGATACGCTAAGTTGTGCTAACTACTCATGGATGGAGGCCAAGCACATGTATTTTAAGACTAACACGGCCTATCTCTTAAAGTTCTGTTAATGGTATTCCCGCCTGTCACGAGCGGGCAAACCGAGGGTTACTCTCACGCTAAGTTGTGCTAACTACTCATGGATGGAGGTCATTTAACTACTCTCGTGATCAATGAAATCGAGGGTTTCGTATAAGTAAAAATCCATTAAGTTCAGGTTACTCTCACGTATTCTCCACTAAAGGATCGTCCCTAGGTCATTAAACTACACTTTGTGATTAATGAAGCCTAGTTCAATTCATAGAATTCCGCTAATCAAGATTCTCTTGATTAACTATGATTATACAACCAAGGACAAGGACGTCTCCCTATTGTAAGCATTAAGATTGATATAAAGAGAATTGATTTTACAATGAGAAGAAGCATAAATTATAAAGATGAGAACATAATATTCGAGTTTCCAACCCCAAGAAATGGAGGATTACTCACTAGCCATTCATCATAGTAAAATAAGAAATAAGCATAGCGATATAACTAAGAAAGAGATACTTATTCTTATGATTGTAGAAGAGACAAAAGCTGGAAAGAATTCTTCCACATTGTATTTCACAGTCTTCAAGGATGTACAAAATCTCCCAAGAACAAATGATACATCTTCAAGAATTATGAATAAATGTATTGCTAAAGTACCTAAGTATATTCTGATGTGTTTCAGGGTATTTTTGGATCCCTCCCGGATCCTTAGACTGATTACAAAGGGTCATTAAATAGATATAAGCTTCAAACGTTGGGACTCTTCAAAGAGCTTCTTTCAAAAGGTGCCTTTTCAGCCTGGTAACAGTAAATGCACGGCCGTGCGTTGTAACTTGCACAGCCGTGCAAGCCTTGGCGCCAATTTTTCTTTTGAACTGGCTTGAATGCACATCTGCTCCCTTTTTGCTGCTTGGCCGCTCCAGTTTTGCACTGCCACTCCACTTTAGAAGACACGGCCACTCCAGAGGACTTGAGCCATTTTGGTCTTGACAGGAAGTATTGCACGATCGCCCCACTTTATATAGCACGGCCGCTCTAGCTGAGTTTAGGCCTGGATGATTATTTTGATGATGTCCCCTTCTTAGTTTTTGTCCCTTAGATTTTCCCAAGCTTTATTTCTTACAAGAATTGACTTAAAAACCTATGTAAATGCTAAAACACACCAACAAGCATAAAATCGAGGATATAGAACAGAAGAATAGCTAAATTATACTAAATGAAGACTAAATGAGAATAAAAACTAAGTAAATGATATAGATATAATGATATAAATGACTATAAAATAGTCACTTATCAAACTCCCCCACACTAAATCCTTGATTGTCCTCAAGCAAGATTAAGATAAAAAGATGGAGAGGGAGAAGAAATGCAAATGATAAAAATATAAAGTGGATCCCTTAGAAAATAAATAAATGTTACAAGCCTTATTGCCATACAGATTGTTTTTCTCTACCTATTCATACTCTTTATAACCTTAGACATTATTTAGAAAGAGGTTTATGAAGATATTTAATAGAGTAATTTTGAGAAAAAATAAGTTACTATAACATGAATAGAATTTGACAAAGCAAAGCATAATATAGAGAAGGATGAACTTTTTTGGATCAAAAGATTGGCATAAAGAAAATTTCACTCTTTAGAGTTGTGATGATGTGCCATTCGCGGAAAAAATCGATTTTTCGTTTCTTTGAAAACCAAATAAAACCGGAAAACGGAGTCGCCACGCCATTTTTGTTTTAAGGGCCAAAACTTTGATAAATGCCCTAAATGAGAGATTTGGGTTCGGAGGTCACGTTACACGCCGGGAAGAATGTTAGTGTTCATCCGGAATGCCTCGTAAGACGAGTCTTCCAAGCATTAAAAACCATTTGTGTGTGTGTGTGTGTGTGTGTTACTTT
The DNA here is from genome assembly GCA_022495995.1 of Adenophora triphylla var. japonica. Taxonomy (NCBI): domain Eukaryota; kingdom Viridiplantae; phylum Streptophyta; class Magnoliopsida; order Asterales; family Campanulaceae; genus Adenophora; species Adenophora triphylla. The sequence continues at coordinate 703,016 of JAFEMH010000406.1, read as the reverse complement.
GGCCAAAATAAATTGAAACTGAGAAAAGTAAAAATTGGGAATTCTTTATTAGACTTTGGACAAGTCCCATGATTTTTGGTATAATTTTTGGGTTGAGTTTTGGTACTCAAAAGATTTTTTGAAGTTAAAACTCAATTCTGCCAGAATGAAAAAGGCAGTGGACACTTGACTTTGAAATGGACTTAAGGGCTTCAAAACTCCAGAATCTGGGGAAACTCAGAGGATGAAAGTTGTTCCAGACACCTTAAAAAAGAGTTATGTGAAAGAATTTTCCATTTTGGAGATGATTTGAGGGACCAAAACCTTCTGGAAATCTCAGATGTGAAATCTGGATTTCCAGAGACTGATGAACTGACCTTTAAAAGAAAAATTTGAAAAAGGGAGTTTTACTCACGAAAAAAATGAAATAAAAATTAGACCATGGATAGAGGTCTTAGAAAATTGCTACTGGACAGCAACTTTCTTAAGAAGAAAAACATGATTTTAAGGGAGGTTTTGCATCCATGCTTGTCCCCATTTCCCTAGGTTTTTATTAGTAGTCACTAGACATTTTAGTGGTGATCTACTATATCAAACCATCTTTGGGGTACATTAGGACTTAAGCATTTCATTTGCTTGGGAAGGGGGGATTTTATCCTTGAAAATGAAGATTTGATGTATGAAAATGGTTTTTAGGGTTTTGAAAATGCATTTGCAAGTAAGTAAGAACACTTTGAAGATAATGTTAATCCTTGTAGAAGATCAACCATGGAGATGAACTTCCATGGTGATCTTCTTGGATCTAGGGCAAGAAGATGAACAAACTATATTTTGGAGTTTGAAAATGCATGCATGGATGAGAGAGATTTAGGGTAAGGAGAGGGAGGTTATACCTATCTTCCTTGTGTTTGTGTATGAGGCTTGAATATGTGAGTGTTTGAATTTGAGAGTGAGTGGGATTTGGGAAAATAATTAAGAGAAAAAGGTGACAATTCTAGAGAATTCTCACTGTTTTCTCCCTATTTTCGCCAAGGTGCAGTTGTAAAAATGTGTTGTGTCTTCTTTATTTCTGTGACTGAAGGCCTCAATTTATAGCCCTCTGAAATTGCCATAGTCATCCGCGCGGACATGAGTGGAAGCGTGCACTGTTCATTAAATGCAGCTCCAGGCTTTGGCACAAGGAATATTTCCAGAAAATTTAAACTGGTTGCTGTTTTTCAGCTTACCAGATTAGGATTTTTCCAATTTCTTTTCTTTTTGAGATTCTTTTCTTGGCTTATCTTTAAATAGCAATGCCTACTTTACCCTTACTTTGTTAGAAAAGTTAGGAATAGTTAGAAATGTTAGGAATGTTAAAACTTTCGTTAATTTTCTAACGAAAATGCTAACAACTCAAATTGGAGTACTTACAGTAGCCCCTCGGCGACGGCGCTTTCGAAGGAAGCGGGGTCGTCGATAAGAGTAAGGCTCTATATTTGACACGATGATCAAGTGATCGAGTGATCGAATGGCTGAACCTAGCAATAGGCTACCTACGTATCCCGAATGGGAATCAAGCCGGTCGTAGTTCGGATCTTTGACCCTGGAGATGATGGCGTTTTAGGTGCCTCGAACCTTGATGAGCGAGTTCTGCAGTCGATTGCTGAGAGAAACTCTGCTGGGGATAAGAATGACCCTTTTGGTCTGGTGGCTGAAATTGTATATTCGCTCTGCTGGGATAAGAGATGACCGTTTTGGTCTGATGGCTGAGATTGTATATCCGTTCTACTGGGGATAGGAATGACCATTTTGGTCTGGTGGCTGAACCTAATGATAGGCTATCTACGTATCCTTAGGAGGAATCAAGCCAGTCGTAGTTCGGGTCTTTGACCATGGAATGACTATTTTGAGGTGTCAACCTGGTAATGATGGCATTTTAGGTGCCTCTGACCTTGATGATGATGGCTTTTTAGGTGCCTCGGACCTTGATTTGAAATGTTTTCCCTTAATGGTTTGGGATGGATGGTCCTTCGGTGGACTTCGTCTGGTGCGAAGGAGAGGGTGATCGTGCTGGTCGAGTGGCTGGACCTATGGTAGGCTACCTACGTATCCTTAAGAGGAATCAAGCCAATCGTAGTTTGAAACGCTGCTGGGGGTTTCGTTGGAGAAAAATCGGGCTTACGTTTTACGGCCGTTGATGATAATGAGGCAAGAAATGGGATTCCGTTGACTTCGCTGGGGATTTTGTTAGCTTTTGCTGGGGAAATCGGACTTACATTTTACTGCTGTTGATGATTTTGATGAAAGAAACGGGATTCCGTTATCTTTCTCGGAGAAGTCGGACTTACGTTTTACTGCCGTTTGATGATTTTGATGAAAGAAACGGGATTCCGTTATCTTTCTCGGAGAAATCGGACTTACGTTTTACTGCCGTTTGATGATTTTGAAGAAAGAAACGGGATTCCGTTATCTTTCTCGAAGAAATTAGACTTACGTTTTACTGCCGTTTGATGATTTTGATGAAAGAAACAGGATTTCGTTATCTTTCTCTGAGAAATTGGACTTACGTTTGACTGCCGTTTGATGATTTTGATGAAAGAAACAGGATTTCGTTATCTTTCTCGGAGAAATTGGACTTACGTTTGACTGCCGTTTGATGATTTTGATGAAAGAAACGGGATTCCGTTATCTTTCTCAGAGAAATCGGACTTACGTTTGACTGCCGTTTGATGATTTTGATGAAAGAAACGGGATTTCGTTATCTTTCTCGGAGAAATTGGACTTACGTTTGACTGCCGTTTGATGGTTTTGATGAAAGAAACGGGATTCCGTTATCTTTCTCGGAGAAATCGGACTTACGTTTGACTGCCGTTTGATGATTTTGATGAAAGAAACGGGATTCCGTTATCTTTCTCCGAGAAATCGAACTTACGTTTAACTGCCGTTGATAATTTTGATGAAAGATACGGGATTCCGTTATCTTTCTCGGAGAAATCGGACTTACGTTTGACTGCCTTTTGATGATTTTGATGAAAGAAACAGGATTCCGTTATCTTTCTCGGAGAAATCGGACTTACGTTTGACTGCCGTTTGATGATTTTGATGAAAGAGACGGGATTCCGTTATCTTTCTCGGAGAAATCGGACTTAGGTTTGACTGCCGTTGATGATTTTGATGAAAGAAACGGGATTCCGTTATCTTTCTCGGAGAAATCGGACTTACGTTTGACTGCCGTTTGATGATTTTGATGAAAGAAACGGGATTCCGTTATCTTTCTCGGGGAAATCGGACTTACGTTTGACTGCCGTTTGATGATTTTGATGAAAGAAACGGGATTCCGTTATCTTTCTCGGGGAAATCGGACTTACGTTTTACTGCCGTTTGATGATTTTGATGAAAGAAACGGGATTCCGTTATCTTTCTCGGAGAAATCGGACTTACGTTTGACTGCCGTTTGATGATTTTGATGAAAGAAACGGGATTCCGTTATCTTTCTCGGGGAAATCGAACTTACGTTTTACTGCCGTTAGGGTTTCTCTGGAAAGGGGGTTAACTTTGGTTAACTTTGGTTAACTCTGTTAAGTTGAGGACCAAATTGCAGAGTCCTGAAATTTTAAAAGAGCAAAAGGGTCATTTTGACCCTTCATTTTGGTCCGCGCGGATGGGAATGCTTCCCAGACTGGTTTAAATGAGGGCCAACGCCCTTCCTTCTTCTTCCTCACCTTTTCCAGTTCTTTCTGCAGTTTTTCGAGGGAAGAGAGAGAAAACCGAGGAGAGAAGCCATTTTTGGCCAAAAAACCTTCAAAAATTTTCCATTTTCTTTGATTTTTCAAGCAATGGAACACGGGGGAGTCGCTATTCAAGGTCAAGGACGCGGCCCGGTAGCGGAGAGGCGATTAGAGCTTGTTCGAATGAGGAGGCATTACACACTTTCGCAATCGATTGCGGCGGAGCACTACCCCGATGCGTGGCAACATTGGGCAACTGATCCGAGTCTCCGAACGGTATACTTCGAATCTCTTCACTTCCTTTGTTGATTTGTGTTTGAAATTGATTTTTGGTGATTTTTTTTTTTTGAAAATTCGAAAATTGATGCTCTTGGCCTTGGATTTTGATCTTGATGCTTTGTATGTTGTAATGAGTATATGGGTAACTCAAATGTGCATTTTGTTTGGAGAAGAGAATGGGCATTTTGCCATTTTTGAAATATGAGATGATGATTTGCCCAAATTCGGGACGAACTTTTTGTTGAATGTAGGATTCTTGCAATGTGATGTGAATGATATGAATGATATGAATGCATTTTTTTTTTTGAGAGTGTGATTTTCTGTGAGAAGTGGGACGGATTTTTTTTTGCTCCCGTTGATTGAATGTATGTTATTTTATGAAAAATGAGACGGAGTTTTTATTCCCGTTGACTCAATGCATGAATGAATGAACGGTGATTGTTAAAAACTCTTTTCCTCTGTGCAAGAAAAATGGGGCTGAGTCCATTTTATGCCGTTATGCTGCCCGATTTTTTTTTCAAAATTTTATGTCTATGATGCATGTGTATGCTCTCTTTTTTTTTTAATGCAATTTTTTTTTGAATGCAAATTTTTTTTTTGAATGCAATTTTTTTTTAATGCAATTTTTTTTGAATGCAAATTTTTTTTTTTGACTCTTTTTTTTTTTTCAATTGCAGGGTGGAGATCGCTTTGTGACGCAGCAGCTGAACAAGATGAAGACTCGAGGATCAGTGGAGTCTGTGGTTGACCTGTGGGACCGGCTTCCAGTCTTGGGCCGAGGAGCTTTGATGAGTCCGAGACAGATCGTCATTGGGACCGGGCTGTATGAGTTTATCGAGTGCCTGAGGGGGTTGGTCAAGTTCTCCAAGAGCAAGGGCCTGATTTTTGCTTTGGCACAACATTGGTGGGACGCGACCCACACATTTCATTTTTTCTGGGGCGAGGCCACGGTTACACCCTCCGATTACGCTGCGATTACTGGCCTGTCCTTTAAAGGACGGAGCATTGAGTGGAGAGACGGCTACAGTGATCGGGACCTGCAGGAGCTTCTGGGCTTTACCCCCATTCCCAAAAAGGGGATGGGGATGGAGTATGCCGTGGTCTACGGGAAGATCGTGGAGAGCATCGGGAATTACGAGGCTGGGGACGAGAGAGTGGGTGCGGTGCAGATTGCCAGGGCTTTCTTGTGGTTTGCCTTTTCGAGCACACTTTTTGGACACGCCGAGGGGACGGCGATGTTTGCTTTGCTGAGGAGTTTGGAGGATGTGGAGATGGCTGGGGAGGTCTCTTGGGGAGAGGCAGGGCTGGCAGAGCTCTATTTTGCCTTGGATCGATATAGCCGGAAGGCCGTCAGCTCTTTGACATGCTTCGAGTTTCCTCTGGAGGTACAAGCTTTCTTTTTGCTTTCTCTCTTTTCTTTAAGCACGTATTCCTCATTTTTTTTGCACCGGATTGATGGGATTTTTCCCTTTCGCAGGTATGGGCTCTGGAGTTCTTTCACGTCACGATGTGGCGACAGCCGGCGGAATACATCGGGGCATATCCGGCCATGCTCTCCTGGAGCAAGCATGCTCGGGAAAAGATAGGTTCTAAGGGGCGCACGACCCTTAAGTACAGGGAGTGCCTGCCTTTGACGAGGGCTGAGACAGATGAGAGGATGATATTTTATCCCTGGGACCGCTTCGATGTGGAGCAGCTGAAGGGTGCCGAGAGATGGACCGTGCAGCGGAGGATTTTGAGGGGCTTGACTTGCGACGTGTATTATCTGGGAGAGAGAGTGACGCGCCAGCATGGCGTGAACTCGCCTTTGATGGCTCCAGTGGAGCCTCCCGCCGACATGATGCATCCGAGCGTGAGGTCGGAGACCTGGGGCGATTATCGAGGTGGCCAGCACTTCTCGGCATTCGTGGCGATTGAGCAGTATCCGGTATTTATCTTGAGGAGGTTGAGGATGCCCCAGGTCCTTGAGAGAGAGGGGGTAGGGATCGTACGGTACCCGCGGATGGACTTTTCATATGTCCAGGATGGGGTCCGATTGAGGGTGCAGATCCCTCGGCCTGAGCGGCTTCCACGAGCTTTTCGGCCACATCCGGGTATGAAGGTATGGCTTCTCCTTCCCACCTCTTTTTTTTTTCTTCTGTCTTTTCCTTTCTTTCCTGTCATCATTTTTCGCCTCAATTATTTCTGACGCTTTTTCTTCCGTGCAGTTTTCGGAGGTGGTCGTGGAGAAGCTGACGAAGCAGGTGATCGGGGCTAAGAGATTCATTAGGAGGATGGTTGCTTGTGGAGCCCCTCAGGCTAGAGCGAGGCGAGCACAGCCGGCGCCTGTCGAGCGGGAGACTTCCCCTGAGCCGTCTGAGCGTTCTTCCGAGACTCCTCTTTCTCCTCTCATAGATCCCGGCGTGGTGCTGCCTTCGGACCACGTCATTCTCGGGGATCCGTACGGGCAGGGGCATATCTGGCATCACGGTGGGTCTTCTTTACACGTCCAGGAGTCCGACGCATTCACCTTCGGATATGACTTCTTTGCGGATCTTGGTTTGCCGTATCAGAGCGTGCCGGTTGGTCCTGACGAGCCTTCTTCCGGAGACGAGGACGATGATTCTGAGCCCGAGACATTCATGGCTATCGAGGAGGCGGGCCCGAGCCGCAAGAGGGGTCGGGGGAAAGCACCGGCCACCGAGGATTCTGATTGACTTCTGAGATTGATTCGGACCTGGGCTGGGATTGTACTTATTCAGACAGATACATTTTATGCACATTTTTTTTTTGCTTTTCTCTTTTTTTTTTGGAATGTAATAACCTACTTTTTTTTTGATGTTTTTTTAATGCATGTAAATGTTGCATGAGCCCGGTTTTTTGGTAAGGGTTTGAATGTTTGGTATGTGAACTGTTTGGGCAGGCTTTGCACAGGTTTCGAGCAACCGGGATGAAAATATTCCTCCGTGGTGCAGCAGTTTGGACTGTTGCTAATTTTTTTCTGGTGGTGGCACTTATGTCTGCGCGGATAGGACAGTTTTCTGACACTGTCCTTTAATTTTACTTCAGATCTGGTTTTCCTTTATTTCAAATTCAAACACCTTCTTCAACCACCAGTTCAAACAGCCATTTTCGGGGAGAAGGAGAGAAAATCTGTGGGGAGAATTGTGAGCATGAGAAATCCATCCAAATTATCCCAAGATTCGCAAATGTCATTCTTCAACAAGTTTAAAGAGTGGTCTCGGGAGATTATGCATGAGAGGAGGTCATTCTTTGAAGAAAGGTACAAGATACGATGCTTGTGGTCTCTCAAGGAATTGATTCCGGATTATGATCTTTTGAGAGCTTCTTCCTCATTTTGGGACACTAGAAGGCATGTTTTTTTGCTTCTCTTACAATGAAATGGTCCCGACTGTTGAAGAATTTCGGGCTTTGCTTGGTGGTCCTGAGGTGGAGGAGATTGCAATTCCTTTGCCCGGAGGAGCCTCTTTTGTTGACAAGCTGTGCAACCTTCTTCATCTTTCCCCGGAGGAAGCACAAGGTATGATCTGTGGTCCCGATCATTTTAAAATTTCTGGTCTCCCTGATAGATTTAGGGGCTTAGGCTTGCTTGACAATTCCTATTGGGATGCCTTTGCACTTTGCATGTTCGGGACCTTGTTCATGGTTTATTCTTTTGGGGATCTGTCATCGGGCTCTGCTAGATGTAGTCGTTCACTGTCGCCTTGGCAGAGACGTTGTACCTTTGATCCTGGGGGAGACTTTTCATGCTCTTGACAAGCTGGCTACCGGGAGGCGGTACATGCACGGGGGCAGCCCATTTCTCTTGACATTGTGGGCTGATGGAGCGCCTGGGGGTTCTTCGGGAAACTTCTGATATGATCAAGCCTTGGACATTTGCCAGGAGAGGGGTTTCTGTGGATTTTGATGATCAGGGCTCGTGGGAGCGTTGGATGGCTGGTCGCCAGACTGAAGATATCAGATGGTTGGTGCCTCATTGGCGGGTGGAGACTCGAAGAGTACTTCAGGATGGATCTCCCGTGGTTATGCTTCCGGGGCTTTCTCAGTCCAGCTTTTACGTTTCGGCTTTGGTTCTGAGACATTTCAGCTTGGAGCAGGTTCCTTTGGAGGACTTTGATGATATAGCCACCAGGGTGGTGGCTTCTGCTTCTATGGATGATCCTTTGGTGTTTCCATTCCTTTCCCGAGTATGGAGGTATGACGTTTTTCCTCCTCGGGTTATCCTCAGGCGTCCGAGACCTGTTTTTCTGACCACTTGGTACCTGGATTGGTAAGAGAGGCATTTTGGGGAGACTCAGATGGCTATTTTGAGACGGCGTGAGGCCATTATGGGTGCGGAGGACCTGACAGTTTCGGAGAGGAGGAGGGCCGAGGCGAGGGCCAACCCTCACGACAGGAGTGGAGATACTGTGACCGACTATGAGGCTTATGTCAAGAGACAGGAGAGGAGGACTCCTATGCTACCAGCTAGGCTACAGGAGATGAGAGATGACGCTAGGGCTACTAAGGCCCTGACAGAGGCTGGTTTGATAGATCCTGTCCCTACACCAGAGCTTGGTAGGAGGAAGACCGACATTTTTCCTGTTCAGAGGAAGAAGACCCGAAGGGGGAAGAAGAGAGGGGATGCCAGTACGAGCGGCTTAGAGTGACCTCGAGTTTTTTGAGTATCCCTTTCTTGCCATAGCAGACACATTAGTTTGATTATGTATCTTAGTTTCTTTTAGCAGGCTGCCAGTTGTAGGAATGAACCGAGCTTAGACTCATCAAAAAGCTTTTAACTGTAATGAATATGTGAATTGCTTTAGAGTTTTTCGAGACGCTTTCATGGTCTGATCAGTGTATTGATGTCAAAGTATGACTTTTATTTGTGTTTTAGACCGAACCGTTTCCGGCTGCCTACGTTCCCTTCGGACAAAAGGGCTCAGGTCTCCGTAGTTCGACCCGGTTTTTTTTGTTGTTTTTTTTTGTTTTTTGTTTTTTGTTTTTTTGTTGTTTTTTTTTTTTGTTGTTTTTTTTTTTTTGGTGCAACCCTGTTTTTTACCTAGGCCACCCTTTTTCGGGTTTTCAACCTAGTTGGGTATTACTCTTTCAGCACTCTTTTTTTTGTTTCTGTTTTTTTACTCTGTGTTTTTACGCGTAGTATCTGCGCAGCTTGTCACCATTCACTGGGTGTACAAAGGGATTTCTGTCGAGGTCTGCAAGTTACATGGCTCCTCCGGAGAAGATCTTTTGGACGACATATGGCCCGACCCAAACAAGCTCCCATTTGCCAAGCGGGTTGACACGGACTGGGGGCTTCTCTTTCAAAACGAGATCACCTTCTCGGATCTCCCGATGCTTCACTTTCTTGTCGAAGGCTCTGGCCATTCTCCCTTGGTAAGCTCGGATATGTTCCATGGCCTTCAATCGTCGTTCATCTAGCAGGGCCAATTCATCATGGCGACTTTGGAGCCATTCGACCTCATTGATCTGACTTTCCAACAGTACCCGGAGTGAAGGGATTTCTAGCTCGATTGGGAGCACGGCTTCCATCCCATAGGTGAGGGCAAACGGTGTCTCCCCCGTTGCAGTTCTGACGGATGTTCTGTAGCCCCAGAGTGCCAGGTGTAGTTTCTCGGGCCAATCTCTGCCTCAGACAGCCATTTTTCGGACGATGTTTTCCAGCGTCTTGTTTGGTGCTTCGACGGCTCCGTTGGTTTGGGGCCTATAGGGAGATGACTTGTGACGGGTTATTCTGAATTCCGCCAGCAGCCTGTCGCATTCCCCTTCAAAGTGGGATCCATTATCTGAGATGATTTCGGCTGGCAACCCGTATCTGCATATGATATTTTCTTTGATGAAGAGGGCTACTTTCCTTGAGTTGAGGACCTTGTAGGATTTTGCTTCAACCCATTTGGTGAAATAGTCCACAGCTACCAGGACGAATTCATGGCCGTTGCTGCCTGGTGGTGTGATTTTGCCTATGACATCAATTCCCCAAGTGACGAAAGGCCAAGGGGTCGTCATGTAGTATAACTCGTGAGGAGGCAAATGATTAAGATTTGAGTACCGCTGGCACTTGTCGCAGCTTTTGACGAACTGGATGCAGTCGGTTTCCATGGAGATCCAAAAGTATCCCATTCTTAGTATGATTTGCATTAGAGCCCGAGCATTCATATGGGGGCCGCAGGTACCACCATGTACTTCTTTCATGAGTCCGGTAGCTTCTTGTTTGCCGATACATCGCAGGAGGGGGCCTTGATAACGCTTCTTGTACAGCATATTTCCCAAGAGAACATAATGGGAGGCGAGTCGCTTCAGGGCTGAGAGGCTTTTTGCTTTGATTCCCTCTTTATATTCCCCATCTTCATTTTTGAAGGAGGCTTCGCCATTCTTCAGGTACTGATAGATCTGAGTGTACCAGGGATCACTGGCCGGTTCGGCCTCCGCTTCTATTTCAAAGCAATAAGCGGGGTTTTCTCTCCTCCCGACTCTGAATGGTTTGACGGACTTTCCTTCGGGTATCTCAACGAGGGAGGCTAGTGTTGCCAGAGCATCTGCGAATCTGTTGCGATCTCTGGGCAAGTAATGGAAGCTGATTTCCTTGAATTGAGTTACTAGCTCTTCCATGTAAGTGTGATATTTCTGTAGACCCGGGTCCACGGTCTTCCACTTATTGGAGACCTGGTTGAAGATGTGGGCAGAGTCACCGTATACTTCCAACTCTTTGATATTTCTTTCAAGGGCGGCCTCCAACCCAGCTATGCAAGCTTCATATTCAGCAGCGTTGTTGGTGACCTCGAAGTTCAATCTTACTGCTATGGGGGTGTGTTCATCAGTAGGATCGACCAGAAGCATTCCTATTCCGTTCCCCCTTTTGTTTGACGCCCCGTCGAAGAAGAGCTGCCAGCGATTTTCTCCTTCAAAAGCAAAAATTCCATCATCAGGAAATTGAGGTTCAGGTCCCCGGGACTCATCACTTGGGAAATCGGCCAAATGTTCTGCCATTATACGCCCTTTTACGGATTTCCTCGAAACATAGATGATGTCGTATTCTGCCAAAAAGAACGACCATTTTGCCAACCTCATGGAGATGGAAGGCTTGTCGAACAGATATTTGATGGGGTCTATCTTTGAGATGAGATGTATCGGGTGAGACTGCATGTAGTGTTTCAACTTTCCCACTACCCAGACAAAACCTGCGCAAGTCTTTTCACAAGCAGAGTAATTGAGTTTGCTCCCCTGAAGCTTTCTGCTGACGGAATAAATGGCGTTTTCAACCTTAGAATCTTTCTTCTCTTGGGCTAACATAGCCCCAATTGCTGTATCCGTGACAGTTAGATATAGCAATAGTGGCTTTTGCTGATGTGGTGGGCAAAGAATCGGGGGATTCACGAGGTACGCCTTGATCTGTTCAAAAGCGAGCTGGCATTCTGGAGTCCATTCTGTATAGGCATTTTTCTTCATCAACTTGAAGATCGGCTCGCAAATCGAGGTCAGCTGATTTACAAAGCGACTTATGTATTGCAGTCTTCCCATGAAGGATTTCACTTCTGTCAGTGTCCGGGGTGGCTTCATTTCAACTATCGCCTTGATTTTCTGAGGGTCTACTTCAATTCCCCGTTCTGTCACCATATATCCTAGCACCTTGCCTCGTCTTACACCGAAGGTGCATTTGGCTGGATTCAGTCTCATGCTATGGTCTCGGAGGCGGCCGAAGAATTTTCTCAAATCAACAAAGTGCTGGCCATCTGACCCTCTGGAGTGTATTATCATGTTGTCCACATAGACCTCAATTTCTTTGTGGATCATGTCATGGAACAAAGCTGTAGCTGCCCTCTGGTATGTAGCCCCAGCATTATTTTGTCCGAACGGCATGACCGTGTAGCAGTACGTACCCCAAGGGGTTGTAAAGGCTGTCTTGGCTTGATCTTCTTCTGCCATTTTGATTTGGTTGTAACCGGCAAAGCTGTCGATGAAGGATTTAACTTCATGGTTGGCCGTGGAATCTACTAGAATGTCGATGTTTGGCAGGGGGAAATCATCTTTTGGACTGGCTTTGTTCAAGTCTCTGAAGTCTACGCAGCACCGGATCTTTCCGTTGGCCTTGGTCACCGTTACTATGTTGGAAAGCCATGTAGGATATTCAATGACCCTGATGAACCCTGCCCTGAGCATCTTTTCTATCTCCTCTTTCACTTGTAGGGACCATTCGGGCTTAATTCTTCTTAGCTTCTGCTTTACTGGCTTGACTTGTGGGTCGAGCGGTATTCGGTGCTCAACTATGGAAGGATCGAGGCCTGGCATATCTTTATAGGACCATGCGAACACATCCACGAATTCTCTTAGAAGCTCAATCAGAGCGTCCCTTTCAGTCCCTTCGAAGAAACTACCAATCTGCGTCTCTTTAGGCTCTTCCGCAGTTCCCAAATTCACACTCGTCAAAATCTCTTCGGCAGCTTGGGCTCGATTTTCCTCTTTTCGAACAACCTGCTTAAAGATTTCTTTGATATATTGTTCATTTAATGTGTCTGCTTCTTTATCTAGTGAATCATCATTAACTATTTTTAAGTCATTAGTTAATTTATCATTAGTTAAAGTGGCAATCAAGGGATACTCAGAAAGGTTCGTCATTTCATTGAGAATAAAAGGGAATACATCATTGGCTACAGACTCGTAGTCTTCAGACTTGAGGCCATCGGACGACTCGAGAGACTCAAACTCAACAATGAGAGACTCGAAGGACTTTACAAAGGTTGACACAAAGGGACGGGGGACCAATCCAAGCTTGGTGATCATTTCTTCTTTGGTCACGAACGGGCCTGAGAGAGTTTCCCAATTCCTTAATGGCATCGCTGTCAGTGGCCTCATGACTCGGGGGTTATCTTGTTTCTGTTCTTCTTCCTCAATCATTGCTATCATCTCTTCCTGAAAACCAAGCATATGAATGTAGGGATCTTCTTGCGGATCTGCCGCATCCTCAATTCTGGGGAATTCTAACTCGTCACAATCTGACCGCTCAATCCAGATGTAAGGACGTATTGTGTCTTGGTGTGCTGCTGGAAAAATTTCATGTCCCATGGTCGAGCGGAAAGGCTTAGCAGGCAGTTCTTCGAGGAGGACGTCCCATACGATGTTCATACATTCGAGTCGAGTCTGCCGGTATTTGTAAAAGAGACAAAAGCTGGAAAGAAATCTTCCATATTGTATTTCATAGTCTTCAAGGATGTACAAAAACTCCCAAGAACAAATGATACATCTTCAAGAATTGTGTATAAATGTATTGCTAAAGTACCTAAGCATATTCTGATGTGTTTCAGGGTATTTTTGGATCCTACCTGGATCCTTAGACTGATTACAAAGTGTCATTAAATAGATATAAGCCTCAAAGGTTGGGACATTCAAAGAGCTTCCTTCAAAAGGTGCCTTTTCAGCCTGGTAACAGTTAATACACGGCCATACATTGTAACTTGCACGGCCTTGCAAGCCTTGGTGCCAATTTATCTTTTGAACTGGCTTGAATGCACGGCCGCTCCCTTTTTGTTGCTCGGCCGCTCCAGTTTTGCACGGCCACTCCACTTTAGAAGACACGGCCGTTCCAGAGGACTTGGGCCATTTTGGTCTTGACAGGAGGTATTGCATGGCCACTCCAATTTATATAGCACGGCAGCTCCAGCTGAGTTTAGGCCTGGATGATTATTTTGAAGATAGTCCCTTTCTTAGTTTTTGTCCATTAGATTTTCCCAAGCTTTATTTGTTTCAAGAATTGACTTAAAAACCTGTATAAATGCTAAAACACACCAACAAGCATAAAATCGAGGATATAGAACAAAAGAATAGATAAATTATACTAAATGAGAATAAAAACTAAGTAAATGATATAGATATAATGCTATAAATGACTATAAAATAGTCACTTATCAAACTCCCCCACACTAAATCCTTGCTTGTCCTCAAGCAATATTAAGATAAAAAGATGAAGAGGGAGAAGAAATGCAAATGATAAAGACATAAAGTGGATCCCTCAGAAAATAAATAAATGTTACAAGCCTTATTGCCATGCAGATTGTCTTTCTCTACCTATTCATACTTTTTATAACCTTAGACCTTATTTAGAAAGAGGTTTATGAAGATATTTAAGAGAGTAATTTTGAGAATAAATAAGTTACTATAACATGAATAGAATTTGACTAAGCACAACATAATGTAGAGAAGGATGAACTTTTTTGGATCATAAGCTTGGCATAAAGAAAATTTCATTCTTTAGAGTTCTTTGTGAAAAATGGCTTATTGCTTGAAATGTACAAATAAGAAGAATGATCATTTATTCACAAATTAGAAGTATTAATTGAAATCGAGATGCACTTTTGAATCACAAAGATGGAAATGGAGGATGATAGTGCAAAATTTATTAAAGCTAACAATTTATCTTTATCTTTATCTTAAATGTGTTAAAGTTTGCAAAAACTTAAGTGATTTTGAACCTTTCAAGTAGGATACATTGTGGCTGCAAACCCCATGTTCCTAATACTTAGATAAAAAACACTTAATATTATTTCCATTTGGCAAGAGTGCATCGTCGCAGCGAATGCCCTGCCCCGAGTTACTAAGGAAATAGTAGATGCTTTTTGATATTTACCAAAATTATTGACAATGTCAATTTTGAGCATTATGATTAAATCATGTTACCTTGATTGAATAGTGGAAATGGAAAGATGTATTTTTATGAAGGGTTGTGATTCAAAAGATGCAAAATAATATAAATATTTCTAAGGAGGGAATAAAATCAAAAATTTTAAAGTGTACATTTGAAGAAATACTTACAAAATTTCACAAGATAAAATAATCAAGTACTTGTATGATCCGGAAAAATTCATTTAATCAAACTATGCTTTTCTTAATAAAATCATATATAATGCTATATTAATTTATTATGCTTTAATTACTTCCTAAAAATATCCCTAAGTTTCTTTTCCTAATAATTTCTAAGTTTATAGAAAATATGAAGAGAAAAGAAAAGACATTATCCTAAGCCAATTGGCAAGCATAAGGATGAGCAATCATAGGGATTTTTCTCTCTCTTTTTTTTTTAAAAAAATAAACATGATTCATACATAAAAAAAAAGAAATGCAACTAAGTAAAAAGGAAAACTAAACTAAAAAGCAACAAAAATGGATAGATACCCCCACACTTGAGGTAAACATTGTCCTCAATGTTTTAAGGACAAATAAAAGAGGGGAGGGTGAAGAAGTACCTACAAAACAGAGTTAGAATATGACATAACAAAACAGAGTTAGAATATAACATAATAATAATAATAATAATAATAATAATAATAATAATAATAATAATAATATATAAATACAAAAAATATATAATAAAGATAAATATCAAAAAGTAAACCGTTGTCCCCGGTAACGGCGCCAAAACTTGTTCACTCAAAACCTAACGGTTCTTTTAAATACCGCAAGTGCACGGTCTATAATAGTATAGCTAATGCAAGTACGGATCGATCCCACAGAGACAGAGTTTACTTTGTATGATACTTGTCTTTATATAAATATATAGATAAAATAATTGGGGAAGATATGAATTGGTTTGAGAAAATACTAGAAACATACAAAAACTACTCTAACATATAATAAAAGTATTCTCGGGATTGAGATTCGAACAACATATATTCATCAAGTAATCATGTTTTAAATAAAGGTTTTCATCAAAATAACAAGGATGGTACATTCAGCCTATACTACTTCTCACGATCAATCAAGTAGCGTTTGTATCCCTCACCAATTATGCCCTATCTCTCGATGGCCCATAATTAGTAAGGATCCATTAATATTCGGAAATCCATGTACTTTTCATTCAAGGAACATTCCTAGGTCATTGAATTACTCTCGTGATCAATGAAATCTAGTTTACTTCATATGGTTCGTCTAATCGAGATTCTCAGCTACGTCCTTCTCTAGATTAACTAGGGTTTATACAAATACGAACGTCCTTATATTTGTAATCATTTAAGAATGATATGAAGAAATTGTTTTAAGATCAAAATGTCAGAAATCAAGGATGATACATTAAGTTGTGCTAACTACTCATGGTTGAAGGCCTAGCACATGTATTTTAAGACTAACACGACCTATCTCTTAAAGTTCCATCAATGGTATTCCCGCCTGTCACGAGCGGGAAACTCGGCTTATCTCTAGAGGGTTCCGTATAAGTCAAAATCCATTAAGTTTAGGTTACTCTCACATATTCTCCACTAAAGGATCATCCCTAAGTCATTAAACTTCACTTTGTGATTAATGAAGCCTAGTTCAATTCATAGGATTCCGCTAATCAAGATTTTCTTGTTTAACTAAGATTATACAACCTGGGACGCCTCCCTATTGTAAGCATTAAGATTGATATAAATAGAATTGATTTGACATGGAGAAGAAGCATAAATTATAAAGATGAGAACATAATAACCGATTTCCAACTCCAAGAAATGGAGGATTACTCACT
This sequence comes from Adenophora triphylla var. japonica, assembly GCA_022495995.1. NCBI lineage: Eukaryota > Viridiplantae > Streptophyta > Magnoliopsida > Asterales > Campanulaceae > Adenophora > Adenophora triphylla. The sequence continues at coordinate 686,564 of JAFEMH010000406.1, read as the reverse complement.
AGCCATTCATCATAGTAAAATAAGAAATAAGCATAGAGATATAAGTAAGAAAGAGGTACTTATTATTATGATTGTAGAAGAGACAAAAGCTGAAAAGAAATCTTCCACATTATATTTCACAGTCTTCAAGGATGTACAAAAACTCCCAAGAACAAATGATACATCTTCAAGAATTGTGTATAAATGTATTGCTAAAGTACCTAAGTATATTCTGATGTGCTTCAAGCTATTTGGATCCCTCCCGGATCCTTAGACTGATTATAAAGGGTCATTAAATAGATATAAGCTTCAAAGGTTGGGACAATTCAAAGAGCTTCCTTCAAAAGGTGCCTTTTCAGCTTGGTAACAGTAAATGCATGACCGTGCATTGTAACTTGCACGGCCGTGCAAGCCTTGGCACCAATTTATCTTTTGAACTAGCTTAAACGTACGGCCGCTCCCTTTTTGCTGCTCGGCCGCTCCAGTTTTGCACGGCCACTCCACTTTGGAAGACACGGCCGCTCCAGAGGACTTGGGCCATTTTGGTCTTGACAGGAGGTTGCACGCCCGCTCCACTTTATATAGCACTGCCGCTCCAGCTGAGTTTAGGGATGGATGATTATTTTGAAGATGTCCCTTTCTTAGTTTTGGTCCCTTAGATTTTCCCAAGCTATATTTGTTCCAAGAATTGACTTAAAAACCTGTATAAATGCTAAAACACACCAACAAGCATAAAATCGAGGATATAGAACAAAAGAAGCTAAATTATACTAAATAAGAATAAAAAATAAGTAAATGATATAGATATAATGCTATAAATGACTATAAAATAGTCACTTATTTTGAAGATGTCCCTTTCTTAGTTTTGGGCTGGTTTTTTATGATCGCAATTCCACCTGGAGTGTTAAATTTTACCCTTTTATGGGGGATAGATGCTACAATTCCCAATGCGGTCTGGGCAGTTACGTCGAGTATGGTGTTGTATTGGGATTGTAGATCTATGACCATGAAAGTGACCTTGATTATTTTTTGTAGGGGTTTTTCCCCTATGGTCACTTCAAAGTCAATTGTCCATTTCACATAGACATTATGATTAGTGAATCCCTCGAGAAGGCCAGCGTAAGGAGTGAGATGAGCTTCGGACATTTTCATCTCTACTAAGGTATGATAGTAGAGAATGTGTCTGGCCGCGTCGGTGTCGATGAAAACTCTATTAATATTTTCCCGTGAGCTCCTCATTTTGGCGGTGAGGGGCTGGGTGGAATGGAAGAGAGTGGAGGCAAGTTCGCTCCGCTCGAACCCTATTTCTTGCTCTTCTTCTGGAGCCAAGGGGTTATCAAGAAGACCTTTTCTAAAGTCTTGATAAGATGGGAGAGTTGTTTGTTGGAAGGAGCCTCTATTTTAATGAAATTGATATCATAGGTCCCTTGATCATCCTCATCATTATTCTCTCTCTTTCTCTTCTCTCTAGGTCACACTGAGGTCGAGCTCTTTGGGTGTTAACATTGTTGTTGCTATTGTTACTTTGTACCCATTTGACCAACTCGCCATTATTGATTTTCTGCTGAATAATCCTTTTCAGCTGGAAGCAGTCCTCAGTATTGTGACCGTGATTGTTGTGGTAGTCACAAAACTTAGCTCTTCTCCTCTCCCTTGGCTTTCGGCCCATTGGTGGAGGAGGAGGTACTTCTATTGCTTTTTTGATCGCTGCCCGCGGTGCGGTCAGGGGTGTATAAACTATTTCGTCTACCAACCTTCTGAGTTTATCAATGTTGCGTCTTCTATTCTTTCCCTGACCTTGATTGAGGCTGGGCCCTTGACAGGCATCTCGCAAATGCTCTATTCTGTCTTTTGCCGACCTACAGGTAGCTATTTTATTGGGCTCCTCTAATGAGGCAATTGTAGAGGCCCTCATACATCTCCTCTACATTCTTAGGCCTGTTCGAGGCAAAAATCATTTTCAATAAGCTGGAGGACAGACCGCCCTTAAAGCAGAGCTGAATATCACTCTTGGAGAGGTCTACAATCTGCTCGGACATCTTTCTGAGCTGAGTGATGTAGGATTTGTTGGTTTCTGCGGCGACTTGCCTGACTCTTATAAGATTAGTCTTTGGCCTCGCGAGCTCGCCTGCTCCAGCAAAGGAGTTCAAAAACCTCTGCCTGAATTGATTATAGCTTTTGATGGATTTTGGCTTAAGGTCTAGCATCCATGACAAGGCCTTGCTCGTGAAAGAAGAAGCTAAGGCTTTGCACATCACGGCCTCATCCGAGGAGAAAAGGGCCATCTGTCCTTCAAACCTCCCCATATGGCATTTTACATTGGTGGAGCCATTATAGGTCTCTATTTAAGGAGGTTTTCCTCTTTGGATTGGCGCGCTGGCAATCTTGTTCGCAAAAGTATCCATTGTGCGCCACACTTTGTGGAGGTTTGCTGATGGTTTTCCCACTTCTGATGCATGAAATTGATAAACTCAGGGTCTGTGCCATCCAGTTTGGGTTTTTTGGAAAGAGAAATCATGGCCTTCCCCTTGGCTTTGGCCAGGGGTTGTGCTTTGCATTTCTCAAGGAGAGGAGTAGATTCTACTCCCTCTCCTATCTCCTCATCATCCTCAACCTCCTTATGACAACGGTCTGCAAAGGTTAGCTCTATCCTTTTTATCCCTCTAGCTTGACTAGCTAGAGATTTTGTGGGGACTCTTTGGGAGAACCTTAATGAGGCTTCCTTTAGGGGGACACCACCATTAGCCTCCAACTCGACCAACTCAAGCTGGGCATCATTTATAGCCATGGCCTCAGCCACTAGCTTAGCCCTTACAGCCAGAGCTTGGTTTCTCTTGAGTATCAACTCAGGAGTGATAGGAGAGGTGGAGTTTTTTGGACTTGGATTTTGGAGGGATTTATCCTTATGAGCCACCTCAAGCTTCTCCCTAAGGTCTCTTTGAGAAGGATTTAGAGACCCTAGACTGCTAGAACGGTCACCCAACCTATTAAAGGATGTGGTGCTTGGTCTGGTAGGATTTAGTTGGGAGGGAGAGGCTTGGTCATTACCTTGAAGAGAAAGATAACCAGCGTTTTGGAGAGGAATATCAGTCATTTTTTACGAAAAAAGATGAAAAGTTGTTTTTTGGAAACTAGTGTTTGGATGAGGTCTTTGTTTTTGATAGACACAAGATTACACAAGAAAAAACTAGACGTTTCCCGGAAATGGAACCACTGATGATGCCTCGACTTTCGAGGGTCTCACTTGTTTAGGGATATCTGGCTTGTATATTTGTTTGTACCTAGAACACAACAAAGACAATGAGTACCGTTAGAGACCAAGCCGGAGTTTAATCCAGCTCAGGCCCTCGGGTGTGAGAGTAAGATCTCTGAGAGTTTATAATTTTGAATAAGACATGGAATGTCTTAGTGGGTTGTGTGTTTAGGGTTTAGACAATGTGGCTTACAAATGATAATTTGGCACTTTCCTTGTTTATGGGGTCAAATGTTTATATTTATAGTATGAGGGAGTTGCTTGATGATGTCAGCCCTTGAGGATATCTTTGTCTTTGACCAAGGACACATGTCCGCACCTGGTGGACTCGTACAATAAAGCAATATTTACTGCAAAGGGATGTCGCTGATTGGACAGATACATAGGAAACATGCGATAGTTGGCGCCACGCTTTATTTCCATAGTGGGCGCCTGAGCCACCATTTAATGTAATGGGGACAAGCCAGCTTATTGGTGTCAGCATAGGTACATAGGTACAGGCTTTCGCTTGACTTTAGCTTTGGCTTTAATTGGGAGTCTGGTGAAATAACTGGGAGTCTAGTAGTTGACCGAGGTCAATATGTTGACCGCGGTCAACATGTTTGACGCGGTCACTAATATTGCGGTCATGGCAGCCGCGGTCACCTTGCTAATGGTCTAGCTGCCCGCCGTCTTGACTCTAGCGCTCTATCTCTCCGTGGTCTTGACTTGGACGGTCTCTTTGAGATTGCGGTCTTGACTACGGCGGTCTAGGATTTGTCACGTCATACTTGGTCTTTGGACCAGATCGAGCTTTAGGCCCGGTCTGATAGATCTGGGCTCATCAATTGACACTCCATTTCATTAAGTATTTCAAGACCAACTAGGATAGCTTGCAGTTGGCTTCAAGGCTGGTGCAGGGATTGAGTCTTCTATAGTAGCTTTCGATCCATTTTCCTCTTCTTCCTTAGCGCATGATAAAACCGAAGCCACACATACAACCTCCATCTTTCATGTTTCCATCCGTGTTTGTTTTGATAACACCTGTAGGGGGATTCCACGAGATAAGTCTAATTATATTAATCTTTGGGGGGGGGGAAGCTAATAGAAAGGCAGAGAAGACTTCCTTCGTGAAATGGATGATTTGGCACGTCATGCCGTAAGTATTGCCCGAGCTTTTTGAATAACCTCCTTGTTTCTATCTTTAAAAATAAATCAAGCTATAAAACTAAATAAAATGAACCATGGGATGTCCAGAATCATGGTTTTGTCTTTAAAATTGGACATAATCCATTTCTCGAGAGGAAGGTTATAATCATTTGTCCAGGAGTAATTCTGACAAAACATGTCCCAAATAGCTTTGGCCTTAAAACAACCTCTCACATTGTAGTCTGTAGACTCAATACTAGTGTTACATCTTAATAGAATAAAGAATGGTTAGACGATATCAATTTATACATGGAGAGAAAGAATTGATAAAAATTACTCAAGTTTTATTATTAACATTGTATAAATATATATACAACCTATAAACTACTAATTAAAAATATATAATTATAAAAGTAGAAGAATACTAATACAATAAGGAAATATAATATATGATTGTGATTTATTAAATCTCTATCATTCCTGATTAGGGATGGCCAAACCGGACCGGAATCGGACCGGAACCGGAAAACCGGACCGGAACCGGAACCGGAAAAGCCCGGAATCGGAGCGAACCGGGGAGAAAACCGGAACCGGACGGAACGGAACCGGGGTTAGTGCGGGCCGGTTAAGGGTTATGAAAATGTCAAACCGGACCGGAACCAGAACCGTGAATCGGATGAAATTTCCACGTTTTCCAAAGAACCGGACCGGAAAAGCCGGAACCGGACGGACCGGAACCGGGATTAGTGCGGGGCGGTTAAGGGTTACCATTTGGCCGAACCGGAACCGGCGGTTCAAGGCCCGGAATCGGAACCAGACCGGATTTGGTCATCCCTATTCCTGATGCAGGTCAATGATACAGGTCATCAAATGACATAATTGTGGCAGAAGATGGGCGCGGCCGTGCAAGGTTGGTGACCCGGCCGTGCATGGCGGCGGGAGCTATAAACGTGCCTCAATATGTTACGAATTTTAGGGTTTTATGAAAATAAATAGTTAGGGTATTTTGGTCTTTTCATTTATAAGTTGTTTTAGGGTTTCTTTACAGTGTTTAGTATTTATAGTTGTGTTAGGGTTTGAGAAGAGGGAGATCTTTTTGATTAATAGAATTTGATATTGAGTGTTTACTCATTATTTCCGAAAAGTGATTAATTCCTTTTGGATTCCAACTATCAGTATTGATTAAATTCTACTAGTTATTGATTAATATCCAACCCTAAGCATCGATTAAATTCTGCTAGTGTAGAAGATCGATTACTAGTATTGATTAAATTCTACTAGTAATTGATTTATCATCAAGTATTTCGCTACGTCAGTTGCTAGTGTAGAAGATCGATTACTAGTATTGATTAAATTCTACTAGTAATTGATTTATCATCAAGTCTTCCGCTACATTAGTTGGTATCAGAGCTCCGGTTCGAATCCTTGAAATCATGCCGCGAGCGAAGAAACAATATGTGGAAGATGTCTACGAGCGAGATGAGGCGGCCCTGGAAGACCGCATCGGATTCATCGTGGATCAACGTATGGAATTGATGATGGAATATTTGATGGGCAGGATGGCCGACTTGTTGAATCATTTAATGGGCAGGATGACCAACTTGTTCAATCATTTAACGGGCAGGATGACCGATTTGTTCAATTAACAGAATCAGAGGAATCAGCCCTTGGTGCCTCCATCGAGGATATTGACTCGTGGACGTGTCTTTTCAAAGGAGGTGAGAATGATGTAGGTCAATGATACATGTCAACAAATGGCAGAATTGTGGTAGAAGATGGGAGCGGCCATGCAAGATTGGTGACCCGACCGTGCATAGCAGCGGCAGCTATAAACGGGCCTTAATATGTTAAAGATTTTAGGGTTTTATGAAAATAAATAGTTAGGGTATTTTGGTCTTTTCATTTATAAGTTATTTTAGGGTTTCTTTACAGTATTTAGTATTTATAGTTGTGTTAGGGTTTGAGAAGAGGGAGAGCTTTTTGATTAATAGAATTTGATATTGAGTGTTTACTCTTTATTTTCTAAAAGTGATTAAATTCCTTTTGGATGCCAACTCTCAGTATTGATTAAATTCTACGAGTGTTGAAGGTCGATTACTGGCTAACGTTCGCGTTACAACAGTAATTGATTATCTATCCAAGTCTTCCGCTACGTCAATTCCCCCGCAAGATCGACTGCCGATAGGAGAGCCCAATATTATACATAATTTCATGAATATAAGCTTGGTGAAATAGTGTTGTGAAGATATCATCGAGTTGATATTTGTTGTTTATTTTACGTTGTAATGACAAAAAATTTACGTCGCAGTGACAAAAAAATAAGAAGAAGAAGTGATAAGGGGTAAGTGTAAAAAAATTGTGCAAGTACTGTTTTACGTCGCGATAACGATAATTTTACTTCGCAATTACGATAATTTTACGTTACAATGGCAATGATTTTATGTAACAATAACGGAATGACGTTTTTTTTTTAATTTCGATTTAGGGTGTGTTTCGGCGGTAGAAGCATTAAGGGAAGATTAAATTTAAAAATTCAGAAAGATAGAAGAGGTCGACCAATTTGAGAAATAGAGTTAATTTGAGATAAATAATTTGGGAGAGGAAATAATTTGAGAGAAGTATTAGAATTGGAAGAAAAAAAGAGTTAAGAAGAAGAAATAGAAGTACCTTTAGAAAGTTAGGATCAAAAAGAAAAAGAAGAATAAAGGCATATGGGTTTAGTAGTTCCACCATAAGAGGAAAAGGGTTTAGTGGTTCTACCAAGTGAGAAAAAGTGTCGAAAGTTTAAGAAAAAGAAGACGGAGAGGGAGGGGGGAGAAACTATTGATAGAGTGGTGGAAGTGAATGGTGGTGGGTTTGGCGAATAAGTCATATTATAGATATATGCTCTGATAACATAATATAATAAAGGAGGTCGAGAAACTTTTGAAGACGGGAATCATTGAAAAGATTCAGTATCCTATATGGCTGGCGTGCCCTGTTATGGTGTTAAAGTCAAACAAGAAATGGAGGATGTGTATAGACTTTACAGATTTGAATACGGCTTGCCCCAAGGATTGTTATCCTTTGCCCAAGATTGATAAGTTGGTAGACTCGATTTCCGGCCACCAAGTTTTTAATTTCATTGATGCTTACTCTGGATATCATCAGATTAAAATGGCCGAGGAGGACAGGGCAAAAACAGCCTTCAGAACGCCCAAGGGGAATTTTTGCTATAAGATGATGCCGTTTGGATTGAAGAATGCCGGAGCAACTTATCAAAGAAGGGTGAATGAGGTATTCAAGTCGCAGATTGGGAGGAATATTGAAGCTTACATTGATGACATGGTGATTAAAACAAAGGAAAGTGATCATCTGTTGGATCTCGCAGAGATGTTTAATAATTTGAGGAAGAATTCCAAGAAGTTGAACCCAAGTAAATGCACATTTGGGGTGACTGTGGAAAAGTTTTTGGGGTTTTTAGTGAATAGAAGAGGGATTGAGGCTAACCAAGAGAAGATTCAAGCCTTATTGGATATGTCGCCGATGAAGACAATTCGCGAGATACAAAGGTTGAATGGGATAATTATTACTTTGGGGCGGTTTATCTAGAGATCAGCAGAGAGGTGCTTACCATTTTTCCAAGTTTTAAAAGGCGGGAAAAAGTTTGTTTGGAATGAGGAGTGTGATGCCTCTTTCGAGCAGATGAAGACTTATTTGGGAAAACCGCCGCTGTTGTGCAGCCCGGTAGAGGGAGAAGAATTGTTTGTTTACTTGGCAGCTTCAGACTATGGGGTTGCCGCTGTGTTGGTGAGAGAAGAAGGAAGTATTCAGAGGCCGGTTTACTATGTTTCCAAGGCTCTTAGTGAGGTCGAGGCGAGATATTTAAATGCGGAGAAGCTGGCATATGTTTTGGTGATTTCCGCGAGAAAATTGAGAGCTTATTTTGTAGTGCACACCATTGTCATTTTGACTGATGCCCTTTGAGGAAGATTTTGTAGTAGCCTGACACGGTGGGAAGATTATTGAAATGGTCCATTGAGCTGACTGAGTTTGATATAAGGTATGAATCCTGTCGGGCGATAAAGGCACAAGCTTTGGCTGATTTCATTGTAGAGACTTCATTCACCAAGTCGCAGGCTGAGTTGGTTGAAGAGGGAAGTAAGAGACGGGCAACAATGAAGGTTATGCCGAGTTTGATTGAAGATAAGGAGAGGCCGCCAGCTTGTTGGATTTTGCATGTCGACGGTTCATCAGCCAAGGATAGAGGAGGAGCGGGAATCACACTAGTATCACCAGATGAAGAGTGCAAGTATGAAAAGGTGCTAAGATTTAAGTTTGATGTTTCAAATAACCAGGCGGAATATGAGGCATTGATTGCGGGGATTGAGCTGGTGAGAGACATTGGGCTGACAAAGATTGTGATTCATTCAGATTCCCAACTGGTTGTGAACCAAATAAAGGGCGAGTATGGGGTGTTACATCCCGTGTTGGTGAAGTCCTGTAATATGGTGAGAAATACTTTGAAGGGGTTTGAGTTTTGGGAGTTGATGCAGATTGATAGATATGAGAATACGCGGGCAGATACATTGAGCAGGTCGACAGGAGGCGATATGCAGGGTGCGGTTAGTGAGCCGATGGTTGAGTATGTTGACATGCTGGCAATCAACATGCCAGTGATCATGGAGATTGAAGAAGTTGAAAAGAGTTGGGTGACTGATATGAAAGAGTTTTTGGACAAGGGAGAATTGCTGCCAGACGAAGATAGAGCCAAGATGATTAAGGTGACCTCGCCAAGATTTATAGTCCAAGACGGCATTCTTTACAGAAAATCATTTACAAAGCTGCTCATGAGATGTGTGGAGCCCAGCATGGTGCAGAAAGTGTTGTTTGAGATTCATGAGGGGGTATGTAGAGGCCACCCTGGTGCGAGAACCCTGGCTGATAAAGTCTTGTTTCATGGGTATTATTGGCCAAGTTTGAGAAAAGACACTGAAAATTATGTCAAGAAGTGCGAGAAGTGTCAACGGCACGGCAACATTCCAAGGCAGCCAGCGACTGAGCAAACTCCTATTGTGGCGACATGGCCTTTTGATATGTGGGGAATTGATTTAATAAGGCCGTCCCAAAAGGCCAAGGGAGGGTGTCATCACGTTGTTGTCGCGGTGGATTATTTTACTAAGTGGACGGAGGCGAAGGCACTGGCGACAATTAGTGAGGATAATGTGATAAAGTTTGTTCAAGAAAATATCTGGTGTAGATATGGGCTGCCAAGGGCGATTGTTTCGGATCACGGGACTCAGTTTGGGAAGAAGTTTTCAGGAGAATGTGCGAGAATGAATGTTAAACATTGGAAGTCGGCAGTGTACAAGCGGTAATGCAATGGGCAGGCTGAGGCGGCAAACAAACAAATCATTGCCGCCCTGTGCAAGAATTTGGAAGGAAGGGGTGGAGCTTGGTTGGAAGGGTTGTCGACGGCATTGTGGTACATGAGAACAGTTGTAAAAGGCTCAATTGGAGAAACCGCCTTTGCACTTACTTATGGATCAGAGGCATGGCGCCATCTGAGATGGCCTTGCCAACTTACAGGGTGACTTACTATTATGAAGTTAGGAATGGGCAAAGGCGCTGCAATGACCTTGATTTGACTGATGAGAAGAGGCTTCAGGCGAGAATGAGAATGATCAATTATAAGCAAAAGATGAAGGTGCAGCATGATAAAAGAGTCAACAAGAGGTTGTTCAATTCGGGGATTGAGTCCTAAGGAGTGTGGAGGCCACTGGGCCAAATCCAGGGTTACAAAGTTGAATGAAAAGTGGGAGGGCCCGTTTCAAGTGACCAAAGTCGTTAGTGAAGGGACTTATAAGTTGAAGAAGAAAGATGGCAAGGAGCTGAAAAACGCATGGAATGTGGATCATTTAAAGCGGTTTTATCAGTAAAGTTGTCATTTTTTGTTCATCATTTCAGCTAGTTCGATTGTCGGATGCTTTAAGAAAACCAAAGTTATATAAATTTTCTTGTAACTTGAATTGTTTGTTTGCCGCATGTTTAAGGAGGGGGAAGATATGTAACGATTGATATTCTTGATGTATTTTGGCGCACTGTTGAAAAGATGGAGGAATTTTCTTAGTGAAATTCTTGTACAATATTTGTCAATACTTGTCAAAATCTAACGAGGTTTACTTTATGTTTCATGGAGCGATGAGTTGATGGTCAAATGTACGAGAGGTGCAAATTGAGAAGAAGATGGTGGCCATGAATGTTGCCCCTGAAGAAGGAAAAGCTAGAAGATGGCGATCAGGAAGGTTGCCGTGGAAGAAAGTAAAGCTTGAAGATGGAGGCAATGAAGGTTGCCGCCAAGTAAAGCTTGAAGATGGAGGCAATGAAGGTTTCCGCCAAGAAAAGCTTCAAGATGGAGGCAATGAAGGTTGCCACCAAGTAAAGCTTGAAGATGGAGGCAATGAAGGTTGCCGAGGCAATGAAGGTTGCCGCCTAGATAAGCTTGAAGACGGAGGCAAGTGAAGGTTGCCGCCAAGAAAGCTGGAGCAAAAGAAAGACCTGCACTTGTAGGGCCAGGCACAACGAGATCTGTGCTTGTAGGGCCAGACTCGGAAAGTCCTAACTTTTAGGGCCATGCATAAGGAAGCAAAAGTCCTGGCTTGGAGGGCCAGGCATAAGGAAGCAAAAGTCCTGGTTTGGAGGGCCAGACATAAGGAAGCAAATGTCCTGGCTTGGAGGGCTAGGCATAAGGAAGAAAAAGTCCTGGCTTGGCATAAGGAAGCAAAACTCCTGCTTGTAGGGCCAGGCACTAGGAAGCAAAAGACCTGGTTTGTAGGGCCAGGCACAGAAAGTCCTGGCTTTTTAACAGGCACATAAAAGACCTGGCTTAAAGGTGCTAGGCAAAAATTGGAACAAGAGCGAGGATGAAGAAAGTTTGGCCAAGGGATCTAAGGGGCCAGATTTGATCCAAGGCGGTTTGTCGTTGATGCAGTCTGCATCAACTGTGGTTTGTCGTTAATGCGGTCTGCATCAACTGCGGTTTGTGTTTGGTGCAATTTGCATCAACTGTGGCGATTTGAATTAGATGCATCTTGTCACAAGCGGTTATGATCAAGCGGTTTTAGTCCAATAAAACTCACCCTTATAGGCAGTTTCTCGCAGGCGGTTTGTAACACGATTTGTTTAAAGTCGCCCCAAAAGTTAAAGAGAAATCAGACGCGACAAGCATAGCTAATGAGTAAGGCTGCCTAAAGACAAGCCTCACTCTTTTGAAGGGAGTAGTGTGTATGTGGAAATAAATTATGTAAAGGGAATCTTTATAAACTATCGAAGCAAAATCAAAATAAAGTAGGCGACATGCCAAAGATAAAATTTAAAGCAAGTCGTAGAAAGCAAAGTAATATCATGCAAATCAGTCTAGAAGAAAGTTCGCAAAATGCGACATTCATAATGCAAGAAAGCAAATGTTAATAAAAGAAACCATTCATAAAGGCAGAAATTAAAGTTAAAAGTTATGTCGCAAACCGCGACATCCCAAGTATGGCAAAGATAAGTTAAAAGACAGGAAAGTAAATTGTTTAGTACAACCCAAAATCAAATATTCAATTTTTTTTCAAAAGAGATCAAATCCTTAAGAGGTAGTTGCTTGTTTCCCGCTGGAAGCGGCCTTGGTGGCTCGAGCAGTGTCCTTGGCAGTTTTTAGAGCTTTGCCTTTCTCGTCAATCAAGTTAACCCACAAAGTTAGAGCATCATTAGCGGCCACTAGAGGGGTTTCCCAAACTGGTTGGCCCAAGAGTTTATCTTCCGCAGCTAAGGCGAGAAGCTCATCTTCTTCGTAAGGAATCAGGGAGTGGCCTTGGCGGCAAAAATTGTTATAAATTTGTTCTGATTCCCATTTAGCGATAAGTTCGACTGTAATGGCAGTCATCTTATTAGAGCTAGTCGCCGCTGCCCATATGGCATGCAGAAGGGCCTTGTCGTATAGATCCATTGCTTCTTCCTCCACTTTAGCTTTGTTATCAGAAATTTCTTTGATAAGTTGGGCATTTAAAGCTTCCTTCCCCAGGTTTTTAGCCTCCAATTTCTTAATCTTTTCCTCTGATCCCAGCTTCAAGGGAGTGATCTTGACACGAAGCTCTTGTTTAATGTTCTCGCTTGCTTTAAGGGCCTCATCAACCTTTATCTTGTCTGCTTGAAGGGCAGCTAGATCATTCTCCTGTTCAGAACATTTTTTCTTATACGCCCGCTTGTGAGACTTCTCAGCCTTTTCCACGTCAAAAGATAATTTGTTGCATTTATTCCTCAAGCCGTATAAAGTACTGGTGATCTGATAAGAAAGAAGCTTAAATGAGAAAGAAGGAACGCGAGAAACGAAATAACAGTTAGAATCAAGTGCGGCAATTCTTACTCTGCAGATTTGAAGGCCGACAAAGCTCAGGGACAAGTCAGTATCTTGTTCTTCAATATCCTCTATGGCCTTCTTGTTGCTGGCACATTGAACAATGCTCGCGCCAATCTGGCTATATAGCTAGTATCGCGAGAATAGAGATCGAAGTACATTAAAGCGGGAACCGAAGTAATTTCTTTGCTTATTTCATAAATTTTGTCTTCATCTGATGGCATTTTAATGCCTTCCCTAAGCCAGCTGGCAAGCTTAGCATCGGCCTCAGATGAAGGCTCATCAACGGTGATCACATCAGGGTCATCAGAAGGTCGGATGCACTTTTCGGGGCGAGAATCAGTTTCTTTGCCAAGACCTGGCTTTGTTGGAGCAGGGGGCTGGGCAGTACCGACATCGTCAGCGGCAACATTGGGTTCCTTTTCAAGGCCCTCCCCCTCAGTCATGTCCTCATCCCGGATAACAAGTGCAGATGATCACATAGGAGTTTTTGCTCTACTGGTTTTCTTTGACTGACCAACAGCTTTTTCGGCATTGTCCCCATGGATGGAGATGGGGAATTCCAGTTCAGGAGTTTTGAGCAAGGCAGTCTGGTGGGATTTAGTAAGTCGCCTTCGGCGACCATCAGCACCTGAGGCAGCATATCGCCTATCTGATAAATCCATGGATCTGAACTCTGAAGTAAAGTGACAAACAATTAGCTAAGCCAAGGAAGGAAGAGCAAGATAAGAAGCAAAACAGTTGCCTGAGTGAATATCCCAGCCGGGGCTGAGGATAGTATGAGCGATGAGGACGCAGGATTCATCTTCGAGAATTGTAAAGTCAGGGAGCCCCACTTGCCTAAGTAAAGAGGGGCGGGAAAGGATGTCACGTCAAGAAAATAAGGCCAAACCCGTTTCATTGGCGTCGGCGAGAAGCTGGAGCATTCTCTCCTTAAGTCAGTTGTCGCTTGACACCAAAGCGTGTCTAGTTTCAATCTTGGGAATTATGTCTCGAAGGTCGCCAGAGTGGGTCTAGCCCACGCGAGAAGTTATGAAGAGAGGGTTTGATTGCCAGTTATGAACCTTCCGGGGTAGAAGAGTTAAAATTTTTGGTTTTCTATATTTGATGGAAAGGCGGTTCTCAACGGTCCCATCTCGCTGGGATACAATTGTGTAGCCCTCAAATAAATGGACCAGTAAGGGGATAGTTAGTTCCTTCCTTAAGGCTCTACAGATTACCAGGTAACTAGTAAGAATCCTAATCGCGTTTGGGTGAAGGTCCACCACTGCGGCCTGAGCTTTGTGCATGACGGCACTGAGAAAAGGGTCAATTCGAATCGTAAGATCGGCATCTAGTTGGGAAGGATAGAATACTATGCCATCCATTCTATGTCGCATTGCGGCAAGGGACAAGTCGCCATAATATGGCTCAATATGATAGTTGTTATGGTTGATCCCGTATTTCACATGAATATGAGTTTTAAACTCCAAGGAAGAGGAGCTGCTACTCCCAGCGACATCGGTGTTAGAGGTGTCATGAGAGATCTGATGTCGCGAGGAGGTTTTTGCGGCTAGTATATCCGAGATGTCATGACTTGAGGTAGAATTAATTGAAGACATATCGCTCAGATCGCTGGAGCTGGAAAGAACCTGTTTATAGAAGCGACGACTACGTAAATTGGGGGCTGCGGGATAATCAGTGTCAGAAAAATCAGAGTCAAAGAGAGGATGATAGAAGTCGCAGATAGGATTACAAAGTTCCCAAGTAGTGAAAAAGTTTTCATTGGTATTGACTTGTGCAGGAATGGGGGGCCCCTAATTTCTAAAACATCTAAGAGGGTGACATCAGCGCCATGTTACATTAGCATGAGATTGAGATCCTCTCGCGGGATTCGAGTCCATACCCACATGTCCATTATGTAAAAACCCCCCACTTTTCTTATTTTGACAAAATCTAACAGTTCTAACATAAGATTTAGTCCTAGCCATGGCATACGATTTGGGGGAGGTGGAATAAACATTAAAATTTGATGGATTAGAGAGTGTACCTGGAAATTTGCAGAAACTGTTGGAAATTTGAAATATTGGCCGAAGAGTTGGCCGGAAAGTTCAAGAGAGTTGATACTCTTCAGGAAACACCCTAGAATTAACTGGGAAATGTAACGTAAGGTAACAGAGACAGAAAGAAACACGAAATGAGTAAAGCGAATGGTGAAAATGGACGGAGTAGCCAGAAAAGGGTTGATCGGAAATCAGTTCTCTGGTGATAATGGAGAAGAAGGGGAATAATGAGTGAGAAAGAGTAGGAAAATGAAAATGATAGACCAAGTTCTGACCCTAAGCAAAGGAAGATGAAAAGATTTGGGGGAGTTTCCAAGATGTATTAAAAGAGGTTCAAATTTTGAAACTCCCCCCATTATTGAAGGTAAATTATGAATTGACACGAGTTCCAAGGTGAGAGTACGACACTGCTAAACCGTCCTGGCCCATCAACTCCAGAGTGACACGTGTCCACTTAGGTGTCAATTAAACCCTATCTCGCCAATCGACAGGTGAGGGCGGGAATGTAAACGACAACTGAATTTCTCGCCTGGACCATAAATAGTCCAGGTCTCGAACTTGGGGGCTACTGGTACGATTGTGGAAAATGGATCTGGGCCTGAACAGTAAATTAGACCCAAAATGGGCCAGATGAGTCAAATATGTTTAAATGTGTGTAATAAGGTAGGCCCAAAGTAATAAGGCAATATAAATAGATTGGCGTGCGAGAGTAAGGTCAAGAGTGAAGCATAACTTGGTTATTAGTGGCTCAAGATAGTAAGGCCGAAAGGCAAGAATCTCGCTGAGAGAAGGTTAGGATTGGTGGCAACCTGAGGACTGCCACATTTCCCTTGGTTGTCAACTTATATTACATGAAGTTTGACCATTTTGAGCGCCCTCCGTTGTTGGGTAGCGATCCCTCCTCGGTTTTAATTATAAGAACGGGGAGGGAAGCTTCCTTGTCCTCGTATTTAAGTTTGCTTGGCCAAATTTTGACCCTTGTTCTTTCATTTGTGCATCTATGACCGGAACAGGGAATAGTTCTGCTCGTCCTACTGGTCCCTCAACTTCTGGTAGGATCATGGATGCCTTTGTCGAGGGAACCCAATCTGGATGCCAAAGGAGAGGACGAGGGGAATCCAATCGAGGTAGGAGTTATACCCCAAGGCCCAAACCCATTAAAGCCGATGAGCCCATGATAGAGGAGGTACACTCTAAGTATGGGGTATCAAGGGATGAATATCGACTTAGGTACCTCCCCGGTTCCCTTGTCAAAAATGAATAGGCGATGGAGGACTTCATGTACTCCTTGAACTACATCCATTTTTTCTACAAGCAATTCCAGCTCGGCCTGCATCTCCCCTTAGACCCCTTCATTTGTGAATTCCAGGAGGACATGCAAGCTGTCCCGACCATGCTAGGTGTTAATGCCATGAGGTTCCTGTGAATGTGGTGCCCAAGATTGCGGCGCTTTTTGTGTTGAACCGCTTTCTCGTGTAAGGGGTCACCGCCTCACATCATTTGAAGACATCCGATTTAAATTGAAAAACGAAGTTGCCACGCCATTTTGATTTCCTCAAAACTTAAAAAAAAAAGGATTAGGGTCCGGAGGTTAAGTTACCCCTTGGGATGAACGTTTGGCATTCACCCAAGGAGCCTTGCCGAAGCAAGTCTTCCAAGATCCAACTTTCATGCTTGCTTTTGTGCTTTCGTGTGTGTGTGTGATTTGAAAAGGAGGGAATGTGCCAAGTGATCTTCCGGACGTATAAACCATGAGTTGGTTATCGCTCGGGATTCCTTGGATTTTGATATGTCCGGACTTTGATCCCATGCTCATCTTGGACTTACGATCATCATTAAGTGACCTTTGGTCATATGTGATCGGAATAGGGACACCTCTTTTATAGTCCAAGAATGTGACTATTTAGAAAGGAAGGACCTTTGCCCATCAATCCTACATCTTGAGATGATTCGAGCTTGATAGGGACATTTGTGCTCGTCTCAAGTGATGATCGGAGATGTAGGGGCTTAGGTTCGTCCGTCTCTAAAGGGACTTCGACTATGGCATCTTTATGTGGAGGAAACGATGTAAAGATATGACCTTTACACTGCTACGCCCCAAGAGATGCTTCAAGTACCAAAAGGGACTAAGGGGATGGGTATAAAGATTGGATCTTTATACTCATCCTATGCCTTTTTGTGCCTTAAGAAGGTCACTAGGCAATCCTTGAAGAGTGATCCAACCATGAGGGACATGGGGGAATGCATTTTGAATGTAAAGATGACATTTTTATGCAAACAAGTGTAATGAACACTATGAAAACTAAAATTAGGAATGTAAAGGGGAGACCTTTATGGCTTTCCTAAGTCCTTTAAGAACCATTTAGGTGGACAATCCTTGGAAGCAAGGTCTATGGGAAAGGGATGACATCTATGTAAGTAAAGATGACATTTTTAATGAAAAGATGACATTTTTATATGATAAAGATGACATTTTTCACATCATCATGTGAGGGATCCACCCTAGAACATGCCATTTGTGGTGTTATTGTTCATCCTTGGGATGGATTCTTCATGAATCCTATGTGATAGGGGAATGGGGGATATGATGATCTACATAGTAAAGACTTGATCTTTATGGCAATAAATCACATAAATAGCAATATGGAAAGCAAGTAAGCAATATAACAAGATGACAAGTATATGCACGCGGGGTCTTAGCCTGATGGTTAGAGTTCATGGCTTCCAACCTGGAGGTCATGGGTTCGATTCCCCCACCAGTGGTTAGAGGGAATGACATTGCCCTCCCTAGCATAGATAGGCGCCTCTGTGAAGTGCATCAAGGGGGGAGCGGTGAAATGTGTTGATCCCCTTTAAAAAAAAAAAAGATGACAAGTATATTTCAAAGAGAAAAGGAGGAGAGGTTACCAATGGTGGTGTTCCTCTATCTCCCTTGAAGTTTTCGAAAGGAAGGAGTGACTTTGGAGGGATTTTGGAGAGGAGGGAGGTGATTTTGAGAGGGTTTTGCTTTCTGTATTTTCGTGTTTTGAATTTGGCAAAGTAACAATGCTCCAAATTCTCTTTTAAAATGAATTATTTATAGGCAATTTTGTGCTTCCTAATGAAGCCGTGCGGCTGTAACCCTTGGCAAAAGAAGCCGTGCGGTCTTATCCTTTAATGACTAAGCCTATTTCTAGAACCATGCAAGGTGGCATTCTAGAAGGTCTTTCCAGTGAGGGACTACGTGGAATTTTAATTCCTAACAAGTCCTTCGCCCCTCGAAAGGTTTGGGAAAGTTCCCAAATTGCCCCTGAACTTTAGGAAAGTCCGGGGAATTGCCGGGAAACTTAACCGGAAGGCATGAGCCAGATTTGGGTACTTACAGAAGCCCCTCGGCAACGTCACTTGCATGGCGAGTGGGGTTGTCAATAAAAAGGATCCAATCTGGCGAACTGCCGAGACGGATTGGGTGACCAAGGTGGTCGAATGGCTGAACCTTTGGAAGGCTACCTACGTATTTGTAAGTACCCAAATCTGGCTCATGCCTTCCGGTTAATTTTCCCGACAATTTCGGTAAGTTTTCCGGTAATTCCCCAGACCTTCCCAGCGTTCCGGAAACATTCCAGAACTGTTTTTTATTAAATAAGGGCTGAAGGGGATCCTTCCTAATTAAGAAACACGTTTTTCTTAATTAGGAAGGAGGGTTCTAGAATTTGCAACCTTGCATGGTTCTAGAATGCTGAGTCATTCAGGATAAGCCCGCACGGCTGCATTAGCTCGCTGCTCTTAGCCGCACGGCTTCATTAGCCTTATCCAGATTACCTATAAATAGAGGCCTCCTCTACCCATTTCAACACATAACATTACCACCCCAAAAACAATACACCCACAATCAGTCACTCCCAAGACGTGAAGAATATTGGTGAAGGCTCAAGAAGGTGAAGAAGAAGCTAAAGAAGCCATCTCCCTCCTCCTTGAAGACCCAAGACCAACCTCTCCTCCTCGCTCCGTCCGAAGAAACAAAGGAAGCCATTGGTAACCTCGCACGCCCTAACCTTGCATTTTAATTAATATACTTGCTCATTGCATTCATATATCTTGCTTGGGACTTGGCATTCATAGTTAAAGATCATATCTTTATCATCCCCTTCCCCTTTTGCATGCATTAAGACATCATTTGTCATAAAAATGTAGTCTTTTTCATAAAGGTGCATCATTTGCACCTAAAACCCCCATTTTCAAATAAAAATGTCATCTTTATGCATCATTTGCATATAAAAATCCAATCTTTTCAATAAAAATGCATCCTTTGCATTCAAAAACCTTTTCCAATGCATCATTTGCATAAAAATCCTATCTTTACGCATCACTTGCATAAAGATCATTTCTTTCAATCAAAGTGCTTCATTTGCAACCCAAAAATGTCATCTTTTCATTAAAGATTCATTTTTACATACATTTCCCCCATTCCCCCATTAACAACCTAGGAATGGACCGGTGTAAAAGATCCTATCTTTACATCGTTCCTTCCATTAAAGGTTCCATATCTCTTTAGAAAGGGACACCTTGAACCCTATATCTCCGATTATCGCTTAAGAAAGAGTATGAAGCATCTATACGAGCTCGACCGTCTTAAAGCGTAGGATTGATGGGCTAAGGACCCTCCTTTTCTAAAGAACCTCATCTTTGACCAAAAGAGAGTCATTCTCTCGATCACGCAAGTCCCGAGGGTCCCGAGGTTAAAATGCGATGATCACAAGTCATAAGATGAGGACGGGATCATAATCCCAAATACATAAAATTCCAAGGAATCCCGAGCGACAACCAACAAATGGTTTGTACGTCCGGAAGACAACTTGGGACATTCCCCCCCCTTTTTTTTCAAACACATGCACACAAGAAATCACGCAAGCAAGCACGATTAATGAAATCTTGGGAGACTTGCTCCGGCAAGGCACTTTGGGTGAACGCCAAACGTTCTTCCCAAGGGGTAACTTAACCTCCGAACCCAAGTAAAAACCTTTTTTTCAAAGTTTTGAGGTAATCAAAATGGCGTGGCGACTCCGTTTTTTTCAAATAACTCGGATGTCTTCAAACTCGCGTGAATCCACAAAATTTGGGCACACATTCACAGTTTGGCGACTCTGCTGGGGAGATCCCAAAGGAGAAAAGCTTCTATTTTCAAAACAAAAAAAATTGATACTCGGTATATAGGTGGAAACCACTTACCCTTCCTGTACACTCCCTGACGTGGGAGTTGGGATAATCGGTGGTTTAACAATCCACGTACCAGTATCCCTTTTCGAAAAACAATTTTGAAAAAAATAAAAGAAAGCTTTTCCCTTTGAGCGGGTTAGACTCCCATCGCCGATTTCATTAATCGTGCTTGCTTTCTTTACCATGCATTGCATCATTTGCATCTTGGAATTTGTGCATACTTTGAAACGGGAAACAACCCGAAAAATAGCTAAAGGAGTGGAACCTGGAAAATTGATCCATGCAGTCGTACGGCTCAATCCTCATTGGATTCTGACCGGGCGACCTCGTGCAATTCCACCAGAAAATTGAGGTTAATACGCGGTCCTAGCGGCTTGGGGCTACTCGGCTCCATGAGCGATCGGGGCTCCCGAAAATTTACGTGCTTATGTGTTGCATTCTCTCCGTCCCGAAAATCATTCCTTTAAAACACATTTACTGAAAATCTCTGTTTTAACTCAAAAAGGAACATTTTTAGGAGACCGCACACTACGCGCACTGATATATCTGTACACTTTTGCACGCACGTCCTTCAAACCCGAGGGTGGTTCCACTGCAGTCACGGACAGCCTTACGATGCTCCCGGCGCGCACGGAATCATCCCAACCTCCCCATGGCGACGGTGTCGACCAATGCACAGTCCGTGTCACACGTTTCAAAAACCGTGACTTTTGGTTGGTTTTTGGTCTAGTCCGTGTCGTATAGCCCAGTTGCATACCCTCGTAAAGGTCAAGCCTTATTTCATAACGGAAGAAGAACTACGCCAAAATTCCGACAAGGAAAAATTGGCGAGATCTCAACTCCGACATTGACTATTGACCTTGACACGCACGAAATGCGTAAGAGTCAAGACCGAGTCTTTGCCAACAAAACAAAAGATCTTTCGCTCAAGCGAAGCTCTGCTAAAATTCCGACAAGGAAAAATTGGCAAGATCTTGACCCGGCATTGACTTCAATTCTAACTCACGCCCGGCGTATGCAACGAAGTTCAATGTGACACTGTGTCATCCGGCTTTTGCTGCCCGACCCATGCCTATTATATTCTCGGACATTACCGAATGTCAAAACGTCATTCGCTCAAGCGAAATTACGCCAAAGATCCGTCAAGGCGAGAGACGAGACTTTCCCGGTATTGCCTTGACTATAATCCGCATCGCTCGTGCGTTGAAAGTTCCTATGACCCGCTAGACCCGTTAGGAGCGTTCTTTACTCTCGGTCGGTGGGATCCGCGTGCCCTATAGGACCCTCGCCCGGGGCTGTCCACCCTGGGAGGTCGAAATACAGGTGGAATACGAGGGGCTTATAGACGTAGTGATGGAACCCACTGATCCAGGATCTAGAGTAGTTGCGAAAAAGAAGGGCAAACCCCCTTTTCCAACCAAATAGAAATAAATAAAAGACATTGTTTTAAGTAAATTTGAACAATTAATGTAATCATAATTGCATTTTCCTATCTCTGATATCCCTAATCGAGACCTCCTCGGTCCGGTTTCCAATTTTCTATCTCGACCTTTCACGGTCAAATCTCTAATCGAGACCTCCTCGGTCCGATTTCCGATTTTCTATTCCGACCTTTCATGGTCAAACCCTAATCGAGACCTCCTTGGTCCGATTTCCGATTTTCTATCCCGACCTTTCATGGTCAAACCCTAATCGAGACCTCCTCGGTCCGATTTTCGATTTTCTATTCCGACCTTTCATGGTCAAACCCTAATCGAGACCTCCTCGGTCTGATCTCCGGTTTTCCATCTCGACCTTTCGTGGTCAAATCCCTAATCGAGACCTCCTCGGTCCGATCTCCGACTTTCCATCTCGACCTTTCATGGTCAAAACCCTAATCGAGACCTCCTCGGTCCGATTTCCGTTTTTCCATCTCGACCTTTCATGGTCAAATCCTTAATCGAGACCTCCTCGGTCCGATTTCCGACTTTCTATCCCGACCTTTCATGGTCAAACCCCTAATCGAGACCTCCTCGGTCCGATTTCAAATTTTCTATCTTGACCTTTCATGGCCATATCCCTAATCGAGACCTCCTCGGTCCGATCTCCAATTTCCAATCTTGACCTTTCAAGGTCTCATCTTTCCCGATCAATTAAGATTAGGAGAAAATGTGTTTTGAGTAAAAACTTAAGCGATAAGTGCATGTTACTTGAGCCTTTAGCCTAAACACTTACCTCCAAGTCTAAATCTTACCTACCTTACCTATCCCCGAGCCTAAACTTTGCCTATCCCTTTCCCGCAGCGAGAAAGAAGTGTGCGAGAATACCGGGTTAGCAGCTTTTCAGTGCAGAAAACCTTAGGCAGAATCGTCAAAAAGTCGGAATGGCAGATTTGACAGAAAACAGTGAGGGTGCAGGAAATCAGATGGTTAGGAAGGAAGAATTAATCCTGGCTTTGGAAAATGCCCATAAGATTCATGAGGAACAGCAAGCCATGCTTATTGACGCACTCCGTCGTCATGGAGTCCAAGTAACAAATGAGTCCAACGGTTCCCTGGTAGTGGTCGAAGATGAGACTTCAGAAACAGTGATTTCAGTCCCTTCATCCTATAACCAAGACCCCCCAGCCTATAACCAATACCTTCCTCCATCCACATATGATCCCTTGTCAAGGATCACTTCTCCTCGGTCCTTTCCAACATCCCAGCTCATCCGGGCTCCATCGCCCTCAGCTCCTCAGAACGGATTGAACTTCACCCCACATGTCTCTCAGTTCCAGCAATACCTGCCAGTTTATGCTCCAGCTACGCATGATCAGTTCGAGCTATGTGGCTATGTTCTGAAGCCCCTATACCTACCTGAACGCAATCATGAGTTGCCAAAAGAGGATCTGGATGATTCAAGTTCTCAGCTGTCACCTACTGGATTTAGCGAATTCACCCGTCAATGTCACCAGTCTGTTGCTGTGGTTCCATCTGCTAATAAAAGTCCTGTTGCGAGAGTCCCCGTTGACCCCCATGTGGCAATATTAATGGAGCAAGTGAAACAGATGCAAGAGAAGCTTGACCTCATGATGAATATCAATACTCCCTTGACCCAAGATATCGAACCAGGCAAGGAAATGACTCCACCGAGCATAACCCAATACCAAGCAGCAACCGTACCTGGCTCAGCACCAGGAAAGAGTGTCGTAGCTTCCTTCAGCCAAATCCAACAATGGAACCAACTGGACAATGGAACTCCGAGTCTTGAGAACAACAATGTCTCCCGAAAACTCCGCAATACGGATATGCCTTTAAGCAAGATTCTGGAAGAGCTGATGAAAGAAAAGCTGATAAAGCCACTGGAGAATTGGAAGCCCAGGAACCCCAGTATTCGGTTGGACGAGTCCAAGCACTGTCTTTTCCATCAATACCCTGGGCACAACACTGATGATTGCACCTATTTGAGGCATGAGATCCAGAAGTTGATAGAAAATGGGAAGCTCGAGAACCTCCATGGGCCAAAAACAGAAAGCTATGGTAAGAGGTCGATTCAGGATGTACAAGGTCAGAAACGTCAGTCTGATGATTTCGGGATGCCCATGAGCAATGTTTTCGATGATTTGGTGAAACGAGGCCTTCTCACACCTCTCGAGAATTATAAGCCAAGAAACCCCAGTAGAGTTGACAGGACCAAGTTCTGCGAGTACCACAAGCATTTTGGGCATGTGACAGACAAGTGTGTGGATCTGAAGAAAGAAACTCAGTGGCTGATCTACAAAGGAAAGCTCAAGTTCCCTGGCAGTCCAACCAGCGAAGAGTAGCTAGAATAGGGTCTACTTATCCTTAAGCAAGATTAAAAAAAAAAAGAAAAATAGTCTCTCAGTCAACCTTCGTAGGTTCTAGTACTTTTCTCTTTCAAATCAAGTCCTCCACGGACATTGTAATTAATCTTCAATTTTCTATAAAAGAGTCTTCTTCTTTTCTTGCTAGACATAAGACATTATTTGCACACCTACATTACATTCAATGAAATGGTTTTATTTTATATGATCACTTGCATTGCTCAACGAACAATCTCTCGAAATAATTCACGTTCCGATTAATCAGTGTGAGAAAGTCAACTAATGCCATCAAGCCATACACTTTCCTTACCCCACAAAAGACCTCCATCAAGCCATACACTTTCCCAATCATGCCCCCACCTTCATCTTGACCAAGTCAACGACGGCGGCAACATCAAGGGACAACAAAAGGCCACTCAGCTTCGAAAGATTGACCCCGTGTCGACAACGACCTAGGAGCCTGCCTTAGACCTCAAGGATATCAAGAAAGTTCAAGCAGAGGCTTGCCTTGGCCCTCAGGTGCTTCATAAAATAAAAAAAATGTAGTGCAAAAAGAGTAATGCCCAGCTAGACCGAAAATCCCTAAAAAGGGCAGTCTAGGCAAAAAACAGGGTTGCACATAGAAAATAAAAGAAAATGAGGCCAAGGACCCAGCACCGCCCATCAAAAGCTTGACGGACAGGCAAAATCAAAGCTCAAAGAATGAAAGTTGTCGATAACAATGGGGCGGTCGAAGCAAAGCCAGAAGCATTTCGTAAGCCTTTAGGCACGTGCAAATCCCTTCTCCCCCAATGAAAGATGAAAATCAGAAGCAACCGTCCGAAATGACTTGGTCAAGGAATCATCCCGAGGCCCACGCCTCATCATCTCATCCTAAGCCTTTTCACTAAAGGAACCACAAATCCCATTTCCCAAAGCCAAACACAGTCCGGCCAAGGCCGAACTACGGCGACCTGAGCTCCTCACAATGAGGGGAACGTAGGCAACCAGAGATGGTCCGGTCATAAACACATTTAAATTCCCGAAAAATTCGGTCTCATCAGTGGCCTCTTCCATAAGCATATCCAAATCCCTGAAAACCCGGTCTCATCAAATGACCTCTCCCATAGACACAGTCAGATTCCAGAAAACCCGGTCTCATCAATGACCTCCCTATACACAATCTTTTCTTTCACACCAGCCAACCTTGATCCGCGACACTGGTTGACTTTCTCCTCATAATTAATAAGAATGTTTTTCTTCATATCGAGATTAGTGGTTGAATAACCCGAACATCAATAAAGGGTTTTAAGCAATCTGGTGATCATTGTAAATAAAACAAGTTTTCAGATGTCTTGACAAGTCTTCTCTTTCTACATCTTAGGAAAGATAGTGCTAAACACTGATTTTCTGTCAGCAGGGGCTTCCATACACTTTTACAAACCTTTCTCCGCTTATACTCTCCCAAAAGAGTCAAACCCAAAGCGAGTTTTGTGCCTACATCGAATAAGGCCATCAAAATAATACAAGATTGGGATCTATTCCCACCTTTCGAAAAATATGCCCCTGCATGTATATATCTTCCTAAATTTCTTCTCTTCGTCCACATCTTCTTAAGGTTGACTGATTGATTAAAGAAAAAAAAAGAAAAAAAAATCCAATCTTTTCAATAAAAAAAAAAAGAGAAAAAAGGATAGGCTCTCCCTCTTCTGCTACAATTCGCATTAGGGCTGCCTCGAAACTCTCCAAGGCTGGGGCTTTGCCAAGCCATTCCTTTAAACTGGGGCTTCTTTAGCCATGTTTGGGGTTCGCATCGGGTTCTTCACTAGGTCCCTAGATAGATTCGATTTTGGTCAGATCAACCTCAGGATCACTTCCGCAGTACCAATCATATTGGGATTTTCGCTAGGTCATCAGATTGGGGCTTCATTAAGTCACTTCTTCAAAACCTAAGACTTCGCCTGCTCAGTTCATCCAACCGGAGCTTTGCCAGTGAAAGGATCTTTCATGGGGCTTTGCAGAGAGTTCTTCCTCAGACCGGGGCTCTGATAAGTTGTATCCATCCCTAGAAGAGAGGTTTGGTCACTATGACATCTGCTTTAGTCTTTGGTTATAAAAGCCTGTCAGCATCAGCTTCAAGCGCCAGAGTCTGAGAAAGGAACATTCATCGAGACCCGAGTTTTAAAACCCAGTCTCAGCCCAAGAGGGAATCTTAGTCCACATTGACAACAACAGCAGTTCAGTCCGCACCCAAGGGATACAACCCCACCTGCTTGAAACCCATCTTAAACACATTCCATATGTACATCCAGACCCAGCCTCTACCATGTTTCAAAAAAAAAAATCACCCCTAGGCTCAAGTAACGTGCCAATTGCTAATGATGACATTTTCTCCCAAAAGCGCCTTCGTTACTTCCGTTATAACAAGATAACGCCAGGCGACAGTTTCCTAATTGTCAAAAATTCAACTTTGGCTACCTCTATCACAGATTGAAAAGTATGCTCAAGTTTTCCAGTTATAGCTACCTCTATCTACTCGATAGTGACGTAAGCTTCAGCTTCCTCAGGTGACAACCTCCATTAATTGTCAAAACCTCAAGAATCCTAGACATCGTTCCTAATTGTCTAGATGAAGTTTGAACTACGATCAAGGCTTGATTCCTCCGGGATACGTAGGTAGCCTTTCATAAAAGGTCCAGCCATCCGACCACATTGGTCACCTTTTTCTTTCCCCATTCCTCAATGGTGCGTAAGCTTTTCATAAAAGTCCAACTAACCGACCACTTTGGTCACCCCCTTTCGTCGATTAGCTAATTCGGCGTGCTGAGGTCCCCTTTTGGTCGTATAGAGCCTAGGAGGCATTTTCCAATTGAATCAAACTAAAAGTGTTTGATTTCTCTCGATCCCTCTCGAATCTCCCTCTCAATGTTCGCTCTCTCTCTTCTCACTGTCGTCTCCGTCTCAATTTCAAGTCCAATTGAGTTTCAAAATGACGACTGTGCGAATTTTAATGAATCTGTCAAATGGGCCTATTATGTCGTGCGACATACTAAGCCTCTGTGGCTTGTTTTTACAATTTTACCCCTGAAGGCTCAATTTTACGATTTTATCCCTCATAGGTCTGTTTTACCCCTTGTGCCCCTGGCATTTCCAATAATTTTCGATCAAATTTTCCCTCCAGTGCCCCCGAGGTTTATTTTACAAATTTACCCCTGTGGCTCATTTTATTTGCCTTTGGCATTTCTAATTCTATTTTACAAAAAAATTATCAGGGTACGCCCCGTTTCCTTATAAAATTATCGGGTACGTCCCACTTTCTTTACAAAAATCATTGAGTCCTTCTTACTTCTTTACAAAATGCATTCTCTCTCGCGATCTCCGTCATTCCAAGGTGGAAGAATGACATTTCGCTCTCTCTCCCGATCTCCGTCATTCCAAGGTGGAAGAATGACATTTCACTTTCTCTCTTTCGATCTCCGTCATTCCAAGGTGGAAGAATGACATTTCGATCTCTCTCGCGATCTCCGTCATTCCAAGGTGGAAGAATGACATTTCGCTCTCTCTCCTTCGATCTCCGTTATTCCAAGGTGGAAGAATAACATTTCGATCTCTCTCGCGATCTCCGTCATTCCAAGGTGGAAGAATGACATTTCGCTCTCTCTCCTTCGATCTCCGTTATTCCAAGGTGGAAGAATAACATTTCGATCTCTCTCGCGATCTCCGTCATTCCAAGGTGGAAGAATGACATTTCGCTCTCTCTCCTTCGATCTCCGTTATTCCAAGGTGGAAGAATAACATTTCGATCTCTCTCGCGATCTCCGTCATTCCAAGGTGGAAGAATGACATTTCGCTCTCTCTCTCCTTCGATCTCCGTTATTCCAAGGTGGAAGAATAACATTTCGATCTCTCTCGCGATCTCCGTCATTCCAAGGTGGAAGAATGACATTTCGCTCTCTCTTTCGATCTCCGTCATTCCAAGGTGGAAGAATGACATTTCGATCTCTCTCGCGATCTCCGTCATTCCAAGGTGGAAGAATGACATTTCGCTCTCTCTTTCGATCTCCGTCATTCCAAGGTGGAAGAATGACATTTCGATCTCTCTCGCGATCTCCGTCATTCCAAGGTGGAAGAATGACATTTCGCTCTCTCTTTCGATCTCCGTCATTCCAAGGTGGAAGAATGACATTTCGATCTCTCTCGCGATCTCCGTCATTCCAAGGTGGAAGAATGACATTTCGCTCTCTCTCCTTCGATCTCCGTCATTCCAAGGTGGAAGAATAACATTTCGATCTCTCGCGATCTCCGTCATTCCAAGGTGGAAGAATGACATTTCGCTCTCTCTCTCCTTCGATCTCCGTTATTCCAAGGTGGAAGAATAACATTTCGATCTCTCTCGCGATCTCCGTCATTCCAAGGTGGAAGAATGACATTTCGATCTCTCTCGCGATCTCCGTCATTCCAAGGTGGAAGAATGACATTTTGCTCTCTCTTTCGATCTCCGTCATTCCAAGGTGGAAGAATGACATTTCGATCTCTCTCGCGATCTCCGTCATTCCAAGGTGGAAGAATGACATTTCGCTCTCTCTCCTTCGATCTCCGTTATTCCAAGGTGGAAGAATAACATTTCGATCTCTCTCGCGATCTCCGTCATTCCAAGGTGGAAGAATGACATTTCGCTCTCTCTCCTTCGATCTCCGTTATTCCAAGGTGGAAGAATAACATTTCGATCTCTCTCGCGATCTCCGTCATTCCAAGGTGAATGACATTTCGATCTCTCTCGCGATCTCCGTCATTCCAAGGTGGAAGAATGACATTTCGCTCTCTCCTTCGATCTCCGTTATTCCAAGGTGGAAGAATAACATTTCGATCTCTCTCGCGATCTCCGTCATTCCAAGGTGGAAGAATGACATTTCGCTCTCTCTCTCTTTCGATTTCGTCATTCCAAGGTGGAAGAATGACATTTCGATCTCTCTCGCGATCTCCGTCATTCCAAGGTGGAAGAATGACATTTCGCTCTCTCTTTCGATCTCCGTCATTCCAAGGTGGAAGAATGACATTTCGATCTCTCTCGCGATTTCCGTCATTCCAAGGTGGAAGAATGACATTTCGCTCTCTCTCCTTCGATCTCCGTTATTCCAAGGTGGAAGAATAACATTTTGATCTCTCTCGCGATCTCCGTCATTCCAAGGTCGAAGAATGACATTTCGCTCTATCCTTCGATCTCCGTTATTCCAAGGTGGAAGAATAACATTTCGATCTCTCTCGCGATCTCCGTCATTCCAAGGTGGAAGAATGACATTTCGCTCTCTCTTTCGATCTCCGTTATTCCAAGGTGGAAGAATAACATTTCGATCTCTCTCGCGATCTCCGTCATTCCAAGGTGGAAGAATGACATTTCGCTCTCTCTCCTTCGATCTCCGTTATTCCAAGGTGGAAGAATAACATTTCGATCTCTCTCGCGATCTCCATCATTCCAAGGTGGAAGAATGACATTTCGCTCTCTCTTTCGATCTCCGTTATTCCAAGGTGGAAGAATAACATTTCGATCTCTCTCGCGATCTCCGTCATTCCAAGGAGGAAGAATGACATTTCGCTCTCTCTTTCGATCTCCGTTATTCCAAGTTGAAGGAATAACATTTCGATCTAGTCAAAGCTTGAACTACGATCAAGGCTTGATTCCTCCGGGATACGTAGGTAGCCTTTTATAAAAGGTCCAGCCATCCGACCACTTTGGTCACCCTGTTCCTTCGTCACTCCTCAGTGATGAAGTAATCCCTCATAGAGACCACCTTGGTCATTTCTAGCATGTCCCCAGTAGGATCAATTGCTTGACCTCCTAGGTCATTTTCTATTTTCCCCAAAGAAGAGACCGGTTTTCTCTTCTCCCTTCCTCAGCGGATCTTATTCCGAACTACGGCCTGGCTTGATTCCTCCGGGATACGTAGGTAGCCTTCCAAAAGGTTCAGCCACTCGACCGTCTCGGTCATCTAATCCGTCTCGGCATTCGCCAGATCGGATCCTTTTCTATCGACAACCCCACTTGCCTTGCAAGTGACGTTGCCGAGGGGCTTCTGTAAGTACCCAAATCTGGCTCATGCCTTCCGGTTAATTTTCCCGACATTTCGGTAAGTTTTCCGGTAATTCCCCAGACCTTCCCAGCGTTCCGGAAACATTCCGAAACTGTTTTTATTAAATAAGGGCTGAAGGGGATCCTTCCTAATTAAGAAACACGTTTTTCTTAATTAGGAAGGAGGGTTCTAGAATTTGCCACCTTGCATGGTTCTAGAATGCTGAGTCATTCAGGATAAGCCCGCACGGCTGCATTAGCTCGCTGCTCTTAGCCGCACAGCTTCATTAGCCTTATCCAGATTACCTATAAATAGAGGCCTCTCTACCCATTTCAACACACAACATTACCACCCCAAAAACAATACACCCACAATCAGTCACTCCTAAGACGTGAAGAATATTGGTGAAGGCTCAAGAAGGTGAAGAAGAAGCTAAAGAAGCCATCTCCCTCCTCCTTGAAGACCCAAGACCAACCTCTCCTCCTCGCTCCGTCCGAAGAAACAAAGGAAGCCATTGGTAACCTCGCACGCCCTAACCTTGCATTTTAATTAATATACTTGCTCATTGCATTCATATATCTTGCTTGGGACTTGGCATTCATAGTTAAAGATCATATCTTTATCATCCCCTTCCCCTTTTGCATGCATTAAGACATCATTTGTCATAAAAATGTAGTCTTTTTCATAAAGGTGCATCCTTTGCACCTAAAACCCCCATTTTCAAATAAAAATGTCATCTTTATGCATCATTTGCATATAAAAATCCAATCTTTTCAATAAAAATGCATCCTTTGCATTCAAAAACCTTTTCCAATGCATCATTTGCATAAAAATCCTATCTTTACGCATCACTTGCATAAAGATCATTTCTTTCAATCAAAGTGCATCATTTGCAACCCAAAAATGTCATCTTTTCATTAAAGATTCATTTTTACATACATTTCCCCCATTCCCCCATTAACAACCTAGGAATGGACCGGTGTAAAAGATCCTATCTTTACATCGTTCCTTCCATTAAAGGTTCCATATCTCTTTAGAAAGGGACACCTTGAACCCTATATCTCCGATTATCGCTTAAGAAAGAGTATGAAGCATCTATACGAGCTCGACCGTCTTAAAGCGTAGGATTGATGGGCTAAGGACCCTCCTTTTCTAAAGAACCTCATCTTTGACCAAAAGAGAGTCATTCTCTCGATCACGCAAGTCCCGAGGGTCCCGAGGTTAAAATGCGATGATCACAAGTCATAAGATGAGGACGGGATCATAATCCCAAATACATAAAATTCCAAGGAATCCCGAGCGACAACCAACAAATGGTTTGTACGTCCGGAAGACAACTTGGGACATTCCCCCCCCCCTTTTTTTTCAAACACATGCACACAAGAAATCACGCAAGCAAGCACGATTAATGAAATCTTGGGAGACTTGCTCCGGCAAGGCACTTTGGGTGAACGCCAAACGTTCTTCCCAAGGGGTAACTTAACCTCCGAACCCAAGTAAAAACCTTTTTTTCAAAGTTTTGAGGTAATCAAAATGGCGTGGCGACTCCGTTTTTTTTTCAAATAACTCGGATGTCTTCAAACTCGCGTGAATCCACAAAATTTGGGCACACATTCACAGTATCCCGGAGGAATCAAGCCATGATCGTAGTTCAGAAAAGATCCGCTGGGGAATGGGGTGTCATATGTGACAAATTGGCTGAACCTAAAGTAGGCTACCTACGTATCCCAGAGGAATCAAGCCAGGTCATAGTTCGGGAAAGATCCGCTGGGGAATGGGGTGTCATATGTGACGAATTGGCTAAACCTAAAGCAGGCTACCTACGTATCCTGAAGGAATCAAGCCAGGTCGTAGTTCAGGATCCACTGGGAATGGCGAAGAGAGACTGTTATCTTGCTAGGAAGATGGAAGGAAAGTGACCTAGGAGGTCAAATGGCTGATCCTACTGGGGATATGCCAGATGAAGGAAGTGACCAATGTGGTCGGATAGCTGGACCTTTATGAGGGGCTACTTCACCACTGAGGAGTGATGAAGGAACAGGGTGACCAATGTGGTCGGATGGCTGGACCTTTATGAAAGGCTACCTACGTATCCCAGAGGAATCAAGCCTTGGTCATAGTTCAAGTCTCACTAGATAGTTAGGAACATGTCTAGGATCCTTGAGGTTTTGACGATTAATGGAGGAGTCACCTGATTTGACAATTAATGGAGGTTGTTACCTGATTTGACAATTAATGGAGGTTGTCACCTGATTTGACAATTAATAGAGGTTGTCACCTGATTTGACAATTAATGGAGGTTGTCACCTGATTTGACAATTAATGGAGATTGTCACCTGATGAAACTAAAGCTTACTTCGCTATCGAGGAGATAGAGGTAACTGTAGTTGGGAAACTAAAGCATACTTCACTATCAAGGAGATAGAGGTAGCTAAAGTTGGGAAAACTGAAGCGTAATTCACTATCTAGGAGATAGAGGTAGCTAAAGTTGGGAAACTAAAGAGTACTTCACTATCTAGGAGATAGAGGTAGCTAGAGTTTAGAGAAACTGAAGCGTACTTCACTATCTAGGAGATAGAGCTAGCTAAAGTTTAGAAAACTGAAGCGTACTTCACTATCTAGGATAAAGGTAGCTAAAGTTTGGAAAACTGAAGCGTACTTCACTATCTAGGATAGAGGTAGCTAAAGTTTGGAAAACTGAAGCATACTTCACTATCTAGGAGATAGAGGTAGCTAAAGTTTGAGTGTTGACAATTCGAAGGATGTCGCCTAACGTTATTTCGTTATAACGGAAGTAACGGAGGCACTTCGAGAGGAAAGATTATTCTACTTAGAGATAATGGGTATCCTTGGGAAACAACCTTACTCTGGTTAAGAGATAACAGGAATTGCATGCTTAAATGGAAAGTCCAGGGGCAAAAGTGTAAATTCAGCTCAGAGCGGATGAAGCCGCCCGGTGAGAGATGGGGAAAAAGAAGTCGTTCGACTTGAATCTTAATTTCACCAGATTATTTAAATAGAATTGAAACGGGTAAAGGCACCATTGTTGTCTTTGTTTCTGCCGAGGAGAGAGAGAGAGAGTAGAGAGAGAAATTTTTTGAAAATCTTCAATTCCCTTGCTAATACTCGAGATGGATCCGGAGGGGAACATTGTGCCTAGGCAAGCACGTAGAAACTTGTCGGAGGCCGCTAGGAGGAGGAGGAGGGAATTCATTCGAATCGAGCGAAAGTACGACTTTAACACACCTCCTTCTGAGCTTTATCTCGGGAAGAGGGAGCACAAATCGACGAAACCTCAATCTATTAGGGTAAGAATTCTTGATTTGCTTAATTTTGTCAATTTTGATTGAATTTTGATTGATTTAGGGCTTGACCCAATTTTTAGGAATTTTTCGAATTTTCTTGTGGTTTTGT
Organism: Adenophora triphylla var. japonica; assembly: GCA_022495995.1. Lineage (NCBI taxonomy): Eukaryota > Viridiplantae > Streptophyta > Magnoliopsida > Asterales > Campanulaceae > Adenophora > Adenophora triphylla. The sequence continues at coordinate 653,323 of JAFEMH010000406.1, read as the reverse complement.
TGATTATTTTGGAAGTTTGATGATTAACCTATGAGACTAAGGACATAAATGAACGTGCATGTGCAATTCATTTGAGAAAAATATGAGAATGATTCATTTTTGAAAATAAAGTAAGAAAAATAATGTCTAAAATGTGACGGAGCCCTTGCATGTGCTAGAACTAGGTCAATTTATGATCATGGATGAGAAAACAAGATTTTGGACGATGAAAAGGATTCATGCATGCCACTTTGAAAAATTAAAGCTTATGTGCAAAGAATTTTGTGAAAATTGGAATTTTGTGCTTGAGAGAGCAATGTGCTCGGGATGACGTGCTTCAAATGATGAGAGACACGTTTTCTAGTCAAAGGATGCTAGAAATCTCTTATGAATGCTTTTCTTTGAAAATATGTGCACTTTTGAATATATGCATGCTTTTGAGATGAAATGAAGGACTGACACATTTTTTTGTGTTTTCCTACAGGAGAACAAGTCGAGGGGACCAGCTGAGGTGGCGGTGAAGTTGTGGGATAGGATGCCCAACTTCGAAAAGGATGGAGTAAATCCCAAGCAGCTGGTGATGGCTACCGGGCTAGATTCTTTCTTTGATGCTATTGGTAGAGGAATTCATGTGACCTCTAAGAGTAAGGGGCTGGTTCAGGCCCTCTCAGAGTTCTGGTGGGACACTACTCACAGCTTTCATCTTAACTGAGGAGAGATTACTGTGACTCCGGCCGATTTCACTGCTATTACCGGCTTGCAGTTCACTGGGAAGCCCGTGACTTGGAGAGATCACATTTCTGCAGTCGATTTTAGAGCTTTGATGGGATTTGACCTCCGTCCAAAGGGGCTTGGGATGGAGACGAGGTTTGTGGAGGTGGTGGTTCTGGAGTGTATGCAGGGGTTTGCCGCCAATGAGGTGACTGCCCACCAGCTCGCGAGAGCCTTTCTGTGGTTGATGCTGTCAGTCACTATTTTTGCGAACTCTGGGACATTGGCAATGCTTTGCCTGCTTGACTCTTTGGAGGATTTGGATGAGGTTGGGGCAGTCTCTTGGGGTGAGGCCGGATTGGCTGAGCTCTACTTTTCTTTGGACTTGTACAGCCGAAACAAGGCTGCTTCTATGGATAGTTTTTCTTTTGCTTTAGAGGTATCCTCACTTTTTTTTCACTTTTTTTTTTTTATTTTTCTGTCTTGAGATTTTTATGAGAGAAATGACCTTTTTTGTTTTGAACATGTAGGTCTGGTTCTGTGAGGTGATTATTTTCTTTCCTTGGAACCAACAGAGTGATCCGGAGATCTTCCTGGCCATGATTCGCTGGAGGGGAGAGGCTAGAGATAAGTTCACTGGGAAGACCTGGATTACCTTTGATTACAAGATGGTGAGACCTATTGTCAACAGGGACGGTCATGAGGGGGTAGACTTCTATCCTTGGGGGAGGTACTCGGAGGCTTTGATAGGGGATGCTTTGGTGGTGACCAGGCAGAGGAGATGGCTGACAGGGCTGACCTGTGACATTATTTACTTGGGGGACCGCTTCTCCAGGCAGCATGGCCATGTCCCTCCTTTCGGTGCTATCACTCCTCATGACCCTCCACCGCTCATGCTGCAGCCCAGAAACTGGTTAACAGATGAGATAGAGAGGTATCAGGATGGTGTGGCGGCCGAGGAGTAATTCGACTTTGCTACCCCGTACGCCACCTTTGTGGAGGCGCGATTGAGGACGCCACAGAAGCTAGCGAAGATAGATGTCACTTAGGGGTACGGGGAAGCAGAGCCGACTGATTTGCCTATGCCTCCTGCTCATCTCTCCTATGTGGTAAACGGGGTACCGAGGAGGTTCATGGTGCCTATTCCTGACACGAGGGAGCCCCAATATACTCTGCCTGCTGATAGCACTGTAAGTATCTCTAGGTTCCTTCTCTTTTTGGATTTCTTTGTTTTCCGCGATTTTGAACTTTTCTTGAGATTTTCTGAGTTTTTCTTCTCTTTTCTTGCAGGTTCCTGCTCATACCTATGATGGCTTGGTACGGCTGAACAGGGGCTAGAAGGAGGTGTGTCGGTCCCTTCTAAGGAAGCTGGCCTGCACTTCTAGAGCTGGGGCGAACATGCAGGATCCCATGCGCAAGAGAAGGCACGTTGGGAGCACAGCCTCTACCTCGTCAACCTCAGGATATCAGACCTCATCCACCAGCGCCGTGCCTCGGGGGCAGGGACCTAATACAGACATCTTAGAGCAGCTGGCGGAGAAAGAGCGCGTGACCGTCAATCTGTCTGACGTGAGTGATGACAAAGATTTGATGAGGAATCCTGATTTCTACGAGCTAAGCAGTGACGACGATGAGTCGAAAGCTTAGGGTTTCTTAGGTTGAACTAGGAGAAGGAGAGAAACAAATAATGAACAATTTATGCACAATTTGTTATTTTTTCATTTTATTTGGGCTCCAAGGAGGCGAAGACAATGTATTAATCCTTTATTTGCTTTTCTTATCAATGCTTTATGTTTTTGCATATTACTTGAGCCTCGGGGCAGCTTTTTTGCTTGGAAATGGGGCGGAAATTGGTCCGAAATGGTTTGTGATGATATGTGATTGCATGCCTGGTGTTTGGATATGTTTTTATGCAGGTTTTGTTGAGAAAGTGGGGTGAGAATTCCACTTGGGCAGCAGCTTTGGCTGCTGCAGATTTTTTTTCTGCAGAAGCGAATGAGGCCGTCCAGCCAGGTCCTGGGCAAAAGAAGCCGTGCGGCTGGAAGTCTTGTCTGAACTGGTTTTTTTCAAATAAAATCAATGAATGGCCTTTTCATTTTATTTTCACCCTAAGCTTGTCCCAACTGATCCCAGAGCATATTTTTTTACCAAAAATCAACAACTTCGATCACCTGCCATGGAAAAACCAATCAGATTGCAAAAGGGGAAAAGAGACCGTTTTCTGTCTGATCTTCAATATTGGATGAGGCACAACTTTCAATTTAACAAGGGGCTGTTCGATACCACCTTCAAGATCAAATCTTTATGGCATTTGAAGGATCTCCCGCCCGATTGGGACCTTTTGAGGGCCGCAACAAGGTTTTGGGATGTCCGGAGACATGTTTACTGCTTTTCTTACAACGAACTCATCCCAACCTTCGAAGACTTTCGGGCATTGATTAGGGGTCCAAAAATTGAAGCCATTTCGATTCCTCTGACCAGAGACATGCCGGTCACGGTAAATTTGGCATCTTTTCTGCAAATTTTTCTGGAAGAAGCTGACGGGATGATGGTAGCCCCTGACAGGATTGACATTTCTGATATCCCGGGCAGGTTTGGGTCTCCGGATATGGCTGCGACCACGGTGGCTATGGATGCCTTTATCCTTTAGGTATTCTCTTTTCTATTCACCGCCGAGTCCTTAGGGGTCTGCCATAGTGGCCTTTTGGACATGGTCAGAGACTACAGGGCTGGGAAAGACATCATCCCGCTGGTTTTGGGTGAGACTCTGCATGGCATTGATAGGATGGCTAGGGGGACCATTTCATGAGGTCTGGGAGCCCAGCAGTGCTGACTCTATGGTTACAGGAGAGACTTGGGGCTTTGCCTGGGGCTTTACCTACTCAGTGCCCTTGGGTAATTTCCCGGAGAGGTGCACCTAGGCAACAGGATCAGGGTGGCTGGGAGCTGATGATGGCTCGACTGTCTACCTCTGACATTCACTGGTGGGTGCCTCACTGGCTGCAGACTCGGAGGACGTTTCAGGAGTCCTATGTAGTGAAGGTTCCGGGGCTTTCTTGGTCATCCTTCTACATACCCTGCTTAGTATCCAGGCAGTTTGGGACATTGCAGGAGCCATTGAATGATTGGAAGGACATCAGTACCAGGGAGGTGGTGCCTTCCGACATGAGGGATCTAGCTAGCTTCTCGTTTTTCTCGAGAGCGTGGACATATGCCGCTTTTCCACCAAGGGCCATTCTCAAGAGCAGGAAGAGTACTATCTTGACCACGGCTTACTTGGACTGGTATGAGAAGGAAATGGGGGCGACTCAGGTCATTTTGGGAGAGAGACGTTAGGCTTTATTTGGGGCTGACTGTGTCTCAAGCAGAGCTTTGAGGGAAGCTGAGGCCAAGGCTAGCTCCCATAAATGATCGGGTGATCTCATTAGGGACATGGAAACCCTATATGAGAGGCTATCAGAGGTCGCTCCTCTTACCGAGGCTCAGAGGGAGGAGATACGGGCTCATGCTAGGGTAGAGAAGGCACTTATTGACACAGGCTTGGTGGAGGCTCCAGTGAGGATACCTGAGATTGGGATGAGGGAGACCGACATCATAGAGAAGAATAGGAAGAACACTCGACGAGGTCGAGGTAAAGGGAAGAAGAACAAGGAAGACTCAGTGAATGATGATCGATAGATCTATTCCTAGGATTCCCTTACTGCCATTTGCAAACACAATAGATTATTAGGTCCTTTTTTTGTATGTTTTAGATCTTTGTAGCAGGTTAGCAGAGTCAAGATTAGACCGTGCTTGAACTCATCAAAAAGTTTTTGACTTGTAATTAACAAGAGATATTATCTTAGAAATTTATAAGACACATTTCATGAAAACTTTGAATGTCTTCTTTATTGTTTAGATCGAACCATTTCTGGCTGCCTATGTTCCCCTTTTACAAGAAAGACTAAAGGGCTCAGGTCTTCGTAGTTCATTCTGGTGAACTATTGAGATTTTTTTTTATATGTGCAACCCTGTCCTTTGCCTAGACCGCCCTTTTTGGGTTTTCAGCCTAGCTGGGCATTAGTCTTTTTGCACTATACATTTTTTTTATGTGCAACCCTGTCTTTTGCCTAGACCGCCATTTTTGGGTTTTCAGCCTAGCTGGGCATTACTCTTTTTGCATTACATATTTTTTTTTCTTTCTTTTTTATTATTATTATTATTATTATTATTATTATTATTATTATTATTATTATTATTATTATTTAGACATAGTATCTGCGGAGCTTATCACCATTGACCGGGTGGAGAAAGGGATTGCCGTCCAAGTCCGCAAGCTTCATCGCCCCTCTCGAAAGTATCTTCTGCACCACATACGGGCCAATCCAAATGGGTTCCCATTTTCCCAGAGGGTTGTCTCTGGTAGGGGGCTTTACCTTCATCACTAAGTCACCCTCTTTGATATCCCTGGCCTTGACCTTTTTGTCGAATGCCCTGGCCATTCGCCTCTGGTAGGCTCGGGTGTGTTCCATGGCTTTTAGCCTTCTTTCATCAAGTAGGGCCAATTCATCATGCCGGCTACGTAGCCATTCTATTTCATTGACGCTGTTTTGCAGGAGGACCCTTAATGACGGGATTTCCATCTCTACTGGCAACACTGCTTCCATCCCATAAGTCAGAGCAAAGGGAGTTTCTCCCGTGGCTGTTCTAACAGACGTTCTGTAGCCCCAGAGTGCCAGATGCAGCTTTTCAGGCCAGTCACGACCACGGGTGGCCATTTTTTGGATAATCCGTTCGAGTGTCTTATTGGTAGCTTCTACTGCTCCGTTAGTCTGAGGTCTGTATGGGGATGATTTGTGGCGAGTGATCCTGAATTCTGACAGCAATCTATCACAGTCCCCTTCAAAGTGTAACCCATTATCTGAAATGACCTCATTGGGCACCCTGTATCTGCACATGATATTTTCTTTGAAAAACTGGGCCACCTTTTTGGAAGTGAGGACCTTGTAGGACTTGGCTTCTACCCACTTTGTGAAGTAGTCGACCGCCACTAGCACAAATTCATGCCCATTGCTTCCAGTCGGGGCTATCTTCCCTATCACGTCAATACCCCAAGTTACAAATGGCCAAGGAGTCGTCATGCAGTACAGGTCTTGAGGCGGAAGATGATTGAGGTTGGCAAATCGTTGGCATTTGTCGCACTCTCGAACATGCTGGACACAGTCTGTTTCCATGGAAATCCAGTAATAGCCCATTCTGAGGATTACTTGCATCAACGCTCTGGCATTCATATGAGGACCGTAGGGACCATTGTGGACTTTGGTCATTAAATCTCTTACCCTTTCTTGGGTGACACATAAGAGGAGTGGTCCCTGGTACCGTTTCTTGTACAGGTCGCCTCCTAGAATTACATAGTGAGAGGCCAACCATTTCAGGGCTTGCAAACTTTTGGCTTTGATGCCTTCCCTTGGTCTACCTTCTTCATCCCTGAAAGCCGACTCCCCATCCTTGAGGAACTGATAAATTTGACTGTACCAGGGTTCCTTGACAGGCTCGGGTCCCAAGTCTATTTCACAACAAAAAGCCGAGGCTTCTCTTCTACCCACTCTGAATGGTTTATTGCCTTTCCCTCGGGGATCTCTACCAATGAGTCTAGAGTAGCTAAGGCATCTGCGAATCTGTTCTTGTCCCTTGGCAGGTAATGGAAAGTTACTTCTCTGAACTGCTCAGTCAACTCTTCCATGTAGGCATGATATCTTTGAAGGTTAGGATCCACAGTATTCCACTTGTTGGAGACCTGGTTAATGATCAGGGCTGAGTCTCCATAGACCTCGAGTTCCTTGACATTCCTTTCTAAGGCAGCTTCTAAACCAGCAATGCAAGCTTCATACTCTGCGACATTGTTTGTGCAGGGAAGTTTAATTTGATGGCTATTGGCGTGTGTTCATCTTTCGAATTAACCAGTAGCATTCCTATGCCATTTCCTTTATTGTTAGCAGCTTCGTCAAAGAAAAGCTGCCATCGGTTCTCAGGCTCAACTACGAAGATTCCTTCATCTAGGAATTGGGGTGCCCGCGGTCCTCATTGCTAGGGAAGTTTGCCAGATGGTCTGACAGCGCTTGACCTTTGATTGTCTTTCTCGTCACATAGTTGATGTCATACTCAGCCAAGAAGAATGAACACTTTGCTAGACGCATCGAAAGGGAAGGCTTGCCGAAGATGTAATTGATGGGGTCCATTTTCGAGACCAAGTTCACAGAGTGGGCTTGCATGTAATGCTTCAGCTTACCGACTACCCATACCAGTCCTGCACAAGTCTTTTTGCACACCGAGTAATTGAGCTCACTTCCTTGCAGCTTTCGGCTGACTAAGTAAATGTCGTTTTCTACCCGAGAGTCCTTCTTCTCCCGAGCCAGCATAGCCCCAACTGCCGTATCAGTGACAGTGAGATAGAGCAGAAGAGGTTTCTGTCCATGTGGGGGGCATAGCAACGGTGGATGTACTATGTACGCCTTGATTTGGTCAAAGGCATCCTGGCATTCCTCAGTCCATTCTGTGTCTGCATTCTTCTTCATGAGCTTGAAGATGGGCTCGCACATGGTAGTCATCTGGTTGACAAAGCGGCTGATGTACTGTAATTTGCCCATAAAGATTTTGACCTCTGTTTGGGTTCGAGGCGGCCTCATGTCCATAATGGCCTTGATCTTTCGGGGATCGACTTCAATACCTCATTCCGTGACCATATACCCAATCACTTTTCCCCTTGTCACTCCAAAGGTGCATTTGGCAGGGTTCAGTCTCATGGAATGCTATCTCAACCTTTCAATGAACTTTCTCAGGTTGACAAAGTGCTGTCCATCCTCACCTTTGGAATGGATTATCATGTCATTGACATAGACTTCAATTTCCTTGTGGATCATGCCGTGAAAGAGTGCAGTTGCCGCCCTTTGATACGTAGCCCCGGCATTCTTATGCCCAAAAGGCATCACCGTATAGCAGTACGTTCCCCACGGTGTGGTGAAGGCTGTCTTTTCTTGGTCCTCCTCGGCCATCTTGATCTGGTTATAGCCAGCAAAGCCATCAACGAAGGATTTGACTTCGTAGTTAGCAGTGGCATCCACCAGAATGTCTATGTTCGGCAAGGGATAGTCATCTTTGGGGCTGGCTTCAGATCCCGGAAATCTACACAACAGCGCACCTTCCTATTGGCCTTACTCCAGTCATGATGTTGGATAACAATGTCGGATATTTGATGACCCTGATGAATCCTACCTGCAGTAGCTTCTCAATCACTTCTTTGACCTGTAGAGACCACTCTGGCTTGATTTTTCTCAGTTTCTGCATTACTGGCTTGGCTTCTGGTGCTAGAGGGATTCTGTGCTCCACAATCGAACTATCTAGCCCCGGCATATCCTTATATGACCATGCAAACACATCCATGTACTCTCTGAGCAGATTGACCAGTCTTTCCTGTTCAGCCCCCTATAAGAAGTTCCCAATCTGTGTCTCTTTAGGTTCCTCGACAGTACCCAAGTTAACACTTGTCAAAACATCCTCGGCAGCTTGGGCTCGATTTTCCTCTTGGTTTGTAACCTGCTTAAAGATTTCTTTAATGTATTGTTCGTTTAGTGTGTTTGCATCTTGTTCAAATGATTCATTATTAACTGTTGTTAAGTTATTAGTTAATTTATCATTTGTTAAGTTGGCAATAAGGGGATACTCAAAAAGATCTATCATTTCATTCAAAGCGAAAGGAAAGATGACATTGGCTACATATTCATAATCTTCAGGCGTGAGGCCTTCAAATGACTCGGAGGACTGGAATTTAAAGACTCCTGACTCACATAACTCTTAACCCTAACGACTCTGGACCCTATACTACTTATTGACTCGAAGTGTTTGACATGGGTTGGACTGGGGTTTTACATTTACTGCTATTGCCCTGGGGAGAAGCAGTCTTGTCAGCGTTCTTCAAAAAGCTGGAAACTTCAAACTGATCGAAAGCTTGTCGAGGATCATTGGTAGGTCGGTGCCTTGGGAAGATGGTGAGGGGATTTAGAGAAGCCTGATGCAATTTCTCAGCGAGCTCATCCGTGACAACCGGACTCATTGACTGGAGGGTCTGATGCATCTTGTCAAGACACTGCTGGTAGGTCATCTTCTCTCTGCCGATCTTTGATATCATAACCTTGTCTGTGTAGCCAACAGGAGGGTTGGCCTGTATGATACTGATGAAGTCTTCTTCGGGTGAGACTTTGATTCTGCCTTGGTGAAATTACTCGGATCCGAGAGGCAGCGCAATCGTGCCCCGGCATCTGGCATTTCCACTTTTGCAGCATTGTTGGTGGAGGTGTCTCGCTGTGTTTTGCTTTGTAGAGTCGCCACACCGTTTTTATTAAGCCCAAAACATTGAAAAAGGGCATCAGTTTAAAAAACTATTTTTTGTGTGATGAGATTTTGAGTTCGGAGGTCAGGTTACTCCTCGGGAAGAGAATATTAGAATATTAGAGCTCACCCGAGTCGCCTCGTAAAAATGAGTCTTTCGGTACCCCTTATTCTTTCTTTAACTGTTGTGTGTGTGTGTGCTTTTAAAAATGCATGCTGTATCGGATGTCTACATTGTACTCTGCGTATTGAAATTTATTGAAATAGTATAGGAAGGAAGCCTTACCAATGTTGGTTCGTGTCTGTCTTCCGCTGGGGAATAGTGTTTGAGGATGGAATAGTATTCCGGGATGGATCGGGATTGCTTCGGTATGTGCCGGTTGTCTGCGGGCAGAGTTTCGGCATGTGTTGGGATCGTCAGTTGCGTTCGGGCAGAGGTTCGGCGTGCGTTGGGATCGCAGGGATCGTTCGGGCAGAGGTTCGGCGTGCGTTGGGATCGCAGGGATCGTTCGGGCAGAGGTTCGACGCGCGTTTGGATCGCAGGGATCGTTCGGGCAGAGGTTCGGCGTGCGTTGGGATCGCAGGGATCGTTCGGGCAGAGGTTCGGCGTGCGTTGGGATCGCCGGTTTGACTCGAAAAGAGCTGGGACGCCTCGGAAAAGACCAGGCAAGGCCTCGAAGTACCACGAGGGGCCTCAGAGTACCTCGAGAGTGCCTCGGGGCAGGGCAGGAGCGCTCGGAAAGGCTTCGGAGCACCACAAGGGGGCTGGGAAGGCCTCGGGAGGAATCGAAAGGGACCGGGAGTGCCCCGAGGGGTCTTAGAGAGGGAGCCTGAAGGCTTAGGGAGAGAAGAGAAGAGGGAGGTGTGAAAAATGAGGGAGGGGGAGCCCTCTATTTATAGTGTGGGAAAATTTGCAAGAAGGTCCGTACGAACCTTCTTGGAAAACCAAAATTTTAGTTTTCCGTGATTTGAGGGAATAATGTGGACTTTAAGAGGATTTTTGTAATAATTATGTTTGGATACAAAGAGGTTCGTACACAACTTTTTGGCATGCAAATAGGTCCGTACGGACCTTCCATGCTTTTGTGATTGTGATGGCAAGCTAGCTCTCGTCGAGAGCTTTCCAACCATATGTGGCACATCCCAATCGGAGTTCGTAAGAAGGAGTTATGACCTCCGGAAGTTTGCCCTTGGTTTTTTCCGTATGCTTGAATGGAGAGCGATCCAGATTGGGGTACTTACAGAAGCCCCTCGGCGACGTCACTTATGAAAGAAGTGGGGTCGTCGATAAGATAAGGGTCCTGATCTGGATCGCGTGCTGAGAGAAAAGATGACCAAGTTGGTCGGACGACTGGACCCTTTGATAGGATTCCTACGTATCCCTGAGTGGGAATCAAGCCAATCGTAGTTCGTGTGAGTGTGTGGACGTGTCGGTGTCCTGAGGTGATGTGACTGCTAAGGTCGACTGTGAGGACATGGTGGTGCCCTAAGGTGATGTGACTGCTAACGGTCGACTGTGAGGACGTTGTGGTATCCTAAGGTGACCGTTTAGGTCGGTTGGCTGGACCCTTTGATAGGATTCCTACGTATCCTGAGTGGGAATCAAGCCTGATCGTAGTTCGCGTGAGTGGTGATCTTACGAGAAGGTGGGTAATTTCCCGAAAAGGTGGGTAATCTCACGAAAAGATGGGTAATCTCACGAAAAGATGGGTAATCTCACCAAATGATGGGAATCTCACTAGAAGATGGGTAATCTCACTAAAAGATGTGTTAATCTTACGAGAAGATGGGTAATCTCACTAAAAGATGGGTTAATCTTACGAGAAGATGGGTAATCTCACTAAGAGATGGGTAATCTCACTAAAAGATGGGTTAATCTTACGAGAAGATGGGTAATCTCACTAAAAGATGAGTAATCTCATGAAAAGATGGGTAATCTCACGAAAAGATGGGTAATCTCACGAAAAGATGGGTAATCTCACTAAAAGATGGGTAATCTCACTAAAAGATGGGTAATCTAATGAAAAGACGGGTATTTCGGATCGGGTAATTTAAAGCCTTCCGGGCTACGGATAATGATTTGGGAGATTTATACGGTCTTTTGGGTCGAGTGGTTTTAAGCCTTCCGGGCTGCGGATAATGCTGGTGATGGTGAAATTGTGAGTGTGGAGGCGTTTGTGCCTTGGGATTCATGTTTTGAAGGTATTTGTGCCTTGGGGTTCGAGCTTATGATGACGGCCGGTGTTTTATCTGCTGAGGATATGTGGTCTTGTACGGGTTTGCAAGAATTTCCGTTTGACTTTTGTCCTGCTGGGGAAGGGGTTCGGGCTTACTTTGATGGCCGGGAAAGGCGAGGAGTATCTAAGTGGAGTTTCTTTGAAGGTGTCTATACCCTAGGTGAGACTGTTCTAAGACATCTGGGCTTAAGTGAGACTGTTTGGGGGTGTCTACCCTAAGTTGAGAGATGGCTAATCTTACGAAAAGATTGGTAATCTTACTAAAAGATAGCTACCATATGTGAAGGATGACCAATCTTACAAAAAGATTGGTAATCTTACTAAAAGATATGAGATATCTATCAGGGAGATAGGGGGACGTATCTCACTACGAGGTAACAGAGGAAATATTTAAAGAAATAAGTATGATTTATTTTTCATACCTTTGTTGTGTTTACCTGCAGGAGGAAGGGCCTTTGTGAGGAGGAAGTTGAGGACGTGGTATGCCTCTGATGGAGATAATGAGGACGTGGGGCACCCCTGACCGAGATAGTGAGGATGTGGTGCCGCCTCTGGCTGAGATGATGAGGACGTGGTGGCGCCTCTGGCTAAGATGATGAAGTATTTGAGGACATGTGGCGCCTCTGACCGAGTTGCTGAAATGTTGAGGGCCAGGTGGCGCCTCTGTCTGAACTTGCGGTGAGGGCGAGGTTATGCCTCCGTCTGAACTTGCGGTGAGGGCGAGGTGGTGCCTCTGTCTGAACTTGCGGTGAGGGAGAGGTGACGCCTCTGTCTGAACGTGCGGTGAGGGCGAGGTGGCGCCTCTGTCTGAACTTACGGTGAGGGCGAGGTTCCACCTCTGTCTGAAGTTGCGGTGAGGGTGAGGTTCCGCCTCTGTCTAGACTTGCGGTGAGGGCGAGGTTACGCCTCTTTCTGAACTTGCGGTGAGGGCGAGGTGGCGCCTCTGTCTGAACTTGCGGTGAGGGCGAGGTTCCGCCTCTGTCTGAACTTGCGATGGGGGCGAGGTTACGCCTCTGTCTAGACTTGTGGTGAGGGAGAGGTTATGCCTCTGTCTGAGATGATGAGGACGTGGGACGCCTCAGGTGCTGGACAAGGAGAGGAGGGATGGCTCGTCTTTTTTTTCTTCTTCGTTCTGACATCTGCGGACGTCTTGGAATATCCAGTCGAGGAAGGTGCTGAGTTTACTGAGGGTGATGAGGTGGCTGGCGGAGGCGCCGAGATGCCAGATTTCTCGCTTGTGGAGGATGATGATGATGTGTCGGATTAGGGCTCTTTTGCTTTCCCTATTTCCGTTGTTTTTTTTTTGTAGAGCAACAGACATTTTGTACCTGTAATAAAACACTTGTATTTGCACAACAAAGTATTTTATTTTAAGATGTAATGACATATTTGTGATTCCCGGGATTGACCTAGGAATTGTTGCTAGCTTATTATTATTTTTGTGCATGTCGCATGAGTTGGGAATGCATTTGTGGTTAGTGGAGGCTGAGGCAGCTTTGGAAGATTTTCTGAGCAGTTGGGGGCTGAAGCAGCTTTGACAGTTTCATGAGCGGTGGCAAGAGTGATGTCTCCTGGGACGCGTTCTCTTTGTACTTGATAGCCACTCTTTTCGGGGTTAGCTACCTCAGGATATGTGACGGTGCTCTATTGGATGTGGCAGGCCATTGTCGGGCGGGCGAGGATATCGTTCCTTTGGTTCTGGGGGAAACCATCCACGGTGTGGATCGTCTGGTGATGAGGGACCGATTCATGCGGGGGGAATCCCCTGCTTTGCTTGCATTATGGTCGCGAGAGAGGCTTCAAACAATACCTGAGTTTCCGGCGTCTCTTAGTCTGTGGACGTTTGCTTGGCGACCTCTTGTCTTGGACATGGATCAGTCTGCTTGGGAGAGATGGATGGCACATCTTGGTACGCATCAGATCCGATGGTGGGTTTCCCTTTGGGGGATTGAGACTAGGAGGGCCTGTTAGGAAGGTTCCTATGTTGTAAGAATTCTGAGTTTGTCATGGTCCTCTTTCATTGCTTATTTCCAGGCAGTTCGGGATGAGGCAGAAGCCTTTGCTGGGCTGGGAAGGTATTGCCACCATCAAGGTAGCCTCCTTCTGGATGATAGCTCCAGATGCCTTTCTGTATTTTCTGAGGGTATGGACGTATTCCGCTTTCCCTCCTGTGGTGCTCCTTCGACGTCGGGAGAGTATTGTGTTGACCACCGAGTACCTGGATGGGCAGCCTGTCGGGCAGTCCCAAGTGGTTTTGGGGAGCAGGTGCGAGGCGATTTCGGGGCAAGATTGCCATTTCAGCTGTGACTTTAGGAGCGCAGAAGCCTGGTCTAACCCTCAGGATGTCATGGGAGACGCTTTGTTCGACTACGGGACTCGAGTTGACAGACTGGCGGGGAGAGGTCCCCTTTTACAGACTCGTAGGGAGGAGATCGGAGCCGAGGCACGGGTGAACGATGCTCTGAGAGAGACTGGTTCGTTTGACACGACTAGGAGGACTTCTGATCTCAGAATGAGGGAGACAGAACTCGCTCATGTGTAATGAAAGAAGACTCGTTGGCGACGAGGGAAGAATGGAAAGAGTGGTGAAGGGCCAAACGCGAGTAGCATGGAATGACGTTCTGAAACACTGAGTATCCATTCATCGTCATTGCAGACACATTGATTGTTAAATGTTTTAAGTTGTCTTTTAGCATGTTGTGAGTTTGAGAGTAGACCGTGCTTGAACTCATCAAGAAGTGTTTTAACTGTGATGATTTGTGATTTACTTTTAAAGCTTTGTCGAGACGCAAAATCTCTTGCTTGCTTCTTGTCTGAGCCTTGGTGGCGTCAATTTTTGGAATTTTGTGTATTCCTTAGACCGAACCAATGAAGGCTGCCTACGTTCCCCTTGAGGGGCTCAGGTTTACGTAGTTCGACTCTCTTTTATGGGAGAAATGACTCGTAATGTACACTCACAAGGGCGTATTTATTTTTGAAAAGGTGGGATTGGGTCCCCTTTTGTGTGAATGCCTTATTTGATGTAGGCAAAAAAGAATTCCTTTTGGGTTTGACTCTTTTGAGAGAGTATGAGCATTGAAAAGCTCGTAAAAGTGTAAGGAAGCCCTTGCTGACAGAAAATCAGTGTTTAGCTCTATTGTCCTATTTTGTAGAAAAAGAAGACTTGTCGAGACACTTGAAAACATGATTTGTTCACAATGATCACTTGTTTGCTTAAAACCCTTTGTTGATGTTCGGGTTATTCAACAATAAAACTTGATATGCTTGATTAATCATGAGGAGAAAGTCAACCGGTATCAAGGATCGAGTTGGTCTGGTGTGAAAGAAGGTTTGTGTATAGGAGAAGTCATTGATGAGACCGGGTTTGTGGATTTGTATGTTTTTATGACCGGACCATTTCTGGTTGCCTACGTTCCCCTTAAGACAAGGAGCTCAGGTCGACGTAGTTCGGGGTTGAACTGTGTTTGGCTTTGGGGCCAGGGCATGAATATTTGCGCGACCTTTGGAAAAAAGGCTCGGAAGGTTGTATGATGAGGCGCGGGCCTTGAGGTGATTCCTTGACAAGTCGTATTTGACGGCAGTTTCAATGAACCCATTACTTCTTGATCGTTCTCATTTATTTTTGTGAAGCTTCTGCTTGAGCTCTTTTTTTTTGTACCTTCTGCTTGAGCCTTTTTTTTTGTAGCTTCTGCTTGAGGTTTTTTTTTTGTAGCTTCTGCTTGAGCTTTTTTTTTTTTGAAGCATATGAGGGCGAAGGCAAGCCCCTGCTTGAACTTTCTTGATGCGCATGAGGGCGAAGGCAAGCCCCTAGGTTGTTGTCGACATGGGGTCAATCTTTTGATGCTGAGTGACCTGTTGTTGTCCTTTGATGTTGCCGCCGTCGTTGACTTGGTCAAGGTGATGGTGGGGACATGTTTTGGAAAGTGTATGGCTTGATGGAGGTCTTTGTGTGGGGTATGGTAAGGTGGATGAGGAGTTATCGATTGACTTTCTCACACCAATTAATCAAAGCATTAATCATTTGTGGAATTACATGTTGAGCAATGCAAGTGATCACATAGAACAAAACAATTTCATTAAATGTAATGTGGGGTGCAAAATAATGTCTCTAGTCTAGCAAGAAAAGAAAGAAGACTTATGTATGGAAAATTGAAGACTTAATTACAATGTCCAAGGAGGACTTGATTGAATGAGAAAGGTACTAGAACCTACGAGGTTTGCTTTGTGATTCTTTGATTTGCGTCTCTTCGAGCTCTTCAGCAGTTCCCAAATTCATTTTGGTTAGAACCTTCTCGGCAGCTTGGGCCCGATTTTCCTCTCGTTTGACAACATGCTTAAAGATTTGTTTTAATGCATTGTTCATTAATGTGTCTGCGTCTTTACCAAGTGAATCATTATTAACTGTTTTGGTTTAGTTAATTTATCATTTGTTAAAGTGGCAATGAGGGGATACTCAGAAAGGTCGATCATTTATTCAAAGCATAAGGAAGCGCGGTTTATGTTACAAACGCAAAATATTTAGGCGTAAGGCCGTCAGACGACTCGAGAAACTCGAACTTAAATACGACAGACTCGGGGTCTTTTATTTTTGAAGATAGACTCTAGGAGACGGGGGGTTAGTCCAAGCTTCTCGTACTATCTCTTCTTGCTGGCTGTGGGTCCGCGTTTGTGAAAGTTATGCCATTTTTTATGCTGCCACTTGTTCGACCTGTCTCAAACTGCCTTATCTCCGGGGAGGGCTCGATCCATCGCTTGGTGTGCCCTGATTCCGGAAAGGAATGTTGGGGAATAACCATTCTTGGATTCTTTCTTCCAAATTCTTCATTGCGGAAGCCCCAGGTTCCGTCTTCACGTCCCCAATCATCACGGGAATTTGCCGAGGACTTATCCACCATGCTTACCCCGTCATTTCCAAGGAAAGGGTTTCCGACTGTGTTGGGACCACGGGGGCGTTCCAACTTTCCCTCTTCGATTAGCCCTTGGACCACATGTTTTAGCACGAAGCAATTGTCGGTCGTGTGACCGGGGTAGTTGTGGAAGGCACAGTGTTTGCTCATGTCCATGTTAGGCTTGCGAGTCTTTGGTAGGAAATTCTCAAGGGGTTTGAGAATGTTCCTCTTTACTAGTGTCTCGAGGACTTGGCTCCAGGGCATCCCGAGATTATCAAAATGCTGGAACTGCAGTATGCGAGGGGGTTTGTTGTTCCTCAGGGGTGTTTGGTCGCGGCTTACTTGGGCTCCGTTTTGGATGTAACGAACTGCTCTGGTAACCTCTTTCTTCTCGTTTGGAGGTGTTTGGTAAACTTTTTCCTTTTTCTTAAGGAAAATCTTCCCTTGTATCTCCTTTGTATGTTCTACCAACCAAGCCATATGGGGGTCGGTAGGCAGAGGCAGGCTGCCGTTTTCTGGAATGGAGACCGAAGATGGGGGTGGATTAGCTGATGGGATCGCCATTCGGGAGTCTCGGGGAGGCAGTTGGGCGTATACGAACCCGTATCCTGGATTATTGAAATTGGGGGCGTGATTGCCCGGACCACTAAGGGTTGTGTTTGGGAATTGGGGAAATGTTTCATTAGCCCCAAGTGGCAGTCCAGCGGGTGGAAGGTTTGAAATGTTGGGATATCCCCTTGGGATGTCTGTCCCTGGTAAACATTGGGATTTCAAGTTGTGGATGCGGGGCTCATACAGAGGCACAGGATTGAATTCCAGGGGATATTGAGAGGTGTTAGGACCTGAGGGAGCGGGCCCATAGGTGTGCTGGTGATATTGAGTTTGCAGAGCAGGGCCGGAAAACAGATTGTGCTGAGGTTGACAGATCGGAGCTGCTTGACTGAGGCCCGAGTTAAGCTCTGAGCGGGAGCTATTTTGCATTGCTAGGTTTTTGTGGCTTGGCAGAGGTGGGACCTTCTGATAGCTTTGAGGACCCGGGGGAGCATGTATTTCTTCGTCTTCTATGAGAACGAAGGTCCCATCAGGTTGGGGAAACGCAACGGTTCTGCGACGGCGCATGGCATATTCGATCCAAGCCTGCTGCTCTTCTTGGCGTTTCTCGAGAGCCTTGAAAGCTTGCCAAACTTCTTCCATCGTTTGGAAATTTCCCGGGGGCGGGGTTTCGTTTCCCTCACTGTTATCTGTTGATCCCGCCATGGGGGAGTAGCGGACTGTTCGGACCGCTGAACCGGAAGGGCTATCGGACCTTGTGACCTCGATACTGAAAAGGTGGCTGCCGGGTACTCTCAAACACTCTCGGTTCGCTGGAGGGGGTGACGGGTAAGGTTTAGACACGAGAAGGCCTTTTGGGATAAAAGGGAGAAAGCTCACGTGATATGTGGTTTCCGCTTTTATTTTTTTTTGTTGTTGTTTTAATTTACTTAAAACAGTGTTTTCTCAGAATCCTAGGTAGGTTGGAAAAGATCGCTCTTCTTTTTCGCAACTATGCTAGATCCTGGGTCAGTGGAGACCATCTGTGCGGCTATAAGCCCCTCGTTTTGCACCTGTATTTCGACATCCCGGGGTGGACAGCCCCGGGCGAGGGTCATATAGGTCAAGCGGTTTCCACCGGCCTAAAAGAAAAATCGAACCTAAGGACCGAGCCTGTCATGTTCGTTTTAATGCGTTAGCCATGTGAATAGTGAGCCGAGCCGGCACCTGAGTCAAGATCGGGTCAAGAATTTGGCATGACCTCTCTTTACCTTGCTTGCGCAAGGGATCTGTGAGGTTAGGCGTTGGCTGGGTCATATCGTCATGGCTGACGTATTAAAGGCTTGATGACATGGTGTCATGTGGGTATGGATGTATATCCAGGACGGAACATCGTCTGGGTGTTGCTTCGGAAAATCAAGATCGGGTCAAGATTTTAGCATGACCTTTCATCGCTTTTGTGAGCACCCCAACCCGGAACCTAACGCGTGTCCCGAGCTGGAGAGGCTCAATCTAAGAAAACCATCTTAGTTTTTAAAACATTTATTTGCCTTTAAAAGAATACCACTTTTCAAACTTCCAAATTAAAATCAATTGATAATATCCCTACTTAAAGGAAATCCAACTACAACTTTAATAAACCGAAATCTGATCAATTACACAAAAACCCTGATTAACATTGTTTAACAAAAGTGTTTCCATACAAATTATAAAAGTGGAATACTTAATAAATACTCCTAATAACCAACTCCTATACTTAACCTGACAAGCCCCAAAAGCAAAAGTCCACAATGATATCCCCGGCCTCACTGGTTCGGGTCACCTGTCTCGAAATCTAAAACATTAAAGGGAGAGGGGTGAGAATAAATCTCAGCAAGCTATTATGAATGCAGCAATATGCCAAGTAAGATGCAACACATAGCATGGTTTCACATAGCACATTATTAAAGCGGTAAACACCTTACGTTACCTCATTTTACCTTTCCCGTCTGAACAATAAGTCGTACAACGTGGGAGTAAAACTCCACTCTTTGGTGAATTGCCCCCATGCACATTCACCGCTTATAGGTCTCATACCCCAGAGATCCATATAAGAAAATGGGATACATATATGACCCTTAAATTAGAGTATCATATACTATCATCGCTACTGTAAAGCTTAGCTTCATACAGAGCATTCCACCTAATCACCAAATCGCAGCAGTATGTAAGGGCTCCTTATTGCTCAATACAGTAGCTTGCACAGCCCCACTCTGTGGCCACAGAGGGGGAAGGGTCACCGGTATGATGAACCTTCAATCACTTATAGAACAAATCAATAATTGATTGAATTCCATCATACCCACCCGAATATAAACACGTTCAAGCACATAATAGATACTTGAAATAAATCCACAAAACGGGATAATAATATAACAACATGGTAAAGTATACTCATGCTAAAACAATACCATAGTGCAACAACCATTTAATACACTATGCATAAAATCACCAATGAATATGAGTTCAATTAAGGTAGCAATATAACCACATAATCCACACCGGAATACAATGAATTCAACGTGTCAGATAATCCACAAGTGGGATACAATATAACAATAGGCCAAATAGTCCATCCTTGAAACGTCAAAGTATTCACATAATCAATAATTCCACAATTGGGATAACCATGCTACAATGATACATATACACTTAACACAATAGTGTAGCCTATAGTTTTTTAACATTATTCAAGCTAACTACCAAGGGTATGGGAGCAAGTAAAGTCACCAAGTACCATAAACCAATCCTACGAAGTCATTACTCAACCTTGAAAAATCTTAATAAAAGTGCAAGACCTACTTCCCAAGTTTGGACCATTCTCCGAACCATATTTAACTACTCCCACAATTCCATTTTGACCAAATAAGAAGTCATGGCCTAGCCAAGGTATCCCACTCTAACCTAGGTTAAAAAGGATTAATTTATATCCGGGTTGGGTTAGGTTCTACTAATATAATTGGTTGGGAGTTATACCACGAGGTTATTGGTAAATTCAGCAAGAACGGAAACTGGGAAGGTTCAGGGGTCATGGGCGACCGCCCATACCACTTGGGCGACCGCCCAAGTGGGTTTTCAAGGGGATATGGGTTTCTGTCACGATGGGCGACCGCCCACACCACTTGGGCGACCGCCCAAGTGGATTTCCAAAGCCTTAGAGAGTCACTGCCAGGATGGGCGGCCGCTCAAGCCCCCATGGGCGACCGCCCAAGCCTCCTTCCAGCCCAAATTCAGATTTTAATCCATTTTGAACCTAGTTTTCCTTTCCTTCTACCATTGCTTAACACATGAACATCAAAGGATATATTAGCTCAACCAAGTCTTACCTAAAACATGTAAACCCAAAACAAGGTAACCCTAGCTTATTTATCATTACAAATTCCACCCATTTCAAACCTTTTTGATTATCTTCATTGAACCCTAACTTCAACAAATGTCATTTTCTAATCATCCAACTTCCATTAAGGTTTCCAAAGCAAGAAATCAACATCATAAGGACAAGAACAACATTTAAAGAACTTATGAACAAGTAGAAGAAGGGAATCATAACAACTCACCTTAGGTTTTTAGAATAGAATGTAGATCTTCTTAGCTTGGTTTGATCCCCTAGATGATCCCAACTCAAAAATACCCTTAGACTTGAATTTGGTGGAGGAATGGTTTGGCTTCAAAGCTTGGTGTTGGGAGCTTCCATGGAGTTCAAATGTTTTCTCTAGATGAAGTATGAGAAATGATGGAGAAGGGAGGAGGAAGTAAGAGGAGGGGATGGAGGGTGACACTTGGCAAGAGGAGGGAAGAGCAAGACATTTTGGCCCCCCTCCTCCAACAAATATCTAACTAAGGCTTTCACATAAATAATACAACCATTCCCACTAATTATTTATTCTACCCATTTTAACCTCCTCAAATATTTATCTATTTATTAAATTTTCATTTTTATTATTTCCCCAAATTTCTTTATTTAATAACCAATAAATTCTCAAAAGATTCTAAATTCACTTCTCACCCAATTTATCTTAAATTAAGAATTTAAAGACATAATTGAACACATAAAGCTAACATAAATATTAAAAGCATATAATTTAATATTTAAAATGAGTGCCTAGGGTTAGGGTCATCACACTCACTCCCCCTTAAAGAAAATTCGTCCCGAATTTGACTGTCACCTTCCTAAAGGATCAAATAGCAAAGGTTACCTTCCACACATTCTAACTTAATAATTTCAATTAGATTTCTTAATGGCATGATTCTACTATACATTTTCACAACCCGAATACTCTAAGACTTCAATTCCCAATTAGTCTCATCAATGCTATGATTATTTCCAAGATTTCTAATTTCATTAATAATACGATATTACAACTTAGTATTGCAAGAATACCATACAATTATCACTAACCCGAATTTTCACGACCTCAAAGAAAGTATAATTAAATAAAAAAAAGTACTACAACTTATGTCACCAGATACATTACGATATTACATTTAAAACTTCAAATACTCTATAAGCTGCTCCAAGTCGGTCTATAAGTCAAATCACCAACCTTTTCTAAAACTTCACATGGATTAACAAACTTTGGCGCTAAATTACCTTAGGCCTTGCTTCACTAACCTCACCCCAACAACTTGGAGATCGATATTTTCTTCCCGAACCACGCCTCATACGGTTTTACCTCAATGCTAGAATGATAACTGCTATTATACGCAAACTCGCTAAGGTTAATTAAACTTCTCAAGTCGAAGGGAAATCCGTAACACAACACAACCTATTCTTCCAGAATCTGGATAGTCTTCAAATCTCTTCCTTTCGACTAACTAAATCCTCCAACTCTTAGGGTCGGTAACTAACCCCAAAAAAGGAGCTTCCAAAAGATACGATTCCATTTAAATCCCACAAACCATTGTAACCACTCTCGATAAATGATAAGAAAATTCCGCTCTATCAAAGTTAACTCCCTCGAAACATACGCTATCACTTTCCCACTTTGCATAACACTACACCCTAATCTTCCTTTAGTACACACTTAAAATTTCACATGATCCTCACATCCACAAGGTAAGGTAAGGATCGGGTCTATAACTAATCGATTATCCATTTCTATTAATATGATTCATCCCTATTACATCCTACACCAATTATGCGTCTTTTAGAGTCAACCAAAGCAACGACTTTACAATTCTTAAGAGTTCCTTAAATTTCTTCGGTAGCACTTGCTAACTCAAAGATCATGGACTCAATCCTCACAAGATCCTTGGTAACATCCGAGTTTAAGACTATAGAACCCAAATTTTGGAATCCTCTCGAGCCAACTCACACTAGTTAAACTTGGCATACAAGGACTCCTCACAAGGAATAATTAACCCAACTCTCAAATGATTTTCATGATCTTCCCGGAACTTTATTTAACAAGGAGATCATCAATTCTAATTACCCTAAAGTCATCAAAATAAGGGTTTAAAATTTTGCTTATCATACTCAGAACCAACACATGAAATATACCGACGGGAGCACATTTACCATTTACTCACAACTAGCACATAAAATTTTGAAAAGACTTCTTATGCAAGTCTAACATATACTAATTACCCTTCACATCTTAATTCAAAATTTTCACCTTGAATACCCATATATAACAAGAATTTCACATTAAGGTTTACCTATATCAAATACCAATATAAGAAATTTAGGCATAGAAAAAGGAGACTCACTTATTATGATAGTCTACCATTACACAACAACTACTTAACCCTCCAGGTCATGTACATCTAAAAATCATAAATTAATAATCATACCAAATCAACTGGCAATACATGCTCAGCCATAACCACATCACCATCGTGGTAAACCACAGGAGGTTCGAGGTATTCTCTCATAAGAGCAGAATCCTCTAACAATAAAATAAAATCTCAAGCAATGTATGCCACATAGAAGCAAAATGCTATGCCACACATAATGATATGAAACAGGATCTATAAAATATGACCCTTAAATTCTGAGACAGGGAATATACCTCTAGGGACCTTTGGGGGATCTATCTCTCTTGGACCCGAAACACATACTTGACCTTGGACCTTCTCTATTTGTTTCCCTTCCTTATCTCTTTTGGTACCACCTCTTTGCCCCCTTTGACCGGCACCCGAAGCTAACCTCTGACGAAATACAGGACAATTTTTCCTGTAGTGCCCAATTTCTCCACAATTCAAGCATTTTCCTTGCTTACTCCAACACCTGTCTTCAGAATGACCCATCTTCTTGCAATATTTACAAATCATCCCATACTGTTTGGGTATTGGCCTAGACGAAGAAGCTACCACAAGTTCCTCTCTCACACTTCCTGAAGTCAAAGCCCTTGGCTGATCTCTAATGATTTTGGATCCTTGTCCTAGATACTTTGGCTTATCTCCAATCCCACCTTCCGATTTTCCACTATTTTCCTCAATGCTATTCTCGATCTTATAAGCTCTCTCTAAGACTGTCTGATAATTGGTGCAGCTATCAATCACTAATTTCTTCCTAAACTCAATCCTCAAACCTTTCATAAACCTATGAACTCTTTTCGCCTCATACGATACCAAATGAGGGCAACTTCTAGCTAATTCCTCAAACCTGATTACATACTGATTCACCGTCATGATCCCTTGTTCTAGTCCTAAGAATTCGATCTCCTTCTTGTCCCTTGTAACCATCGAAATGAAATAATCCTCGAACTGTTTGGTGAAATTATCCCAAGTCTGAGGCGTATGATCCCGCCCCCAATTTCCTTTCAAATTCTGCCACCACTGATCAGCTGGACCTTCAAGTTTGAAAACGGCATACCTAACTTTCTCTTCGTTGGGACTTCCTATAACCTCAAAAATCCTATTCATTTCTGCTAACCATTTTTCTGCCTTTAACGGATTCGGATCTCCGTTAAAGCTCGGTGGGTTCATCTTCACAAATCTTTCCAATCCATCACTTTGACATCCCTCTGGTTGATTCGGAACTAATCCTCTAGTCTCCATATTCTGTACAAACATCCTGAATAATTTCACCATCTCTTCATTCTGAATTCCACCTATACCCATATCTCCTTCTTTTTCTAGAACCTTTCGCTGATCATCCTTGCTTCCGGCCATTAGAACAAACTCCTGCATTAAACACTCGGCGTCAATTTCCACACATTCCCCCTTAGTTTAGACATCTACCCTTGACCTCTAAACTAAGCTCTGATACCAACTGTGAGCACCCCAACCCGGAACCTAACGCGTGTCCCGAGCTGGAGAGGCTCAATCTAAGAAAACCATCTTAGTTTTTAAAACATTTATTTGCCTTTAAAAGAATACCACTTTTCAAACTTCCAAATTAAAATCAATTGATAATATCCCTACTTAAAGGAAATCCAACTACAACTTTAATAAACCGAAATCTGATCAATTACACAAAAACCCTGATTAACATTGTTTAACAAAAGTGTTTCCATACAAATTATAAAAGTGGAATACTTAATAAATACTCCTAATAACCAACTCCTATACTTAACCTGACAAGCCCCAAAAGCAAAAGTCCACAATGATATCCCCGGCCTCACTGGTTCGGGTCACCTGTCTCGAAATCTAAAACATTAAAGGGAGAGGGGTGAGAATAAATCTCAGCAAGCTATTATGAATGCAGCAATATGCCAAGTAAGATGCAACACATAGCATGGTTTCACATAGCACATTATTAAAGCGGTAAACACCTTACGTTACCTCATTTTACCTTTCCCGTCTGAACAATAAGTCGTACAACGTGGGAGTAAAACTCCACTCTTTGGTGAATTGCCCCCATGCACATTCACCGCTTATAGGTCTCATACCCCAGAGATCCATATAAGAAAATGGGATACATATATGACCCTTAAATTAGAGTATCATATACTATCATCGCTACTGTAAAGCTTAGCTTCATACAGAGCATTCCACCTAATCACCAAATCGCAGCAGTATGTAAGGGCTCCTTATTGCTCAATACAGTAGCTTGCACAGCCCCACTCTGTGGCCACAGAGGGGGAAGGGTCACCGGTATGATGAACCTTCAATCACTTATAGAACAAATCAATAATTGATTGAATTCCATCATACCCACCCGAATATAAACACGTTCAAGCACATAATAGATACTTGAAATAAATCCACAAAACGGGATAATAATATAACAACATGGTAAAGTATACTCATGCTAAAACAATACCATAGTGCAACAACCATTTAATACACTATGCATAAAATCACCAATGAATATGAGTTCAATTAAGGTAGCAATATAACCACATAATCCACACCGGAATACAATGAATTCAACGTGTAAGATAATCCCCAAGTGGGATACAATATAACAATAGGCCAAATAGTCCATCCTTGAAACGTCAAAGTATTCACATAATCAATAATTCCACAATTGGGATAACCATGCTACAATGATACATATACACTTAACACAATAGTGTAGCCTATAGTTTTTTAACATTATTCAAGCTAACTACCAAGGGTATGGGAGCAAGTAAAGTCACCAAGTACCATAAACCAATCCTACGAAGTCATTACTCAACCTTGAAAAATCTTAATAAAAGTGCAAGACCTACTTCCCAAGTTTGGACCATTCTCCGAACCATATTTAACTACTCCCACAATTCCATTTTGACCAAATAAGAAGTCATGGCCTAGCCAAGGTATCCCACTCTAACCTAGGTTAAAAAGGATTAATTTATATCCGGGTTGGGTTAGGTTCTACTAATATAATTGGTTGGGAGTTATGCCACGAGGTTATTGGTAAAATCAGCAAGAACGGAGCTGGGAAGGTTCGGGGTCATGGGCGACCGCCCATACCA
Source organism: Adenophora triphylla var. japonica (assembly GCA_022495995.1). NCBI lineage: Eukaryota > Viridiplantae > Streptophyta > Magnoliopsida > Asterales > Campanulaceae > Adenophora > Adenophora triphylla. The sequence continues at coordinate 627,727 of JAFEMH010000406.1, read as the reverse complement.
CTTGGGCGACCGCCCAAGTGGGTTTTCAAGGGATATGGGTTTCTGTCACGATGGGCGACCGCCCACACCACTTGGGCGACCGCCCAAGTGGATTTCCAAAGCCTTAGAGAGTCACGCCCGGGATGGGCGGCCGCTCAAGCCCCCATGGGCGACCGCCCAAGCCTCCTTCCAGCCCAAATTCAGATTTTAATCCATTTTGAACCTAGTTTTCCTTTCCTTCTACCATTGCTTAACACATGAACATCAAAGGATATATTAGCTCAACCAAGTCTTACCTAAAACATGTAAACCCAAAACAAGGTAACCCTAGCTTATTTATCATTACAAATTCCACCCATTTCAAACCTTTTTGATTATCTTCATTGAACCCTAACATCAACAAATGTCATTTTCTAATCATCCAACTTCCATTAAGGTTTCCAAAGCAAGAAATCAACATCATAAGGACAAGAACAACATTTAAAGAACTTATGAACAAGTAGAAGAAGGGAATCATAACAACTCACCTTAGGTTTTTAGAATAGAATGTAGATCTTCTTAGCTTGGTTTGATCCCCTAGATGATCCCAACTCAAAAATACCCTTAGACTTGAATTTGGTGGAGGAATGGTTTGGCTTCAAAGCTTGGTGTTGGGAGCTTCCATGGAGTTCAAATGTTTTCTCTAGATGAAGTATGAGAAATGATGGAGAAGGGAGGAGGAAGTAAGAGGAGGGGATGGAGGGTGACACTTGGCAAGAGGAGGGAAGAGCAAGACATTTTGGCCCCCCTCCTCCAACAAATATCTAACTAAGGCTTTCACATAAATAATACAACCATTCCCCCTAATTATTTATTCTACCCATTTTAACCTCCTCAAATATTTATCTATTTATTAAATTTTCATTTTTATTAGTTCCCCAAATTTCTTTATTTAATAACCAATAAATTCTCAAAAGATTCTAAATTCACTTCTCACCCAATTTATCTTAAATTAAGAATTTAAAGACATTATTGAACACATAAAGCTAACATAAATATTAAAAGCATATAATTTAATATTTAAAATGAGTGCCTAGGGTTGGGGTCGTCACAGCTTTGCTTGCGCAAGGGATCTTGAGTTCTGAGCTTCGACTCAAAAAATGGCCGGCATGGGATATGTATCCAGGCTGTATGACACTAACTAGGTAAAAACCAACCGAGTCTGGACAGAGTGTGACTAAAGACTCAAATGTGCAGGGTTGACGCTTGGCTAGGATGGGATGTTTGGAATGATCCCGTGCACATCCAAGAGGCCTAGGAAGACCAAGCGGACTGCAAGTGAGACCACCCCGGGTTGAGGGTTGTAGTGTGCAGTGTATCCGAGGCAGCAGTGCGCGTAGCATGCGGTGTACCGAGGCAGCAGTGCGAGTAGCGTGCGGTGTACCGAGGCAGTAGTGCGAGTAGTGTGCGGTCTCTGAAATTCTTTTTCTGAGTAAAACAGAAGTTTTTGAAGAATTTTAAATATATGTACACAGATGTATACTGATGCATTTTTTTTTTGTATTTTTATTTTTTTGTAAAATAAAAAAGGTATAGCACATGCACACACACACACAACAGTTAAAGAAAGGGGTAAAATGAAAGTTTGACCCTCATCATTGTTTTAAAAATCTTTTGTTTTGTTTAAAAGTTTTTAAAACAAAATTTCCCCAGCGGAGTCGCCAACTGAAATTACCCGGATCCGAGAGGTAGCGCAATCGTGCCCCGGCATCTGGCATTTCCGCTTTTGCAGCGTTGTTGGTGGAGGTGTCTCGCTGTGTTTTGCTTTGTAGAGTCGCCACGCCGTTTTTATTAAGCCCAAAACATTGAAAAAGGGCATCAGTTTAAAAAATTGTTTTTTGTGTGATGAGATTTTGAGTTCGGAGGTCAGGTTACTCCTCGGGAAGAGAATATTAGAATTTTAGAGCTCACCCGAGTCGCCTCGTAAAAACGAGTCTTTCGGTACCCCTTATTCTTTCTTTAATTGTTGTGTGTGTGTGTGCTTTTAAAAATGCATGTTGTATCGGATGTCTACATTGTACTCTGCGTATTGAAATGTATTGAAATAGTATTTGAAGGAAGCCTTACCAATATTGGTTCTTGTCTGTCTTCCACTGGGGAATAGTGTTTGAGGATGGAATAGTATTCCGGGACGGACCGGGATTGCTTCGGTATGTGCCGGTTGTCTGCGGGCAGAGTTTCGGCGTGCGTTGGGATCGTCGGTTGCGTTCGGGCAGAGGTTCGGCGTGCGTTGGGATCGCAGGGATCGTTCGGGCAGAGGTTCGGCGTGCGTTGGGATCGCAGGGATCGTTCGGGCAGAGGTTCGGCGCGCGTTGGGATCGCAGGGATCGTTCGGGCAGAGGTTCGGCGTGCGTTGGGATCGCAGGGATCGTTCGGGCAGAGGTTCGACGTGCGTTGGGATCGCTGGTTTGACTTGGAAAGAGCCGGGATGCCTCGGGAAAGACTAGGCAAGGCCTCGGAGTACCACGAGGGGCCTCAGAGTACCTCGAGAGTGCCTCGGGGCAGCGCGGGAGCGTCGCGGGAGTGCTCGGAAAGGCTTCGAAGCACCACAAGGGGGCTCGAAAGGCCTCGGGAGGAACCGAAAGGGACCGGGAGTGCCCCAAGGGGTCTTAGAGAGGGAGCCTGAAGGCTTAGGGAGAGAAGAGAAGAGGGAGGTGTGAAAAATGAGGGAGGGGGATCCCTCTATTTATAGTGTGGGAAAATTTGCAAGAAGGTCCGTACGGACCTTCTAGGAAAACCAAAATTTTAGTTTTTCGGGATTTGAGGGAATAATGTGGACTTTAATAGGATTTTTGTAATAATTATGTCTGGATACAAAGAGGTCCGTACGGACCTTTTTGGCATGCAAAGAGGTCCGTACGGACCTTCCATGCTTTTGTGATTGTGATTGCAAGCTAGCTCTCATCGAGAGCTTTTCAACCATATATGACACGTCCCAATCGGAGTTCGTATGAAGGAGTTATGACCTCCGAAAGTTTTCCCTTGGTTTTTTCCGTATGCTTGAATGGAGAGCGATCCAGATTGGGGTACTTACACTTGGCTAACCATGTATTCTATGGGAGTCTTGTATTCTACCTCCAAGTCTGTTAGCTTTTCGTTGAACTTCACAATGTCAACAAACTCAAAGTTTTCTGCCTCAAGAGGATCAATGATGACGGGAGTGTTGGGCTGGACTTTGTTTTGGCTGACTGGTTCCTTGGTGGGTTCCTTGGCGTAACTGACATAATAGTCGAATTTGCCTGAGGGCTCTCTTAGAGTTCCCACACTCTTGTCTCCTGCTTCATACCTTTCTTTTAGTTTTGTTGCATGGACTTCTTCTTCTTCCTCTTTCTTGAGGGAGCATCCTCGTTAATCCAATCTTGGTAAGCGTCTTCCAAGCAGCCGTCACAATCACACACGTCATACTAAATGTGGTTGAGCTGGGACGACCCCTCCAAGTACTTGGTTATCACCATTGTTAATTACCACATCGGCCATTCTTGACACTGGGTTGACGAGACTGACGATTTTGATGGATTATCTGAGATCCCGGCACCGACAAATTGTTGACCCGGTATTCTCAACTACTTCTTTCTCACTGTGGGAAAGGGATAGGCAAGGTTTAGACTCTGGGGTAGGTCTTTAGGCTGAAGGCTCAAGCAATATGCAAATTAAGAATCTTTCACTTTACTTAAAACAGTGTCTGTTATTAATTTCTATTTGGTTGGAAAAGGGGTTGCCCTTCTTTTTCGCAACTACTCTAGATCCTGGATCAATGGGTTCCGTCACTACGTCTATATGCCCCTCATTTTTCACCTGTATTTCGACCTCCCAGGGTGGACAGCCCCGGGCGAGGGTCCTATAGGGCACGCGGATCCCTCCGACCGAGAGAGAAGAACGCTCCTAGGGGTCTAGCGGGTCATAGGAACTTTTAACGCACGCGTGATGCGGAATATAGTCAAGGCAATGCCGGGAAAGTCTCGTCTTTCTGCCTTAACGAAATTTCGGCAAAGTTTCGCTTGCACGATTGACATTTTGACTTTTGGCATTGTCCAAGAAAATAATAGGCATGGGTCGGACGGTAAAAGCCGGATGACACGGTGTCACATTGAACTTTGTTGCATACGTTGCGCGAGTCAAAGTCAAAGTCAACGTCGGGTCAAGATCTTGCAATTTTTCCTTGACGGAATTTCGGCAGAGCTTCGCTTGCGCGAAAGATCTTTTGATTTTTGGCGTGGACTCGAGCTTGACTCTTACGTATCCCGTGCGGGTCAAAGTCAAAGTCAATGTCGGAGTCAAGATTCTGCCAATTTTCCTTGGCGGAATTTCGGCAGAGTTTCGCTTGCGCGAAGGATCTTGACTCTCAACATGAGCTAAGGTTTGACCTTTACGGGGGGGGGGGTATGCAATTAGGCTATATTACACGGTCTAGACCAAAAACCAATCAAAAGTCACGGTTTAAAAATGTGTGACACGGACAGTGCATTGGTCGACACTGGCTGCCATGGGGAGTTTGGGATGATTCCGTGCACGCCCGGGAGCATCGTAATACTGTCTGTGACTGCAGCTGAACAACCACCCCGGATTAAAAGGACGTGCATGCAAAGTGTACAGGATATAAAGGTGCGCGTAGTGTGCGGCCTCTTAAAAATGTTCCTTTTTGAGTTAAAACAGAGATTTTTAGAAATGTGTTTTAAAAGGAATGATTTTCGGGACGGGGGAAAATGCAGCAGTTAAGCACGTAAATTTTCTGGAGCCCAGTCAGTCTTGGAACTGAATAGCCCCAAGCTGCCTAAGATGCCAAATTAACCTCAGATTGTGTCCTGGTGGAATTGCCCAAAGAAGCCGCCCGGCTAGGATCTGGGAAGATCAAGCCAAGCCGTACGGCTGGATCAAGCAATTTTCCAGGTTCCAATATTTTTTCATTTCCAAGTTGTTCCCCGAACGTTTTGGCACCTTTTCAGCTCCAGAAAGCTTCCTGTTCAGTATTCAGAATGTGCACAATCCCAAAAACCAAAATGCATGCAAAAACAAGGAAAGAAAAGCAAGCACGAAAATCGGATCCGCGGCGGAATGCTAACCCACTCAAAAGCTTTTTTCTTTTTTTTTTTCAAAAGGATACCGGTACGTGGCATTGTTAGACCATATTTTATCCCAGACTCGGGTGAGGAGGCGCTAACGGGAAGTTTAATGGTTTCCACCTATATATCAAGTATCATCATTTTTTTTATTAAAAATAAAAGCTTTTTCTGTTATCCCCAGCAGAGTCGCCAAACTGTGAATGTGGTGCCCAAGATTGCGGGGATTTTTGTGTTGAACCGCTTTCTCGTGTAAGGGGTCACCGCCTCACATCGGTTTGAAAACATCCGGTTTAAATTGAAAAACGAAGTCGCCACGCTATTTTGATTTCCTCAAAACTTTGAAAAAAAGGATTAGGGTCCGGAGGTTAAGTTACCTCTTGGGAAGAACGTTTGGCGTTCACCCAAGGAGCCTTGCCGAAGCAAGTCTTCCAAGATCCAACTTTCGTGCTTGCTTTTGTGATCTCGTGTGTGTGTGTGATTTGAAAAGGAGGGAATGTGCCAAGTGATCTTCCGGACATATAAACCATGAATTGGTTATCGCTCGGAATTCCTTGGATTTTGATATGTTCGGGACTTTGATCCCGTGCTCATCTTGGACTTACGATCATCATTAAGTGACCTTTGGTCATATGTGATCAAAATAGGGACACCTCTTTTATAGTCCAAGAATGAGACTCTTTAGAAAGGAAGGACCTTTGCCCATCAATCCTACATCTTGAGAAGATTCGAGCTTGATAGGGACATTTGTGCTCATCTCAATTAATGATCGGAGATGTAGGGGCTTAGGTTCATCCATCTCTAAAGGGACTTCGACTATGGCATCTTTATGTGGAGGAAACGATGTAAAGATATGACCTTTACACCGCTACGCCCCAAGAGATGCGTCAAGTACCAAAAGGGAGTAAGGGGAGGGGTATAAAGATTGGATCTTTATACTCATCCTATGCCTTTTTGTGCCTTAAGAAGGTCACTAGGCAATCCTTTGAAAAGTTATCCAACCATGAGGGACATGAGGGAATGCATTTATGAAAACTAAAATTAGGAATGTAAAGGGGAGACCTATGTCCTTTAAGAACCATTTAGGTGGACAATTCTTGGAAGCAAGGTCTATGGGAAAGGGATGACATCTATGTATGTTTTTAATGAAAAGATGACGTTTTTATATGATAAAGATGACATTTTTCACATCATCATGTGAGGGATCCACCCTAGAACATGCCATTTGTGGTCTTATTGTTCATCCTTGGGATGGATTCTCCATGAATCCTATGTGAAAGGGAAATGGGGGATATGAATGAACGCCCTCCGAAAAAAATATCTTTTAAAAATAAAATTTCTCTTGTTTTTGGGAGTCGCCACGCCGTTTTTAAGGAAAACATTGAAAAACCTTCAGAAATGAGAAAATGGGTCTGGGGGTCAAGTTACGATGTGGGAAGAGAATATGGAGCTCACCCACACCGCCTCTTTCGAGACTTTCAATCAAACAATGGACAATAAGATCATTCTAAGTGTGTGCAATTTGTGTCAACAAACAATGCATGCGAATTTGGATTTCATTAATGATAGTGAACTGGATACAACTTGTGAACCATGAAAGGGGCCACACCTTTACAAACGGTGGCTTGCATTACAAGGCAGGAGTTGAGACATTCAGTCTAGGGACCTCGAATGTCGTCCGACACAGGACTTCCTCAGGAGAGGGATGTCAGACGACATAAGACATCCTGGTCAGATTGTCTCTTACAAAGGGGGGTGGTTAAGCCACCAAAGCTACTCTAACACTAAAATAAAGCTATTTTAACTAAGGAGAGACACTATTTAGGGTTCGAGACCAATTTGGGGTTGATTGGAGTGAGCAAAGTCAAAATTGACTTTTGGTGATACGGATGTCGTATGACATAGGACACCCAGGGCTGTCCATGTCACACGACAGAGACCGCCTCCATCAATGGGTTACACCCAAACAGATCTCATATTTCCCAAACAGTGATAAATGAACTGAAAACTACTTAAACACAGCTTTTAAGCATAAAGGGGATCAATCTGGGTAAATCTAAAGTCACTGAAAGCCAAACAGCTTTCTGGGAGCTCTATGTCGTATGACACAGGACTCCTTTTGGTGTCCCATGTCGTCCGACATAGGTGTCCTATTTCAGTGCCCTTCAGCAGACTGATCACACCTTGCTCAAAACCATGAAACTAAGCTATAACATCAACTGAAAATAGTAGAATAGCAATAATACGTGAGTATTATGGGAGGATCACATGGTTTTAATGGCCAAATGTGAATAATCACATGTTCTTGGCCATTATCATGTAGCCATCACCTCCTAACTCAAACACAAGTAAACAAGATGCAAACTTTAATGCAACTAAGGCTACTAAATGTCCAGATCTGAGGCGAGGAGATGTGAATATTGAAGATTCACATCTCCACCACCTTTGTCATGCAAAATCCCAAATATTCACATGTTATTAAAAAATATAAGCATGCAATGTAAAATGAATGAGTATGCAAGATGTAATCAGAGAGGGAGAGAGTTTAGGGTCTACCTATTGTAGTCCACAAGGTAGAAGCACCAATAGTATGGTGTTCACCCCTTCAAAACACCAACAAAGGAGATCACTCTTTGGACCTTGGCTTGGATGTGTGTATGTGTGAGGAGGGAGGTGAGTGTGTGTGAATGAGAGAGAATGTGAGTCTCTATTTTAGCAGAGTAACCTTACTTGCCAAAGTCCTCCCTTAAAATGATCAGCCAAGCCCTTTATTTATAGGCATGCTGATGGGAGCTCTTATGTCGTACTATATAGGGCGTTAACCGCTTTTGGGTCGCCCTATGTCGGACGACACCGGTCAACTTTATGACAAGCTGGGCCGCAGGAAGGCAGGCCCAATGGATCAAATAAATAATTGGATAATTGGACTAATGTAAGCCCAAATGCCAATCATGGAAAACAGACCCAAAAACACGAGTTCGGGTTGGGGTACTCACAGAGCCCCTCGGCGACGTCGCTTCCACGAGAAGTGGGGTCGTCGACAAAATGAGAATCCTGAGCCGGACAACGAACGGCGGGAAAAAGAGATGACCAAGATGCTCGGGTGGCTGGACCTTTTATGAAAAGGATTCCTACATATCCCGTGAGGGAATCAAGTCGAATCGTAGTTCAACAAAGAGGTGGTTCTAATGAAAGGCCACGGGCTTTGTACCCAAGGTTTGACTGTTTCTTTGGGGAGTCACCCAAGGATTTGACTGTTTCTTTGGGGAGTCACCCGAGGATTTGACTGTTTCTTTGGGGAGTCACCCGAGGATTTGACTGTTTCTTTGGGGAGTCACCCGAGGATTTGACTGTTTCTTTGCGGAGTCACCCGAGGATTTGACTGTTTCTTTGGGGAGTCACCCCGAGGATTTGACTGTTTCATTGGGGAGTCACCCCGAGGTTTTGACTGTTTATTTGGGGAGTCACCCAAGGATTTGACTGTTTCTTTGGGGAGTCACCCCGAGGATTTGACTGTTTCGTTGGGGAGTCACTCGAAATTTGACAGTTTCGTTGGGGAATCACCCGAGTATTTGACTATTTCTTTGGGGAGTCACCCGAGGATTTGACTATTTCTTTGGGGAGTCACGCCGAGGATTTGACTGTTTCTTTGGGGAGTCACCCGAGGATTTGACTGTTTCTTTGGGGAGTCACCCGAGGAGTTGACTGTTTCTTTGGGGAGTCACCCGAGGATTTGACTGTTTCTTTGGGGAGTCACCCGAGGATTTGACTGTTTCTTTGGGGAGTCACCCCGAGATCCGGAAAACACTTGAAAAAGACTGAGAGACGGGTGCTTGTACCCGAATGAAATGATAAATAACGATGATAAACAGCCGCGAGGGACGGACAAAAGGACCAGGGGCAAAAAAGGAAGATTACCCCTTCATGGAAGACCGCTGTCGTACGACATGGGGCTTCCCCACAACAGTTTCAATTAAGGCGCCCAGTTACGAGAACAGACTTTAAAACAAACAGTCACCGCCGAGTTTGAGAAGAGAAAAAATCGAGATTCTCCCACAATTTTTGATCCAAATCAAATCAACAATGCCTCCAAGAGCGGAATCGAGAAGGCAAGTGCAACGATTATTGTCCGAGAAGAGAAAGCTTGTTGAACGGAACAAGCGAAAGAAATTCCCGGAAGGGAATGGGCTCTATCCGAGCCTGGATTTCCACACTTCCACCGCGGAGCGAATGGGGGGTAAGGATTCTAAACCATCAACCCTTCCCTTTTACTTTTCAAAGTTGGATTTTTAGGGCTCGAGGTAGAATTTGGGGAAAATCGCACCCAAAAAAGAAATTGCATGCTTGGAATGAAATGCATTAATTTTGAAATCAAAAAAATATTTTTTTTTGAAAAGAGAATTATTTGATTCAAAAAGCGAAAATGCGCACAAGTGAAAGAATGCACAAATTATCACGAGTATGTTCTGATACCTGTGTTGTGCTTACCTGCAGGTTCTGCGGACCAAAGGGTCCCCTGAGACGATAGCTACCATCTGGGGCATTCTTCCCGGTTCCCCTGACCTGTCCGACAGTCCCAAGGGCCTGATATACGCTGCTGGCCTCAGTCCATTCTTTACTGCTGTCGGAGAGTTCGGAGACACGCCTAGGAGCGTGGAGCTTGTGAGGGCCTTTAGGCAGTATTGGTGGGACACTACCCACACCTTTCATCTGTCTTGGGAAGAGTCCACCATTACTCCTTACGACTTCACCGCCATAACCGGCCTGACCTTTCGCCTGAAGGGCAATGGGGTTCTACTTGGGGAGCTGCATTCGGCGTTATCGCAGCAGTGTCGCCTCTATTCTGAGGGTGAGGCCACAGTCACAGCTAAGCAGCTGGCGAGAGCATTCGCCTGGGCTGGCTTCTCTGATACCCTGTTCTGCAATGCCTCCAATATGGCATTGACTCTTCTTCTGGAGCCCCTTCGAGAGTGGGGCCAGGTTTCCACCTTTTTGTGGGGCGAGGCCGGCTTGGCTCAGGTGTATAGAGCCTTGGACGAGGTGAGCAGAGGCACTGTGACCTTTTTAGATTGTTACCAGATGGTCCTGGAGGTATGTTCTTTTATTTTTCGCACATTGACTGCTGCATTGCCTTTTCTGTCATCAATCTATCACTGCTACTGCACACTGAAAGTTTCTTGTCTTTGATTTCAGGTGTATGCCTATGAGGTCTTCGGCTGTAACGCTTGGGCTGTAGCCGACGAGATTACTACAGACCTGTTTCCTTCCATTTGCCGGTGGACCTTCAGGGCTAGGCAGAGTAAGAGGGTGGACGGGGTAAAGCCCCGGAAGACAGCTTGTTATGAGGACACTATGATTGCCCTGAGGGGCACCCCGGCTAGGTTGAGGTTGTTTCCATGGCATGGCAGGTATGATGAGGGTGTTATTGGGGAGGCTGCTTTGATGACCCGGACGAGGAGGCTTTTGATCGGCCTGGAGGGCGATGCCTTGTATTTGGGGGAGAGAGTCTGCAGGCAGCACGGACATGGTGCAGTCGCACGCGTCCCTCATGATCCTCCCAAGGGGATCTGGTATTCTCGGGCTCTGCCTGACTTGGAGCGCTTGCAGACGGTTATTGATTCCGCGGATCTGTCGGTTGATGGGGACTATGGCCAGTTCATCTTTACTCGGCCTGCTGACTCCTCAGGTCATGGCTGCCAGAAGGGCAGCGGAGGTACATATACCGATGCCCCCTCGGTTCTTCGAGTATGAGACCGAGGGTGTCATTCACCGCTCTTCCTTTGACATGTCTGAGACTCACCTCCATTTGCGGCTTCCTCGCGGGACTACCTTTGTGAGCATTCTTTACTTTTCTGCTTTGTTCAAGTCTTTTACTGTATAACTGCCTGCATTCACTGCTTTTGACTGCCTTTTCTGTTTCCATTCAACAGGTTCCGGCCAAGACCTATAGGGTAGTGGCCAAGGCGCTTATCGGGGCCGTCAAGATGCTGCGCCAGTTCTAGAAGAGCACAGAGCATTTGAAGAGGAGATGCAGCTCCCAGCCTAGTGACGTCGTGCCTCCCAAGAAGAGGCATAGGCCGACTTTGGCTCCATCTAGCTCACAGGCGGGTGGTTCGAGTCAGCAGCCCCAGCTTGACGATGATGATGACGAGGATGATCCTTACCAGCCCCCTTCTTCCACAGTGTTCGAGTGGCACGGATATTATGGCGAGCCTCATCCTTGGGCTCTATATGAGGATGATGATGATTCTGATGGCGAGATTCATGAGGTGCAGGAGGGCGGCGGCGATGGCCAGGAGAAGAGCGGCTCTGAGGAGCAGGTAGGCAGCGGCCAGGACGATAGCGACTCTGAGGAGGACGAGGAGGATTCAGGCAACGACTCCGAGTCGGAGTGATCATGGCGGTCCCCTTTTGTCGTGCTTTTATGACTTTTAGGGATAGAAGGGAGAAGAACAATGCATACACTATTTTCATTGCTTTTGAATTGTAAAACAATTATTTTTTGCATTTTGTGACTTAACAACTAAAGTATTTGCTTAGTGGTATATATGCTTGTTTATATACACAAGTCCGTCCCAAGAAAGGCAAAAAATGATGGCATTTGATGTGGTTGGGTATTTTGTGATTTTGTATTTATTGGGTGCCATTTGTGTACTTTTGGGTGCATCGGGTATGCCGAATCCTCTCCCATGTGTTAGGTGAGTGAAGGGGATTGTATATGTATTGTTTTGGTATGTCTTGGACAGGTTTGGACAAGCTTTTGAGCAAGCATTGGGTCATTAAGGGACTGCTGCAGTTGCAGCTGTTGCTGATGTCTGGTGGATTTCCCATGTCGTCCGACACAGGACATCATGGGCTAGCCCCATGTCGTACGACATGGAAAGTCTGAAGGGCAGAGTTTCTTGGGCAGCAAGCCCCAGCATTTATAAAAAGGCAGACTCGTAAAAGATACATTCCAGCAGTCACAGCAGACTCCAAACTGATCTTCCACCCCAAAATCAACCCCAAGATTTGACTTTAGATCCAAAATGGAGCATTATGATGAGAGATCCAAAATCAAAGAGCGCCAATTTCACTCTGATCTCATCAATCTAACCCGTCACCATCATAGCAACAATCGGAGGGTTATCGACCAACGGTATGGGTTGAGATGCCTTTGGGCACTAAAGGAATGGGCGATAGATTGGAATCTTCTCTGGGCCGCGTCCAGATATTGGGACCGCGAGAGGCATGTCTTTACCCTCTCATACAACGACCTCACACGCACCAGTGAAGATTTTCGCGCACTGACTGGGGGATCTGAGCTCAGAGATACAGTCTTCCCTTGAGATTCAGGACCCTTGACTGAGCAGCTGGCCGATTTCTTGGGTTTGCCCATAGAGCAGGTATCCGATCTGATTCTCGACCTGTCTTTCATCGACTTGGCCCAGGTAGCCCGATTAGCTGTATCACGTCCCGAGCTGCTTGACCTATCCACGGCCATGGACATTTTCATGCTGATCATGATCTCTTTATACTGCTTCTGTGAGTATGATGGGGTATGCTTCGGCTTACTGCTAGGAGTTGTCAGGCAGATGCGGGGTCACTGAGGTACCACACTGACTGAGATTTGGCTCGGGCAGGGAGAGAGAGATATAATGCCCGTTTTGCTGGCAGAGACGTATCATGGGATGGACCGATTGGCTGGAGGGTCATTATACATGGGACGTGGCAGCCCCAATCTCTTATCATTGTGGCTCTTTGAGCGGTTGGGGCTTATCTCCCCATTACTCATAGGACAGACTGCAGCACCCTAGGTTACACAGCAGAGGCGAGTGGCTCCGAAGGCTTCACAGGAGAGCTGGCAGAGGCGATTGACCAGATATACCACCACAGATATTCAGTATTCGGTTCCCGGATGGAGGCTCGAGACCATGAGCGACAGACAGGATGATTCTGTTGTCGTGAGGCTGCCGGGATTACATTTTTCATCATTTAGCATCCTATCCCTTGTTATGAGGCAGTATGGGTACCCATAGCAGGTTATTGGCGGGTTCAGAGAGCAGATGGTCCGGGATACCGTTCCTCTTGACATGACTGATGGCCAGACTATCAGATTTTTTGCCAGGGCCTTTTTGGGAGCAGCCTTTCCTGCTCGCACACTGATATGGAAGACCCAGGGCATCACATACCTGTCCACCTTATATCTCATTTGGTACGGGGAGCAGATGGGGCCGGTTCAGCACACCATTGAGGCATATTGCCAAGGGACCTGAGGAGGAGATCAGACTAGACGGGAGTTACGTGATGCTGAGGCGCTGACTGACCCAGACAACGTGACCGACGATTCGGCAGCAGATTTTGAGAGACTCGTAGAGAGGAGGGCCAAGATGAGGGATGACCCTGAGGTTATGGCATGGAGGGCAACCTTGAGAGAGGAGAGGGCTGCCCAGGCAGCACTGAGAGCTGCCGGATTGGTTGACTCACCGGCTCGTAGCATTCCTGAGCCGGGACGACGAGATACAAGCCTGTTTGAGATAGCTAGGCAAAAGACCTCCCGAGTACCAAGGAAGAGGAAGAAGAAGAGTGCTAGTTCGGGAGTGGGAACGAGTGACTAGGATTAGGTGACCGGTCCTTGTATCCCTTATTGCCAACACAGACAGACTAGACGTACTTTTAAAAGATGTACTTTTGCTAATGTTAGTGAGTCGAGAGTAGATCGTGCTTGAAAACCGCAAGAGGTTGCCTACGTTCCCCTTTTACAAAAGGAGGACTAAGGGGCTCAGGTCTCCGTAGTTCGACCCAATTAATCTTGTGTTTAAGAAAGGGAAAGATAGAAGGGGGACAAGTGGTGCAACCCTATTTTTTACCTAGACCGCCCGTTTTTAGGGTTTTCAGTCTAGTTGGGTATATTCTTTAGCACCGAGCGCGCCTTTTGTTTTGCACGGACTGCCTTTTGAGAGATTTTCAGTCTCGTCTGGGTACATTATTTTTTGCACTTTTATTATTTTTTTCTTTTCTTTTCTTTTTTTTATTTTATTATATATTTTTTCTTTTTCTCTTTTTTTTTAGAGAGGGGGAGACTCGATTTAAACATAATAGCGGCGCAGCTTGTCGCCATTCACCGGATGTATGAAGGGGTTACCATCCAAATCTGTCAACCTCATTACTCCACCAGAAAAGATCTCCTTCACCAAATACGGGCCAACCCAAACTGGCGCCCACTTGCCCAATGGACTGAATTGGTTCGGCGGCTTCTCTTTTAAGACCAAATCACCCACCTTAATGTCACGGGGATGCACCTTCTTGTCAAAGGCTCTAGCCATACGCTTCTGATAAGCCCGGATGTGATCCATTGCCTTGAGCCTTCGTTCATCGAGAAGGGCTAATTCGTCATGCCAAATTTGAAGCCAGTCTATCTCATTGACTTCATTTTCAAGCAGAACACGAAGAGAGGGAATTTCTAATTCAATGGGCAAGACGGCATCCATCCCATATGTCAAAGCAAATGGGGTTTCACTGGTGGCTGTTCTCACTGAAGTACGATAGCCCCATAATGCTAAATGAAGCTTTTCAGGCCAATCCCGATTCCGCTCGGCCAATTTCCAGATGATCCTTTCTAGGTTCTTGTTCGCGGCCTCGACAGCGCCATTGGTTTGAGGGCGGTAAGGGGATGACTTATGTCGCTTGATCCTGAATTCTACAAGCAGTCTGTCGGTGTCTCCCTCGAAATGCGACGCATTATCTGAGATAATCTCATTTGGAACTCCATATCGGCACATAATGTTTTCCTTTATAAAACGGGCCACCTTTTTGGAGTTGAGGACCTTGTAGGATGCCGCTTCAACCCACTTGGTGAAATAATCAATGGCGACCAACACAAATTCGTGCCCATTACTACCGACAGGAGTTATCTTTCCAATAACGTCAATCCCCCAAGTCGCGATCGACCAAGGAGTACTCATACAGTAGAGATCCTGGGGAGGTATATGGTTGAGATTGGAGAACCGCTGGCACTTATCGCAAGTCCGCACAAACTGAATATAGTCGGTCTCCATGGAGATCCAATAATAGCCCATCCTGAGGATGCCGAACATCAAAGCCCGAGCGTTCATATGTGGTCCACATGCACCACCATGGACTTCCTCCATTACCTTTTTGGCTTTGGACTTGCTGATACAGAGCAAAAGTGGTCCTCGGTGCCTCTTCTTCCACAAGTCATCTCCCAGAATAACATACTGTGTAGACAACCTCTTCAAAGCTTGCAAGCTTTTGGCGCGAAGACCCTCTTTCAGCTTACCATCCTCCTCTGTTGGGAACGAGGCTTCGCCATGCTTGAGATACTGGAAAATCTGGCTATACCACAAGTCATCGACCTTTTCCAGTTGAATTTGACAACAGTAGACAGGGTTCTCACGCATCCCAATCCTAAACGGCTTTACTGACTTTCCCTCCGGAATCTCTACTAAAGAGGCTAAGGTGGCCAAGTGTTGGGGTTTGAACCTAACGGTTTATTTAATATCCACAAGCGCACGGGCTATTGTAATATAGCGGGTGCAAGTATGGGTCGATCCAACAGAGACAGGGTTTACTTAAGAAATATTTTTGTCTTTAAAGTTATTGAAAAGATTGGGGGGAAATAATGTTTGATTTTGGAAATAGAAAGAACATAAACAAAAAATACTTTGATAAAATTCTTATAAAATGAAGCATTCTCGGGATTGGAAATCATACACATAATCTTGTTCATCAAATTGTCATTGTCTTAGAAATATAGGTTTTCATAAAAATCAAGGATGGTATGTTAAGCCTACGTTACTTCGGGTTAAGACAGTAGCGTTTGTATTCTTCACTAATTATGTCCTAACTGTTTTAGATTTCCGTTTACGTTACCCCCGCCCTGTCACAAACAGGCATTCCGGCTTATCTCTAGCTGACCATAATTAGTAAGAATCCATTAAGAACGAGAGTCAACATACTTTCCATTAAAGGAACATCCCTAGGCCGTTGAACTATTTTCGTGATCAATAGAACCTAGTTTCTTTAAATGGTTCCGTCAATTGAGATTCTCCGCTAGGTCCATCTCTCAATTGACTGAATCATACAAGTTTGACGTCTCCAAAATGTAAGACATTTAGAGATTAATATAAAGAAATTGTTTAGATGAAGATAGAAGACAAGACTTTATTTATTTAAGATGATGAACATGTATGCTTTTGAGTTTCCAATCCCAAGAACAAGGGGGATTTACTCACTAGTCATCTAGAACATATAAGCAAATAAAAATAGAGAATAGAGTTAGAAGACTTATGATGGAATAGAAGGCAAATGGCTGGAAATAATGATTCACTTTTATTGCTTTTCTCCAAAGTACTTCAAGAACAAAACATGAACTTTGATCTTCAAAATATCTTTGGAAATCAATATGACAAGTATTTGTGTTTAATCTCTGATGAATATCTATGGAACATCAGTGAATTTCTATATCTAAGACTGATTACAAGGGGTCTTTTTAAAAGGGGGAGGGAACTCTTCAAGAAGGTGCTTCCAAAAGGTGCCTTTTAATCTGCAGTCACGACCTTGCACGGCCGTGTCAAGGGTATTGCACAGCCGTGCACCCTTGGCGCCAGTTTTGAATTTGAATTTGGAAGACTTGCACGGCTGCTCCGAGGTTAGCTGCACGGTCGTGAAATTACCCAGGATCCGGCTCGCGCGCGGGGCCCCGGCATCTCGCATTTTCGTTGCGTCGCGTTCGGGAAGGTCGCCCGGATCCGAGAGGCAGCGCGTCACGCCCCGGCATCTGGCTTATTCCGCTTTTGCGTTAGTTGGGAGGTGTCTCGCCGTGTTTTCGCTTTGTAGAGTCGCCACGCCGTTTTTATTAAGCCCAAAACATTGAAAAAGGGCATCAGTTTAAAAATAAACTGTTTTTTTATTGTGTGATGAGATTTTTGAGTTCGGAGGTCAGATGACTCCTCGGGAAGAGAATATTAGAATCTTAGAGCTCACCTGAGTCGCCTCGTAAAACGAGTCTTTCGGATACCCCTAATATTCTTTAACTGTTGTGTGTGTGTGTGTATGTGCTTTTAAAAATGCATGTTGTGTCGGATGTCTACATTGTACACTGCTTTTTTGAAATGTATTGAAATAGTATAGGAAGGAAGCCTTACCAATGTTGGTTCGTGTCTATCTTCCGCAGGGGAATAGAGTTTGAGGTCGGAATAGTGTTCCGGTACGGACCGGGATTGCTTCGGAAAAGGGGCGGTTGTCTGCGGACAGAGTTTCGATGTGCGTTGGGATCGCAGGGATCACACGGGCAGAGTTTCAGCGTGCGTTGGAATCGTTGGTTGGATTCGGGCAGAGGTTCAGCGTGCGTTGGAATCGTTGGTTGGATTCGGGCAGAGGTTCGGCGTGGTTTGGGATCGCCGGTTTGATTCGGGCAGAGGTTCGGCGTGGTTTGGGATTGGCGGTTTGACTCGGAAAGAGCCGGGACACCTCGGGAAAGACCAGGCAAGGCCTCGGAGTACCACGAGGGGCTTCAGAGTACCTCGAGAGTGCCACGGGGCAGCGCGGGAGCATCACGGGAGCACTCGGGGAGGCTTCGGAGCACCGCAAGGGGGCTCGGAAGGCCTCGGAAGGATCCGAAAGGGGCCGGGAGTGCCCCGAAGGGATTTAGAGGGGAGCCTGAAGGCTGGGGGGGAGAGGAGAGAAGAGGGAAATGTGTGAAAATGAGGGAGGGGGAGCCCTCTATTTATAGTGTAGGAAAACTGCAATAAGGTCCGTACGGACCTTGCAGGTAATCCAAAATTTTAGTTTTCCTCGATTTGAGGGAATCTGTGATGATGAAGAAGATTTAGCCATGATGGTGTCTACTTGAAATAAGGTCCGTACGGACCATCTCAGCATGCAAAGAGGTCCGTACGGACCAACCATGTAGGGGGGTAATGATGTTCTTCGGGATTTGAGGGAATAAGTTGGACTTTAAGGGAATTCAGTAATCATTGCAGCAAAGAGGTCTGTACGGACTACTTATGCTTTTCTGAATTCTGAAAAATTCCCAAAAGGTCCTTTTATCCCTTTTTATCCCAGAAAGGTTCC
This sequence comes from Adenophora triphylla var. japonica, assembly GCA_022495995.1. Lineage (NCBI taxonomy): Eukaryota > Viridiplantae > Streptophyta > Magnoliopsida > Asterales > Campanulaceae > Adenophora > Adenophora triphylla. The sequence continues at coordinate 609,578 of JAFEMH010000406.1, read as the reverse complement.
TCCCTTGGTTTGGCTTGGGATTTTTGAGGGTTTTGAGTGTCAAAGGTCTTCGAGACTGCGTTTGTGAGTCTGCGGTGTTTCCTGTGTACTCGGAAGAGGGTGATCCAGATTGGGGTACTTACAGAAGCCCCTCGATGACGTCACTTACGGAGGAAGTGGGGTCGTCGATAAGATAAGGGTCCTAATCTGGATCGCGTGCAGGGAGAGGAAGTGACCGTGTAGGTCGGTGGGAGGACGTGGCGGTGTCCTGTTGTGTGACCGTTTAGGTCAATTGGCTGGACCCTGTGATAGGATTTCTACGCATCCCTGGCGGGAATCAAGCCTGATCGTAGTTCGTGTGTGGGGTGAGTGTTGTTGTGTACGAGGACGTGAGATGTCCTCTGACTGGAACTCTGTGTATGGATGTGGTGGCATCCCGTGAGTGACCGCATAGATCAGTGGTAAGGACGTGGTGGCATCCCGTGAGTGACCGCATAGATCAGTGGTAAGGACGTGGTGGCATCCTGGGTGATCGTATAGGTCGATGGTAAGGACGTGGTGGCGTCCTGGGTGACCGTATAGGTCGATGGTAAGGACATGGTGGCACCCTGGGTGACCATATAGGTCGATGGTATGGACGTGGTGGTGCCCTGGGTGACCGTATAGGTCGATGGTAAGGACGTGGTGGCGTCCTGGGTGACCGTATAGGTCGATGGTAAGGACGTGGTGGCGCCCTGGGTGACCGTATAGGTCAATGGTAAGGACGTGGTGGCATCCTGGGTGACCGTATAGGTCGATGGCTGGACCCTGTGATAGGATTCCTACGTATCCCTGGCGGGAATCAAGCCCGGTCATAGTTCCGAGGTCATGAAATTGTGAGTGTATGCGGGCGTGGTGGTGCCCTGAAGTATCGTGTGACCGCCGAGGTCAGTGGTAAGGACGTGGTGGCGTCCAGGGTGTGAAATCTTACTAGAAGATGGGTAATCTTACGAGAAGATGGTTTGTGACCGCCGAGGTCGACTGTGAGGACGTGGTGGCATCCTAAGATGTGGTGACCGCCGAGATCGATTGTGAGGACGTGGTGGCATCCTGAGTGTGCAATCTTACTAGAAGATGGGTAATCTTACGAGAAGATGGTTTGTGACCGCCGAGGTCGACTGTGAGGACGTGGTGGCGTCCTAAGATGTGGTGACCGCCGAGGTCGATTGTGAGGACGTGGTGGCGTCCTGAGATGGAAATTTTACGATCTTCCGAATCGGGTGGTTTAAGGCCTTTCGAGCCGGAGATAGTGATTTGGGAGGTTTATACGGTCTTTCGGATCGAGTGGTTTAAAGCCTTCCGGACTGGAGATAGTGATTTGGGAGGTTTATGCGGTCTTCCGGACCGAGTGGTTTAAAGCCTTCCGGGCTGCCTGTATGTCATGTATGAGGACTTGATTCGTCTTCTGACTGTGGTTGTGTCATGTATGAGGACTTGAATCGTCTTCTGTCTGTGGTTGTGTCATGTATGAGGACTTGAATCGTCTTCTGACTGCGGTTGTGCCATGCGTGAGGACTTGAATCGTCTTCTGGCTGCGGGTGTGCCATGCGTGAGGACTTGAATCGTCTTCTGGCTGCGGGTGTGCCATGCGTGAGGACTTGAATCGTCTTCTGGCTGCGGTTTGCGGAGGCATGGCTGCCTTGTGCTTTGATTGCGAGAGGTGTAGATACCTCGTGCTTTGTCCGCTGGGGAGAAGGTTGGACTTGCGATGACTGCCGGTGTTCATCTGTTGGGGATCATCGTGGCCTTGTAGGGGCTTTTTCCGTAGAGGAGGTGACTTCGGGCTTACTTTGATGGCCGGTGGTTGCTTCACCGTTTTACGTTTTGGAGGCGTTTTGTGCCTTGGGATTAGTGCTGGGAGGTGCTGGCTCCTTTTGCGCTTGTTTTACCATTTAGTGGGCGAGGTCCGGGCTTACGATGACGGCCGGTGCTGGGGATATGCGGTCTTGTACGACTTCCTTTTTGACTTGCTGGGGAAGGAGCTCGGGCTTACTTTGATGGCCGGTCCTTGAGTTGCCGTTTAGTGGGCGAAATCCGGGCTTACGATGACGGCCGGTGCTTGCGTTGCCGTTTAGTGGGCGAAATCCGGGCTTACGATGACGCCCGGTGCTTGCGTTGCCGTTTAGTGGGCAAAATCTGGGCTTACGATGACGGTCGGGAGTTGCGTTGCCGTTTAGTGGGCGAAATTCGGACTTACACTGACGACCGGTGCTTGCGTTGATGGGTTAAGGACCAATCTGCATTGAATCTGCTGAAATAGACCTTTGGACAACCAGGGGTAAAGATTATAAGGGCAGAAAAGTAATTTGGCCCTACATTGCAAAGAGGTCCGTACGGACCAACCTGGGATGTAAAGAGGTCCGTACGTACCAATGTTGAATTTTACAGTTCCCAAATTTTGACTGGGTTTAAATGCCGAGCCTTTCCCCATTTCTTCTTCTTCCCGTGCGTGAACCAGAGAGAGAGAGAGGGAGAAAAACTCCATTGTTGTCCAAAATCTTCCATTTCTTAGCTTGAATTGCTTGCGATGGCGGAAGGATCAAGGAGGGGACATCGCCAACGGAGTCGAGATGTGATCGAGCAAAGGATGGAGCTTCAAAGAAATTGGATCTCCTTTGTGCCTTCTTCGAAGAATCCGGATGTGTTGTACTCGAATCCAGAGGTGCATAACCGGCGAGTCGGGAACGTCGGGGAGGTAAGAAATCAATTTCGTCTTGATTCCTTGCTTGAATTTTTGAATGCTAGAACTAGGTTTTAGTTTTTCGCATTTTGGGGCTTTTGTTATTTGCCATGCTTTTTTGTGAAATTCTTGATGAATTGTTGAAATTGAGCATGTAAATATTGTGGGTATGTGATTTTTGTGCAAAAATGTGTAGAATAGCTCTTATTTGTAAAAAATAAAGTGCCTCTCTATGAAATGCATGCTTTGGTGTTTCGTACCTTATGCTATTTCTTGTATGTACATTGTGAGAAAAATTGCCGTGTAGGGGCAAATTTTGTGAAAAATGTGACATGTGCCATTTTTTGTGACGGGTTTTGTCTGAAAGTATGTGCCGTGTAGGGACGGACTTTTCTTTTGAAAATGTGTCATGCAGTGTGTGCCGTGTTTTTGGTGACGGACTTTGTGGGGAGTAATATGTGCAATGTGCGCCGTGTTTTGTGACGGGTCTTTTGAAAATGTGTCGTGTAGTGCTTGATCCCTTTGTTGAGAAAATTTGTAAAGTGTGTGCCGTGTTTTGTGACGGACTGCATGGGGAAAATTATGTGTAATGCACGCCGTGTTTTGTGACAGGTTGCATGTGAAAAGTATGTGTAATGTGTGCCGTGTTTCGTGACGGGTTACATATGAAAATTATGTGCAATGTGTGCCGTGTTTGGTGACAGACTTTTTTTTTATGCTTTGGTATTAAGTACTGTGACTGACGTACCTTTGTTGTGTTTACCTGCAGGATGAGGGGCTTTTGGCTGGGAAAGCCAAAAATATGAAGACTCGGGGATCGCTCGAGGCTGTAGTTGAGTTGTGGCAGCAGATGCCGAATATCTCTGTGGATGGCGGGCCGAGCCCTAGGAGGCTGGTCTATGCTTCTAGACTGGGCGTGTTCGTGGAGAACTTGGTCGGGATCTCTGACACGGGGAAGAACAAGAGTATCTTCCTGAGTCTATCTGAGTACTGGTGGTATACCACCCACACCTTCCATCTGAGCTGGGGCGAGGTGACGGTGATGCCCACCGATTTTGCTGCTATCACCGGGCTTTCCTTCAAAGGAGGGCCAGTGCGGTGGAGGGATAGGATAGCTGAGGACGTGATGAGTGAGCTGCTGGGCTTTGCGCCTCTTCCTCGTAGGGGCCTAGGCATGCTGTACAGCGATGTGGAGATGAGGATTACGGCCAGTATTGGGGCCTACTGTCGGGGTACCGGTCAGGTGACGGCGGAGCAGCTGGCGCGCTCCTTTCTGTGGTTTGCTCTCTCTGAAACTCTGTTCTCGAACCACGCGATGACGGCTCCTTTCGCTCTGCTGATTGACTTGGAGAGAGTCTGTGACATAGCTTGGGGAGAGGCGGGCCTGGCCGAGCTTTACTTCTCCTTGGACCGGTTCAGCAGAGGTGTGGCCAGTTCCTTGGCTTGTTTTGATTTTGCTTCGGAGGTATGAGTTTATTGTTGTTTTTGATTAGCAACCTGTCATTTCTCCGTTTTCTTTTGCACTGAGCCTTTTCTGCTTTTGTCGCAGGTGTGGTTCAACGAGATCTTTGAGTGTTTCCCGTGGGATAGAGATCCTGGGGCCATAGCGGCCTATCCTGCTATGTTAGGCTGGGCCCACCCGGCGACGAGGAGGAGGACCAGCAGGGGGAAGCTCACCATTACCTACGGGGAGGTGCAGGTGCATCTAGGGAGAGATAGTCCACAGGAGTTCGTTCTGTACCCCTGGGCTCGATACGAGGCTGATGAGTTCGAGGGGGCTCCTGTGGTGACTGCGCAGAGGAAGATGCTGCGGGGCCTGACCTGCGATGTCATGTACTTGGGCGAGAGGGTCTTTTGGCAGCATGGCCCAGGTATGCTTCCCTTGGCTCCGAGGGACCCGCCTTTCGGGATGTTGGATTCCCGGGATATGGACGTACTTGAGTTTGAGAGGTATTTGGGCGGCGTGAGTGCCCATGAGTTTTTTTTGTATCGAGAGGAGTATGGGGCCTTCGTGAGGAGGAAGTTGAGGACGCCACAGGTGTTGACGAGGGAGAGGGAGGCTGGTCCGCAGGGTCCCCCAGAGGTTCCGGTGCCTAGGCCGGATTTTACATATGTCCGTGGGGATTCCTCGAGGAGGAGGGTGTCTGTACCCGTCCCTGAGCAGGCTCCTGCTGCCTACCGAGTGGATCCTGACATGCCGGTGAGTGTGCTTACTCTTTTCCATCTTGGCATCTTTTCTGTATTTTTCTCTTTTTGTTGAGTATGACTGTATTGCTGAGCGTTTCTTTAGCTGCTTGCTTGTGCAGGTTCCGGGGAGAGCCTATGACATGCTGACCCGCCGTTATGTGGCGATGAGGTCCTTCGCGAAGAAGATGGCGTCGAAGATGTCTTGTCGGTCTTCTCGGCGTGTGCTGGCGTACGAGTCGATGCCTTCGAGGCATTCTGTAGATGTTCCCCCACCGAGAGCCGATCCGGAGCCGCAGCAGGAGGGACCTTCGCGGGGGCGGCATAGCATGGACGCCGGGACGTCCTCGGGGGCTCAGAGGTCGCAGACCCTTCATCATTTCTTTCCTCTGCCGGATGCACAGGGTGAGGGTTCGTCAGAGCATGCCTATTTCGACCCTTTTGTCGATTTCGATCCTTCTGAGTATCTTGAGTACCAGCCCCTGGAGGGGATTCAGTACTCCGATGATGAGGGTGTGACTGGCGAGTTTACCGGGATGCCCGACTTCTCGCTTGAGGATGTTAGTGATGATGATGATGCTGAGGAGTCGGATTAGGATTCATTTGCTTTCCCTCTTTCCATATCCCCCTTTTTTGTTTAGAAACAGACATTTATGTACCTGTAATAAAATATTTGCATTTGTTTCGCAAAGCATTTTATTCTAAGATGTAATGCCATTTTTGTGATTCCCGAGAATTGTCCTAGGAATTGTTGCTATTATTTTTTTTATTTGTGCATGCCACGTGAGCTGAGGGTGTGTTTCTGGGTAGCGTGTGTTTGCCAGAAATGGCTTTGGCCAGGGTTTGGGCAATCTGGAGCAAGGTTCTGCTGGGAATAGTGGTTGTTGGCCTGTTTGCTGGGAAAGTGGGGCCAAGAAGCAAAGAGGTCCATACGGACAGACCTATCATGCAAAGAGGTCCGTACGGACCAGCTTTGCTTTTGGGGAGGAAATAAATGTTCTCCGGATGTCTAGACTTTCCCCACTCCCCATTTGCAGCCATTTTTGAGCTTTCTTCCCCATTTTCTCTAGGAACCTCCATTTTTGCCATGGATTCTTCGTATGTTCCAAGAATTTTGCCAAGGCTTTAACAGGAGCGGCAAGCACTCTTCCTTGAGCAGCTGAAAACGTGGATGCGACGCCGTATGAGGCATCAGAGGTGGGCTTTCGAGGTAAGGTTTCGACTTTGCTCGGTTTGGTCCTTTAAGGAGTTGGTTCCTGATTGGGAGTTGTTGCGGGCTGCCGCGAAGTTCTGGGATGTTAGGAGGCATGTGTATTGTTTCTCCTACAACGAGGTAGTGCCCACCTTTGAGGATTTTTGGGCTTTGATTGGAGGACCGGAGGTGGAGGCCATCTCGCTTCCTTTGATTGGCGGTGCCATCGTGAGTGTGAAGCTTGCAGGCTTTCTTCGGACTTCGTTGGAAGAAGTGCAGTGCATGATCCTTGATTTGAGTCATATTGACATTTCTGCGTTGCCGGAGCGGTTCATGATTGATGATGAGAGTGATGTCTCGTGGGATGCATTTCCCTTGTGCATGATAGCGACGCTTTTCATGGTCAGCTCCCTTGGGGTTTGCGATGGCGCTTTGCTGGATGTGGTTGGGCACTGCAGAGCTGGAGAGGATATTGTCCCGTTGGTGCTAGGGGAGACTCTTCATGGTATCGACCATCTGGCGACTGGGGATCGGTTCATGAGAGGGGGAAGCCCCGCTTTGCTCACCTTGTGGCTGCGAGAGAGACTTCAGGCCATGCCCGAGGCTCCGACGTCGTTTAGCCCGTGGACATTTGCTCGGCGACCTCTTGTATTGGATATGGATCGATCCGCACAGGAGAGATGGATGGCACAGCTTGGTACGCATCAGATCCGTTGGTGGGTTCCGCACTGGGGTATCGAGACTAGGAGGGCCTTGCAGGAAGGGTCCTATGTTGTCAGAGTTCCTGGTTTGTCTTTGTCCTCCTTCTATATTTCGTCGCTTGTTTCCCGGCAGTTTGGAATGAGGCAGGAGCCTTTGTATGGCTGGGATGACCTTGCTACTGCGGAGGTAGTTCCTCTTTGTATGGCCGCTTCAAGTGCTCTTCTGTATTTTCTGAGGGTATGGAAGTACTCCGCTTTCCCTCAGGTGGTGCTCCTTAGACGTAGGGAGAGTGTCGTATTGACGACCCGATGCACTGGCTTGGTATGAGCGGCGTGTTGGGCGATCCCAAGTGGCTTTGGGGAGCGAGGCATAGAGCGATTACGGGGCCCGATTGCCGTAGTAGCTATTGCCTTAGGAGTGCCGAAGCACAGTCGACCCTCAGGATGTTACGGGAGACACTTTGTTTGACTACGAGACTAGAGTTGACCGACTGATGGGGAGAGGTCCCCTTTTGCAGACTCGCAGGGAGGAGATCCGAGCCGAAGCACGGGCGAATGAAGCCTTGAGAGCTGCTGGATTGTTTGACTCTACGAGGAGGACCCCTAATCTCGGACTGAGAGACGCATAGCTAGCTCACGTGGAGCGAAAGAAGACTCGCCGGGGACGAGGGAAGAAAGGAAAGAATGGCGAGGGGACAAGCGCAGATGGCGCGGAATGACCTCCTAGGTATCCATTCATTGCATTGTAAACACATTATTTGTTAAATGTATTAAGCTGTCTTTTAGCATGTTGTGAATTTGAGAGTAGACCGTGCTTGAACTCATCAAGAAATGTTGTAACCGTTAGTGATTTGTGATATACTTTTAAAGCTTTGTCGAGACGCAAGATCTCTTGTTTGCTTTTTGTTTCTTTTGTGCACCTTGGCGGCGTCCATCTTTGGACTTTTCTGTTGCATTTGCGGACTGAAGCAGCCTGGGCCTTGACGGCAATCCCTTTTGCTTGGGCTTTGTGTTTGGCTGAGAGGTTGAATGATCCCCTGACAAGTCGTTTAGACGGTCATTTCCGTAGCTTCCATGCCTCTTGCTTGTTGGCATCGGGCTCTTGACCTCAATTTTGCAGCTTCTGCTTGAGCTTTTTTTTTTTTTTGAAGCGCGTGAGGGCGAAGACAAGCCCCTGGCTTGGAAGTAGACATGGATCAGTCGTTTGACGTTGAGTGACCTCTGGATGTCCTTTGATGTTGCCTCCGTCGTTTGACTTGGTCAAGGTGACGTTGGGGGCGTGCTCTTGAAAAGTGCGTAGTTTGATGGAGGTCTTGATCGACATTCAAACTTTTGACTTTTTTGTGTGTTTTTAGACCAGACCAATTAAGGTTGCCTAGGGCTCAGGTCTGCGTAGTTCGACACTACATGGAGTGCCAAGAGATGCACAATTGTTCTTATTTAGGCGAAGTATTTGCGGAGTTTGCTTCCGTTGACTGGATTCATGAAGGGATTGCCGTCTAGGTCTGTCAGCTTCATGGCACCTCCGGAGAAGATCTTTTGAACCACGAAAGGGCCGATCCATGTTGGTTCCCATTTTTCCAGTGGGTTGGTTCGAGTGGGAGGCTTTTCTTTGAGTACCAGGTCGCCTTCCCTGATGTCTCGGGACTTGACCTACTTGTCGAAAGCTCTAGCCATCTTGCTTTGGTAGGCTCGGACGTGTACCATGGCCTTTAGTCGTCGCTCGTCTAGCAGAGCCAATTCTTCATGTCGACTTCGGAGCCATTCGACTTCGTTGATGTCGTTTTCCAGAAGCACTCGGAGTGAGGGAATTTCCAATTCAATGGGGAGGACTGCTTCCATCCCGTATGTCAGGGCGAATGGGGTTTCTCCCGTGGCTGTTCTGACTGATGTTCGGTAGCCCCAAAGTGCAAGGTGCAGCTTCTCGGGCCAATCTCGTCCTCGGGTGGTCATTTTTCGGATGATCCGTTCGAGGGTCTTGTTTGCTGCTTCCACGACGCCATTTGTTTGTGGCCGGTAGGGAGAAGACTTGTGGCTTGTGATCTTGAATTCGGCCGGCGATGCATCGCATTCCCCTTCGAAGTGTGAGTCGTTGTCTGATATGACCTCATTCGGGATGCCGTATCGGCAGATGATGTTTTCCTTGAGGAAATGCGCAACTTTCTTGGAGGTGAGTACCTTGTAAGACTTGGCTTCGACCCATTTGGTGAAGTAGTCGATGGCTACTAAGATGAACTCATGAACGTTGCTGCCTGGCGGAGCAATTTTCCCGATGACGTCAATTCCCCAAGTGGCAAAGGGCCAGGGTGTAGTCATGCAGTGGAGATCGTGGGGAGGTAGATGATTGAGGTTGGAGAACCGTTGACACTTGTCGCAGCTTCGGACAAAGTGGATGCAGTCTGCCTCCATGGAGATCCAGTAGTAGCCCATCCTGAGAATGATTTGCATTAGGGCTCTGGCGTTCATGTGGGGTCCGCAAGCCCCATTGTGGACTTCGTTCATGAACTCGCTTGCTTCTTCCTGGCTGATGCAGCGTAGGAGTGGTACTTGGTAGCGTTTCTTGTACAGCATGTCCCCAAGGATGACGAAGTGGGAGGCGAGGCGTTTTAGGGCCATGATGCTCTTGGCCTTGACTCCTTCCCTGTGTTGGCCTTCTTCGTTCATGAAGGCGGTTTCCCCATTCTTGAGGTATTGGAAGATCTGGTTGTACCATGGCTCATTGATGGGCTTGGGCTCTGGTTCGATCTCGCAACAGTAGGCTGGAATTTCCTTTCGTCCGACTTTGAAGGGCTTGATTGCAAGT
>JAFEMH010000405.1:600000-794824 GCA_022495995.1 Adenophora triphylla var. japonica | reverse complement strand
GAGATTTTTTGAGTTCGGAGGGTCGAGATGACTCCTTGGGAAGAGAATATTAGAATATTAGAGCTCGCCAAGTAGCCTTCATTAAAACTGAGTCTTTCGGATACCCTAATATCGCTTTAAATGTTGTGTGTGTGTGTGTGTGTGTGCTTTTAAAAATGCATCTTTGTATCGGATGTCTACATTGTATTGAAATGTGTTGAAATAGAATAGGAAGGAAGCCTTACCCGATGTTGGTTCGTGTACGTCTTCCGCGGGGGAATAGTGTTTGAGGTCGGAGAGTAGCGTTCGGATTGCTTCGGGGATTATAGGTTGTCTGCGGACGAGTTTCGGCGTGAGTTGAGGTTGTAGGCTGCGTTCGGAGGCAGAGGTTCGGCGTGCGTGGGGATCGTCGGGATCACTCGGGCGAGTTTCGGCGTGCGTTGTGGTGGCGGGAGTCACTCGGGCGGAGAGTTTCGGCGTGGTTTGGGATCGTCGGTTTGACTCGGAAGAGCGGGACACCGTGGAAAGACCCAGGCAAGGCCTCGGAGTACCACGAGGGGCCTCGGAGTACCTCGAGAGTGCCTCGGGGCAGCGCGGGAGCGTCTCGGGCGCTCGGAGAGGCTTGGCGGAGGCACACCTCGGGGGGCTCGGAAGGCCTCGGAAAGGATTCGAAGGGCGGAAATGCCTCGAAAGGTCTTAGAAGGGGAGCCCGAAGGCTTAGGGAGGAAGAGAGAAGTGGGAGGTGTTTTGGTGAGAGGCCCTCTACGAGGCATCAGTAAAATTTGGATGAGTGCGTGCGGACCTTCTTGGTTATCCGAATTTTGGTGTTCCTCGATTTGAGGGATGTGATCCAGAATATTTGGGGTACTTGATGTTCCCGAAGCCCCTAAGTCGTGCTGACGTCATCTTGCATGAAAGAAGTCCAGGGTGTCACGGAGTAAGATAAGGGTCCTGGAAGTCTGGATCGCGTCTTTGGGATTTGAGGAAGTAGTAGTGGACTTTAAGGGGATTTAGTCATTGAAAGTGAGGGACGTGGTGGTACGGTCCTTAATTGGTGGCCAGTTTTAGGTCGATAAATTGAACCCTGTGATAGGATTTTGTCCCTCACGTTTATCCCACGAGCGGGAATCAAGCCTGGTGGTGGTTCGGGGTGTGGGGTGGTGTTACTGTGTTTTGAGTGCGGGTCGTGGTGGTGCCCTGGGTGTTGTGTGCACCGCCGAGGTCGGTGTGTTTGAAAGGGACGTGATCAGTTGGCGTACTTACGAAAGGTGGCCGTATGCGAGGTTGATGGTAAGGGGATCCGTGGTGGCAAATGAATAAGGGTCTACAGTGGTCCGTATAGGTTGATGGTAAGGGCATTAATTGGCGTCCTGGAAGTGGCCGATATAGGTTGATGGTAAGAGCGTGGTGGCGTCACTTTGGGTGGCCGCATTGGGTGAGTGATAAGAGACGTGTGGCGTCTGGGATAGGATTCCAACGTATCCCCCAGGTCGGTGAGGTAAACACAGTCGTAGTTGGACCCGTGTGTGGCGTCTGAGTGATGCATGGAGTCGGTGATAGGGGTGCCAGCACAGGTGTTGTGATACAGGTGGCCGTATAGGTCGGTGATGACAAGGAGTGCGATGGTGGCGTCTGGGTGGCCACATAGGTTGTCGGTGATAAGGACGTGGTGGCGTCACGGGTGGCCGTATAGGTCGGTGATAGGAAGCGTGGTGAAGTGGCGTCTGGGTGACCGTATGGAGTCGGTGATAGGGGACGTGGTGGGCGTCTGGGTGGCCGTATAGGTCGGTGATAAGGAGCGTGGTGGCGTCTGGGGTGACCGTATAGGTCGGTGATAGAGGCGTGGTGGCGTCTGGGTATGCGTATAGGTCGGTGACAGAGGCAGTGGCGTCTGGAGTGGCCGTATAGATTGGGGTGACAAGGGCGTGGTGGCGTCTGGGGTGACCGTATAGGTCGGTGATAGACGTGGTGGCGTCTGGGTGGCCGTATAGGTCGGTGATAGGGCGATGGTGGCGTCACGGGTGGCCGTATAGGTCGGTGATAAGGACGTGGTGGCGTCTGGGTGGCCGCAAATATAGGTCGGTGATAAGAGACGTGGTGGCGTCACGGGTGGCCACCGTATAGGTCGGTGATAAGGAGCGTGGTGGCGTCACGGGTGGCCGTGTCTCGTCGGGTGATAAGGACGATGGTGGCGTCTGGGTGGCCGTATAGGTCGGTGATAAGGAACGTGGTGGCGTCTGGGTGGCCGTGCTCTAGGTCGGTGATAAGGACGTGTGGTGGCGTCACGGGTGGCCGTATAGGTCGGTGATAGAGGATGTGGTGGCGTGCGGGTGGCCCGTATAGGTCGGTGATAAGGGCGTGTGGTGGCGTCTGGGTGGCAGTATGGAGGTGGGCAATAAGGGACGTGGTGGCGTCCTGGTGGCCAGAAGTATAGGTGGGTGATAAGGACGTGGTGGCGTCTGGGTGGCTAGTATAGGTCGGTGATAAGACGTGGTGGCGTCCTGGGTGACCATTATAAGGAGTCGGTGATAAGGACGTGGTGGCGTCTGGGGTGACCGTATAGGTCGGTGATAAGGAACGTGGTGGCGTCACTGGGTGGCCGTATAGGTCGGTGATAAGGGCGTGGTGGCGTCACGGGTGACCGGTATAGGTCGGTGATAAGGACGTGGTGGCGTCACGGGTGAGTGCTAAGTATAGGTCGGTGATAAGGAGCGTGGTGGCGTCACGATGGAAATTTTGACCGATTTTCCGTAGGTCGGTGATAAGGGCGATTGGTGGCGTCACGGGTGGCGGCGTATAGGTCGGTGATGGGACGTGGTGGCGTCACGGGTGACCGTATAGGTCGGTGATAAGGACGTGGTGGCGTCACATTTGTGTTTTGGCCGTATAGGTCGGTGATAAGGGCCGTGGTGGCGTCTGGGTGACCGTATGGAGTCGGTGATAAGGACGATGGTGGCGTCTGGGTGGCCAAGTATAGGTCGGTGACAAGGGCGTGGTGGCGTCTGGTGGCCGTCTGAGTCAAAGTGACTCGAGGGAACGTGTTGGCGTCACAGGATGAAGTTTTACGATTTTCCCTAATCGGGTGGTTTAGGGCCTTAGGGTAGCGGAGAATGATTATGAGGACTTGGGCCAGTCTTACAGGTTGCCGGTTGGTGCCACATTTGGAGGACTTTGGTGTCTGTACGGTCGGCGGTTGGTGGCACAGCTGGAGGACTTTGGGTTACTTTGTCATCGGCCGGCGGTTGGTGCCACGGCCCGGAGGACTTTGAAGATGCGTCATACGGCGGCGGGTGTGGAGCGTGGCACACTTGTGATTCGGGGCGTAGATGCCATTTGTGTTTTTGCATGTTGATGTAGAAGGTCGGACTTCACGACCTGACTACTTAGGTGCTTGGTGCCGTTTGAAGTGGGCAAGGATGATGGCCGATGATTGCTTCACCATTTGGCGTTTTGGGGAGCGGCTTCGTGCCTTGGGACTTGTACTCGGAGGTGTTGGCTCCTTCGCGTGCCTGTTTTGCAGTTGAGTGGGCAAGGATGATGGTCGGTCTTTGAGATATACGATCTTGCGCGACTTCCACTGACTTCGTTGGGGGAGGATGCTGGGCTTCACTTTGATGGCGGTGCTTGTGCATTGCCGTTGAAGTGGCGAGATTCGGAAAACTACATCCAGCTATAGGTGCTTGAATTCTTTGAGCGATCATGGCCGGCAAGGCCCTTGTGACATTGGGAAGATGACATTCCCGGCTACCTTCGGTGGATTGAGTTCGTTGAGCGTTTGGAGCGTCTTGCGCCTTGTGTTAAATCTTTGGGAGGTATTGGCTCACTTCTTGAATTCTTAGTTAGCAGGTTGGTTGAATTGCGTTGGAGTGGGCGAGATGGTCTTACCGTTTGATGGTAGATGGTTGATTTGCCGTTGAGCGTTTGGAGCGGTCTTGCGCCTTGATGATTCGTCTTTGAGAGGTATTGGCTCCTTCTTGAATTACCCCGTTGAGCGGGCGTTGGTTAGTTGCCGTTGGGTGGGGATCGGTCTTACGTTTGATAGTAGAAGTTGATTTGAAAAGGGTTGGGGACCATTACGCACTTGGATTTCTTGGAAAAGGCCTTAGGAGCTGGGACCGGGGGCAAAGGTTATAAGAGCGGGGAAAAAGTAATTTGGCCACCCCTTGCAAAGAGGTCGCGTGCGGACCAACACGAGTTTGCAAAGAGAGGTCACATAGGACCACCTTGGTTTTTACGGTTCCCGAGGTTTGGCCGGGCTTTAAATCTGAGGCCCTTCCCGTTCCCTTCTTCCTCATTTTCCAGTTTAGCAGTGAACCGAGGCTGAGAGAGAGAGAAAATTCCTCCATTGTTAACCCGAAAATCAAAAAATTTTTGCTTGAATTTCTTGCCATGGAAATTTGAAGGATCTCGAAGGAGTCGTCGTCAACGGTTGATCGAGGTGGTTGAGCGGCGAATGGAGCTTCAAAGGAAGGGTGGACCTCGTTCGTTCCCATCTTCGAAGAACACACAGGATGTTTTGTATCCAGAATCGGAGGTGCGTAATGTCGTTCGCTCCATGAGCGTTGAGGAGGTAAAAAATGCATTTCCGTTTGATTCCACTGCTCGAATTTTGAATGCTAGAACTAGGTTTTAGTTTTTCGCATTTGGAATTTTATTATTATTTTATGCCTTTTTTGTGAAATTCTTGATGAATTGTTTGAAAATGGACATGTAAAAATTGTGGGTATGTGTATTTTGTGCGAGAAATGTAGATTAGCTCTTATTTGTGAAAATAAAAATTTCTATCTAGTGAATTGCATGCTTTGGTGTTTTTGTACCGTATGCTGTTTATGTATGTACATTATGAGAAAAATTATCGTGTAGTGATAATTTTTGTGAAAAAAATATGACATTAATGTAGTGTTTTGTGACGGGTTATATGTGAAAGTGTGTGCCGTGTTGGGACGGATTTTCTTTTGAGAATGTGCTATATATTGTGTGCCGTGTTTTTGGGTGACAGACTTTGTGGGGAAAATATATGCATTATGTGCCGTGTTGGGACGGATTTTCTTTTGAAAATGTGTCGTGTAGGGTTTAATCCCCCCTTTTTTCTTTTGAGAAAAGATGGCATACGGTGTGTGCCGTGTTTTGTGACGGTGCGTAGGGAGAAATTATATGCATGATGCCATGTAAAGAAAATTATGTTATTGTGTACCGTGTTTTGTGACGGGTTACATGGAAAAATTATATGTATAATGTATGTGAAAATTATGTGCAATATGTGACGGGTTATATGTGCCTTTATATTAAGTCTTGTGATTGGCATTACCTTTCTTTGTGTTTACTGCGGGATGCGGGAGCTTACGGCCGGGAAGGCCAAGAGGATGAAGACACAGGGGATCGCTCGAGAGGCTGTTGTGGAGCTATGGCGACGGATGCACGATATTTCAGTGTTAGGCCGAGTCCCCGGAGGTTGGTTTATGCTTGGCCTAGGTGTGTTCGTTGAGAACTTTGGTGGAGTGTCGACACGAGGAAGAAGCAGAGTGTCTTCTGGGCCTTTAAATCCTTTGGTAGAGGATACCTTGCACCTTCTTTATTTGGGGCGAGTGTGACGGTGAACGCCAGTGATTTTGCTTTGCTATTACCGGGCTCTCCTTGAAAGGAGCCTGTGAGGTGGAGAGATATGATCTACGATGATGTGTTGGCCGAGGAATTTCGGGCTTTGAGCCTCGTCCTCGCGGGGGCACGGGGATCTTTGTACGGCGGCAGTAGAGATGAGGATCACGGCCCGATGTGTTGGGGCTACATCCGAGTGGTAAGCCGGTGTGTGGAGCGGTTAGCGCTCTCCTTCTTGTGGTATGCCTTTGTCCGGGACTTTGTTCTCGAACCACGCGACCGCAGCTCCCTTTGCTGTTGGAAACGAAGGCCCGATCTGGATAGGGTACAACGACATTTGCTTGGGACGAGCGGGCTTGGCTGAGCTCTACTTCTCAGCAGACTTCGGTTTAGCGGAAATTGCTTGATTCGTTGGCTTTGCTTTGACTTTGCTTTGGAGGTATGAGTTTATTGCTTGTTTTTGATTTATGCAACTTGTCTTTTCTCAGATTGTCTTTATCTTAGGCCTTCTCTGTTTTTGTCACGGGTGTGGTTTGTAAAGGGTTTTCCGATTAGCCACGTGGGATAGGGATCTGGGGGTACATTCTTTGCGTACCACCTAACATCTTTGGGATGGGCTACAAATGCGGCGAGGAAGAGGAGGACCGGCGGGGAAGCTCACCCATCGCCTACGAGGGGATGTGCGGGGAGCGTTTGGAGCGGGATGGCAGAGTGAGGGGTTCGTTACATGTTCCCGTGGACTCGGTATGAGGAGATGAGTTCGAGGGCTCACGAGGTGGCGGTAGCGGAAGATGCTTTGCGGGGCTTGACTTGTGCCGCCATGTATGCACAGGGACGGAGTCTTACGCGGCATGGCCCAGGTGTGCTTCCGTGGCCAGAGGGACCCTCCCTTTAGGATGCTTGATTCCGGGGCGTGGATGTGCTTGGACTTCGAGAGGTACCTTGACGGTGTCGGTGCGAGGAGTTCATCTTGTACGGAGAGGAGTACGGGGCCTTCGTGAGGAGGAAGGGCGAGGACGCCCCGAGTGCGCGGCGCGGGAGAGAGAGGCGCGCGCGAGCTCCACAGAGGTTAAATCTTGGGACCGGATTTGCGTACGTCCGCGGGGACGGGTGCGAGGAGGAGGGTATGCATGCCCGTTCGGAGCGGGCTCTGCTTGCATACCGTGGATCGGCTTGAGATCGGTGAGTGTGTCTTTGACTCTTTTCCATCTTGGCATCTTTTACGCATTTTCTCTTTTTGTTGTTGAGTATATTGCATTTGATGAGCGTTTCCTTGGCTTCTTGTTAAGTGCAGAGTCCAGGAAGAGCCTATGATATGCGGACTCGCCGTTACGTGACGTTGCGCTCCCTTCGCTAAGAAGATGGCGTCGAAGGTGTCCTGTCGGTCTTCGCGTCGTGTGCCTGCGTACGAGCCTATGCCTTCGAGGCGTGCAGCGGACGTTCACTCCGCCTAGAGCCGAGCCGGGCCGCGGCGGGGAGGGGCCTTTGAGGGGGCGGCGCAGCATGGATCACAGGGACTTCTTCGGGAGGCTGCGGGGCCTTCGAGGAGGCGGCCCTTTTATCGATTCATGCCTCCGCCTGGCGCACGGGGTGAGGGTTCCTCGAGCCTTCTTTCTTTGATCCTTTCGCCCAGTTTGATCCTTCGAGGTACTTCTCGTGGGAGCCCTCAAAGGCGGGTGCCTCCCAGTATTCGACGATGAGAGGATGTGGACGGGCTGCAGTTCGCCTCGGGATGCCCGACTTTTCCTTGGAGGATCTTGGCGCAGGAGGATGATGATGACTTATGCAGGGATTACGAGTAAGTATTCATTTGCTTTCCTCTTTTCATATCTCTCTTTTTTTTATAGCATATATCCCTATTTGTTTAGCAACGTACATTACTTTGGGTACCCGTAATAAAAACACATGTATTTGCATGGCAAACAAGAGTATTTTACGTTTCTTAAGGGCATGTAATGTCATTTATTTTTGTGATTCACCTTGGAATTGTCCTAGAAATTGTTAAGCTATTATTATTTTTATTTTTGTACATGCCACGTGAGCCGAGAGTGCGTTTGTCATGGTAGTGTTGTCGTTTGCCTCTGAAATGGCTTTGGCCGTGTTGTTTGACCGTTTGGAGCAAGGTTTTGCCGAGGACAAGTGGTTTTATGCACCATTTTCCTCGGGAAATGGGTTCGTTTGCAAGGAGGTCCGTGACGGACGATACTTAGCATTTGCAAAGAAGGTCCGTGCGATGACTCAATCCCTTTGCTTTGGGAAGGACATAAATGCTTTCCAAAGGCTCGGTTCTTCCTCATTTCCCATTTGCAGCCATTTTCGAGCTTTCTTCCCCATTTTCTCTAGGAACCTCCATTTTGCCATGGATTCTTCGTATGTCCCTAGAATTTTGCCGAGGCTTTTTTGCGCAGAGAGGCAAGCACACTTCCTCGAGCAGCGTTGAAAACGTGGATGCCGGCGCAAAGATGTGAGGCATCGTAGACGGGCTTTCGAGGTAAGGTTTCAGTCTTTGCTCGGTTTTGAAGGCCTTTTAAGGGAGTTGGTTCCCGATTGGGATTTGTTGCGGGTGGCGCTGTTACCTGGGATGTTATTAGGAGGCACGGTCTTTGTTTCTCCTACAATGAAATGTGTGCCCACTTTTGAAGATTTTCAAGGCTTTGATTTGGAGGACCGGAGGTGGAGGCCATCTCGGCTTCCTTTTCTGGTTGGTGCCGTCTTTGCATTGAGGCGTGAAGCTTGCGAGACTCTTGCTTCGTACATTCGTTGGAAGAAGTGCAGGCATGATCCTTGCTTCGGGTCATATCGACATTTGCCTGACTGTCACTGAGCGGTTTCCATGGTTGATGATGAGAAAGTGACGTCCTCTTGGGATGTATTTGCCCTGCTGTGCGTGTGACGGCGACAGCTTTTACACAAGGTTGGATTTCATGGCATTTCCGTGATGGTGACTTTGCTTTGCTAGATGTGGTAGGGCACCTGCAGCCGGAGAGGAGATATTGTCCCGTTGGTGTTGGGGGAGCACTCCCTTTCATGGTATCGACCGTCCGCGACCGTGGGGATCGTTTTTACGAGAGGGGAAGCCCCGCTGCTTCACCTTGTGGCCTGCGAGAGAGACTTCAGGCCATGCCCGAGGCTCACGCCGTCGTTTAGCCCGTGGTCATTTGCCTCCTCGCCGACCTCTTGGCCGGTTGGATATGGACTCGCCGCTCCGCCACTTTGGGAGAGATGGATGGCACAGCCTTGGAGAATTGCACGCATCGTATCCGATCCGGTGGGTTACACCTTTGGAGGATCGAGACCAGTGAGGATCTTGCAGGAAGGGTCCTACGTTGTCGAGTTCCAGGTTTGTCTTGGTCCTCCTTCTATATTCCGTCGCTTGTTTCCCCGGCTGCACTTGGGGATGAAGCAGGAGCTCTTTGTTGGGCCGGGACGACGCTATGCTATCAAGGAGGAGATAGCTCCTCTTTGTAATGGCGGCTCTCCAGGTGCCTTCTTGTATTGCCTCACGAGGGTCATGGAAGTATTCCGCTTTCCCTCCCGCGGGTACTCCTTAGACGTCTGGGAGAGTGTCGTGATTGACGACTCGCATCCGGCCCGGTATGGCCGAGCGTGTCGGGCGGTCCTAGGGTGCTTCGGAAGCCGCTCCCAGCAAAAGCAAAGCGTGCGCGCAACATTCCTCGGGGGACCCGGTTGCCTGTCAGCTAGAAACCTTATCGCTCTTTAGGAGTGCCGAAGCTCCGGTCCGACTCACCTTTTCGGATGTGACGGAGACGCGTTTTTGTTTGACTTCACGAGACTCAGAGTTTGACCGACCGACAGTGGAGAGGAGGTCCTCTTGCTGCACTCGCAGGGAGGAGATCCGAGCCGAAGCACAGCGCCGGAATGAAGCCCCCGAGAGCCTCACCGGATTGCTTTGGACTCTGACTGGGAGGACCCTCGATCTCTCGGATCGAGAAGACGCAGAGTTGGTTCACGTGGAGCGAAAGAGGACTCGCCGGGACGAGGGAAGAAAGGAAAGAATGGCGAGGGGACAAGCGCGAGATGGCGCGGAATGACCTCCCCCAGGTATCCACTCATTGCATTGCAAACACATTATTAGTTAAATGTATTAAGTCAGTCTTTTAAAGCATGTTGTGAACTTGGAGAGTAGACCGTGCTTGAACTCATCAAGAAATGTTGTAACCAAGTTAGTGATTTTGTGATTTTACTTTTAAAGCTTTGTCGAGACGCAAGATCTTTTGCTTGCCTTTGCTTCGTCGCGCACTTTGTCGGCGTCCATCTTTGAACTTTTACATTTAAATCATGTATCCGCCAGGACCGCACAGCGCCTCCGGCCCCGACGGCAATCCCTTTGGCCGAGGCCTTCGTGCTTGGCCGAGAGGTTGGAATGTCCTCCTGGACAAGTTGTTTTGACGGTGCCTTTTCTCTCGTTGCTTCCTTGTCCCTTTTGTTGAGCGTCGGGCTTTTGACCTCCACCCCTTTCATAGCCTCTCGTTTCGAGCTTCTTTCTTTTTTTATTGTTATTGTTTTTTTTTTATATTTTTTATTTTTGTGAGCCCTTGCTCTGAGCTCTCTTTTTTTTTTTTTTTTTTTTTTTTTTGAAGCGCGTGAGGGCGGTAAGACAAAGCCCCCTGGCTTGGAGTAGTAGACTAATGAAGCCGCCGGCTTTGACGCTTTGAGTGACCCTCGGATGTCCTTTGATGTTGCCGTGTCGTTGCTGACTTGGTCGAAGGTGACCTGGCAGTGGCGTGTTCTTGAAAAGTGCGGAGCTTCTCGATGGAGGTCTCTGGTTGACATTCAAACTTTTGACTTTTGTGTATTTTTAGACCCTAGGACCAATTAAGGTTGCCTACGTTCCCCCTGTGACTAGAGGGCCTCGGAGTCTGCGTAGTTCGACACTACATGGAGTGCCAAGAGATGCACAAGCTTGTTCTTCTTCAGCGAAGTATCTCGCGAAGTTTGCTTCCGTTGGACCGGGATTCATGAAGGGATTGCCGTCTAGGTCCGTTAGCTTAAATGGCGCCCCCCGTGAGAAGATCTTTTGAAATCCACGAAAGGGCCGATCCATGTGGGTTCCCATTTTCCCAGCCGGGGTTGGTTGAGGAGTAGGAGGCTTTTTTCTTTGAGTACAGCTGGTCACGCTTCCCCGATGTCTCGGGATTTGACTTTCTTGCTCGAAAGCTCTAGCCATCCCCGCTTTGATAGGCTCGGACGTGTTCCATGGCCTTTACCGTCGTCGCTCGTCTAGCGTGAGAACGGTCAATTGCCATGCTCGGCCCGAGCCATTCGACTTCGTTGCATGTCATTTTCCGACAGAAGACTCGGAGTGAGGGAATTTCTAGCTCGATGGGAAGGATCAGCTTCCATCCCGTATGTCGTGGCAAATGGGGTTTCTCCCGTGGCCGTTTCGCGATGTGCGGTAGCCCCAAAGTGCAAGGTGCAGCTTCTGCCAATCTCGTCCTCGGGTGGTCATTTTTCGGATGATCCGTTCGAGGGTTTTGTTTGCCGCTTCCACGGCGCCGTTTGTTTGTGGCCGGTAGGGAGAAGATTTGTGACGTGTGATCTTGAATTCACCAGCCCGTCGAATTCCCTTCGAAGTGTGAGCCGTTGTCCGATATGACCTCATTTGGGATGCCGTATCGGCATATGATGTTTTCCTTGAGGAAATGTGCGACCTTCTTGGAGGTGAGTACCTTGTAGGACTTGGCTTCGACCCATTTGGTGAAGTAGTCGATGGCTACTAAGATGAACTCGTCGGCCGGCGTTTGAGCGATTTTCCCGATGACGTCAATTCCCAAGTGGCAAAGGGCCAAGGTGTAGTCATGCAAGAGAGATCGTGGGGGCGGCAGATGACGAGGTTGGAGAACCGTTGGCACTTGTCGCAGCTTTCGGACAAAGTGGATGCACCGCTCCGTGGAGATCCAAGAGTAGCCCATCCCGAGAATGATTTGCATCGTGGGCTCTGGCATTCATGTGGGGACCGCAAGCCCTATGTATCAGGACTTCGCCGCTCATGAACCGGCTCGCTTCTTCCCGGGCCGACGGCGAATGTAGGAGTGGCCCATGGTAGCGTTTCTTGTATAACATGTCCCCGAGGATGACGAAGTGAGAGGCAAGGCGTTTTAGGGCCATGATGCTCTTGGTTTTGACCCCTTACGTGTGTTGTCCTTCCTTGTTCATGAAGGCGGTTTCCCGTTCTTGAGGTATTGGAAGATCCGGCTGTACCATGGCTCATTGACGGGCTTAGGTTCGGTTCGATCTCACAACAAGAGGCGAGGAATTTCCTTTCGTCCGACTTTGAAGGGTTTGATTGCTTTTCCTTCGTGGGATTTCCACAAGGGAGGCCAAGGTGGCTAAGGCATCTCGCAAACCCGTTTCGGTCTCTTGGCAAGTAATGGAAGGTGACCTCTTCGAATGTGTGATGAGATCCTGCTATGCGGCATGGTATTTTTGCAAGCCCGGTCTATGGTTTTCCACTTGTTAGAGACTTGGTTGATGATCAAGGCCGAGTCCCCATAAACTTCGAGTTTCGGACATTCCTCTCGAGTGCGGCTTGTAGTCCGGTCACAAGCAGCTTCATATTCGGAAGCAAGATTGTTGGTTACCTCGAAATTGAGCTTTATAGCAATTGGGGTGTGCTCGTCTTTGGGATCCACCAAGAGCATACCGATGCCGCTTTCCTTTTGGTTGGCCGCTCCGTCAAAGAATAGTTGCCATCGGTTTTCGCCTTCGATTGCGAAGATTCCCTCGTCCGGAAATTGTGGTTCAGTGGGCCTCGAGCCTCGTCGGTTGGGAAATCGGCAGGTTGTTCGGCCATGGCCCGTCCCTTGATTGATTTTTGGTTTACGTACTTGATGTCAAATTCCGCCGGGAAGAAAGACCATTTGGCGAGCCTCATTGACAGAGATGGTTTGTCGAAGAGGTACTGACCGGGTCCATTTTGGGAAACCAAGTGTGCATCAGTGCGACCGCATGTAGTGCCGTAGTTTCCCAACAACCCATACCAGAACACGCGCAGGTTTTCTCGAGGCTGAGTAATTGAGTTCGCCGCCTTGAAACTTTCGACCGACGAAGTAGATGGCGTTTCGACCCGTGACTCTTTCTTTTCTTGACAGAGCAATGGCTCCAACTGCGGTGTCGGTCACGATTAGGTATAGCAACAGTGGCTTTTCCTCGTGGGGAGGACAGAGAATCGGAGGACTCACAAGGTATGCTTTTATTTTTTCAAAGGCATCTTGGCATTCCAGTTCCATTCGATGTCGGCGTTCTTCATCACGGCTTGAAGATTGGCTCGCACATAGAGGTCAATTGGTTGTGAGCGGCCGATATATCACAGCGGCCCATGAAGCTTTTCACCTCTCGTCCGGGTTTGCGGTGGTCTCATTTCGATGATAGCTTTGATCTTTTGAGGATCCACCTCGATGCCTCTCTCGGTGACCATGTATCCCAACCTTGCCTCGGCTAACTCCAAATGTGCATTTAGCGGGGTTAAGCCTCATTGAGTGTTTTCGGAGGCGATTGAAGAATTTTCTCGGAGTTCGTGAGGTGTTGTCCGTCCGATCCCTTTGAGTGAACGATCATGTCATCGACGTACACTTCGATCTCTTTGTGGATCATATCGTGGAAGAGGGCGGTTGCTTCGCCCGTTGGTAGGTAGCCCCGCGTTCTTTAGTCCGAACGGCATTGCGGTAGCGATAGGTTCCCGGGGGTTGTGAAAGCCGTCTTTTCTTGGTCTTCTTCGCCATCTTGATCCGATTGTGGCCAGCGAAACCGTCCACGAAGGACTTGACTTCGAAATTGGGCTGTAGTGTCTACCAACATGTCGATGTTGGGTAGTGAAAATCGGAATCCTTGGGACTTGCTTTGTTGAGATCTCGGAAGTCCACGCGAATGACGTACTTTTCCATTGGCCTTGGTGACCGTGGACAATATTGGGAGAGCCATGTGGGGTACTCGATCACCACGATGAAGCCGACGCGGAGCATTTTTCGATCTCCTCTTTGACTTGTAAAGACCATTCTCGGCTTGATTCGGCGTAGCTTTTGCTTGATGGGCTTAGCCTCGGGATTTAAGGGAATCGGTGCTCCACAATGTTAGGATCTAATCCGGGCATGTCTCGGTAAGACCAAGCGAACACGTCCACGAACTCTTTGAGCAATGCATCGATGCGTCCTTGCTCTTGTGCTAGGTGAAGAAACTTCCGATTTGCGTCTCTTTTGGCTCTTCGCGGTTCCCAAATTCACTTTGGTTAAAACCTCCTCGGCTTCGGGCCCGGTTTTCTCTCGTTTGACAACATGCTTAAAGATGTGCTTAATGTATTGTTCGTTTAATGTATGCCTTCTTTATCAAGTGAATCGTTATTAACCGTTTGTGTGTTAGTTAATTTATCGGTTGTTAAAGATGCAATGAGAGAGATACTCGGAAGATCGAAGCATTCATTAAGAGCATACGGGAATACATTATTGGCAATGAGTTCGTAATCTTACGGCGTGAGGCCATCGGATGACTCGAGAGACTCAAATTCAAAGCTAATGGACTCGGGATGAGTTTTGACACTAGACTTTAGGACTCGAGGAGTCGGACCAAGTTGTTCGATCATGTCCTTTTTGCTGGCAGTAGGTCCGGAGAATGTGGCCCAGTTATTGAGGGGCAATGAGCTTGATAGGAGAAGGGGCTTGAAAGGCTTTATGTCACCGTTCCCGATCATTGCTATCACAGAGTTATCAGAAACAAAATCGATTAGATCTGGCATCTCGATTTCTTCTTTGAAGAGCAGGTGTAGCAGTGGTTCGTCCCAAGCATCGTCTGCGGAGTCTCTTGCTTTTGTCTTGGGCATTGCTAGCTCGAATGCAGACTCTTCCCGCTTGTTGAAGGCAGGAGTGTTGACAGAGAGTTTTTCGAGTTCTTCCGCCAAAGAGGGAGTTTTTCCGAACCAAAATTCGCTGTGAATAGTGGTGGTTGTGGATCCCGGCAGGGGCGGTGTGTCGAGGAATGCTCTTCGGACAGGATTTGGCTTGAGGCCTCTGAATCTTGCCAGGTTCTGCTGGAGCTTGTCCATGGTTGTCGACCAGCTTTGTTTGGCGCTGATCGCTACTCTGTTCCCTTTTCTGGATCTTCTTCCAAGTTGCCGGCCTTCCTTGTGAAGTACTTGGTCATGTCGAAGCTGTAAGGACGAAGATCGGAGATTGCGTGCAAGCCTCTTTTGTTATCTGTGGAGCGTTTACGTGCAGCTCGCTTGTCCTCCGCAATGTGTTCGGGAGTAGGAGAGTATCCTGTGCCGTGCAGGTATTCTGTTCTTTGATATTGATGATACGTTGAGTGCCCTGATGGCGTTTTCCCAAACCGAGCCCCGGGATGTAGTTCATGTGCTTCATCATTTTCATCGGGGAGGGATCTTGTCCCAAATCAAAGCGCAGTCTATGTGGCACACTTGGGCCTTTGGGCTTTCGATGGTGAACCCTGTTAACATCATGCCATCATCGTCGGGTTTGATTTCTAAGACCGGGACGCCGTTGGTATCGGTCCTTTCAGTGACTATGCTGTCGCCGTAGATGATGGTCATATCTGTTCCTTGGACGAACTTTACGCACGGATGGAGAGTGGATGCCACCCCATTGATCCGATGTAGCCAAGGGCGTCCCAAAATGGCGATGAATGTGATCGGGATGTCGATGACTTGGAAGTCCGTCGGGACCATTTGTTTTCCAAACCAAAGGTTCAAGGTGGCTATTCCCAAGACCGGGCGGGATGTTGAGTCGTATGCCTTGATTGCCTCGAGTCGAGGGTTTTAGATCGCTTGCTTTGATCCCTAGCAAATCCATCATTTTGGCTGGAAGGACGTTCATGGATGATCCCCCATCTACCAACACCCGAGGGAGACGGCGCTCGTCCAGCTTGAAATGTTATGTAGAGAGGCTCGTTGTGGTCAGCCCCAAATTTTGGAAGATCGAGCTCTGTGAAGGTGATGATATTGCTTTGTAATTGACGTTGCCAATCATCCGAACCGCTTCATCGTGTGTCACCGTGATGGGAACCATAGTGCGGGCCGAGCTTTCTTCCAACTTTGAGCTTGTGTGGGTAAGATGAAGTGAGTAAGGACCAGAGTGAGATGTTAGCCCGAGTGCGCTTTGAGCCGTGTCAAGACAGGATCTTCAACCTTTGGGCCCGGGGTTTCGGCTTCTTTGGCGTAGGGTCCCTTTTCGGTTCGTGGCTCGGAGTATGGCTGGCCTTTTGTGCCGGCCAGTGGAGGATTCACCGGGATTTGACCGGAACGTGTCGAACATTCACCTACGGACTTGTGGTTTTGCTTGTCTCTCCCGTTTCGGAGTGGGAGGAGCCCGATTGGCGTAAGGCCGATCCGCGCATTTCAATTCGTTCCCTTGTCATGGCTTTTACTATTGCTGAAGCATCAATAGTGGCTTTGAGATCTTCCCAAGACAGGGGTTGGATTATCTGGTCCTTCGGGCCTTCGGTGGCGGTGCGAAGCTCGTCCCAGCGATCATGGAGCAAACATTGCCGTGGCCCCAGTGCAGTAACTAGGCCGGGAGATTTGCTGGAGTAGATGACGTAGTAGTCAAACTTTCCGGAGGGTTCTCCAAGGGTTCCGACTGTGGGATCACCAGATTCATACCTCTTTTTCAGTTTTTGTTGAGAAGATAGCTTCTTCTTTCGTCGAGGACGGCCCTCGTTCATTGCATCCTGGAATTCCATTTCCGGACAATGGCGCCGCAATCGCAGACGTCCCACCGCATGTGTTTGTTGTTCGGCGGTGGTACCGGGACCTCGGGAGGCCTGGATGGGCGGCTTTCCTCTGGAAGGTCTTGTGGCCTTACGTCATAACTGCATGGCTCGTACGAGGGTAACAGGTTGACTTCTGGGAGACAATGAGAGACATTAGAGGCTGTAGGAGCAGTCATAGCTTGGGAAGCCCCAGGTGGTTGGGTGGCTAAGGTTCCGAAGTGGTGCATGGCACCTTCGATCCAGGCTTGTTGCTCACCTTGACGTTTCTCAATAGCCATGAGGACCTGCCAAACTTCTTCCAGTGTTGGGAAATTTCTTGGGGGTAAGGTCCCGTTCTCATCCTTGTTATCCACTGACTTGGCCATGGGGATTTGACGGACTGTCTGGTGACGGAGCCGGGAAGAAGGTAGGACCTTCTCGTTTTGACACCGGGAGACGGGTTCCCTGGTACTCTCGACCACTCTCTCCTGTTAGCTGGAGGGGGTGATGGGCAAGGTTTAGACACGGGAATGGCCTAACGGGATAAAAGGGGAAAGCTCACGTGGCATGCGGTTTCCGTTTCTTTTATTTTCTGATTTTTTTTTTGTTGTTTTAATTTACTTAAAACAGTGTTTTCTCAGAATCCTAGGTAGGTTGGAAAAGATTGCTCTTCTTTTCGCAACTATGCTAGATCCCGGGTCGTGGAGACCATCTCGTGCGGCTATAAGCCCCTCGTTTTGCACCCGTATTTCGACATCCCAGGGTGGACAGCCCCTGTGCGAGGGTCCTATAGTGCAAGCGGTTTCCACCGGCCTAAAAGAGAAATCGAACCTAAGGACCGAGCCTGTCATGTTCGTTTTGATGCGTTAGCCATGTGAATAGTGAACCGAGCCGCCACCGAGTCAAGATCGTCAAGAGTTCGGCATGACCTCTCTTTACCTTGCTTGCGCAAGGGATCTGTGACGTTAGGCGTTGGCCGGGTCATATCGTCATGGCCGACGTATCAAAGGCGTGATGACATGGTGTCATGCGAGCATGGATGTATATCCGGGACGGAACATCGTCTGGGTGTAGCTTCGGAAATCAAGATCAGGTCAAGATTTTAGCATGACCTTTCATCGCTTTGCTTGCGCAAGGGATCTTGAGTTCCGAGCCTTGACTCAGAAAATGGCCGGCATGGTATCTGTATCCAGGCCGTATGACACGGACCGGGTAAAACCAACCGAGTCCGGGACAGAGTGTGACTCAAGACTCAAACGTGTGGTTGACGCTTGGCTAGGATGGGATGTTTGGAATGATCCCAGTGCGCGCCCAAGAGGCCTAGGAAGACCAAACGGATCGCAACCGAGACCACTCCGGGTTAAGGGTTGTAGTGTGCGGTGTATCCGAGGCACGGTGCGCGTAGTGTGCGGTGTAACCGAGGCGGCGGTGCGCGTAGTGTGCGGTGTAACCGGTGCTAGTGTGAGTAGAGTGCGGTGTAACCGAGGCAGCAGTGCGCGTAGTGTGCGGTCTCTAAAATTCTTTTTCTGAGTAAAATAGAAAATTTTGAAGAATTTTAAATGTATGCACAGATGTATATTGATGCATTTTTTTTTTGTATTTTTATTTTTTTTTGTAAAATAAAAACGAAGCACGTGCACACACACACACAACAGTTAAAGGAAGGGGTAAAATGAAAGTTTGACCCTCATCATCGTTTTAAAAATCTTTTGTTTTGTTTAAAAGTTTTTAAAACAAAAGTCCCCAGCGGAGTCGCCAACTGAAATTACCCGGGATCCGGCTCGCGCGCGGAGGGCCCCCGTGCATCTCGCATTCGTCGCTGTTCGGGAAGTTCGCCCGGATCCGAGAGGCAGCACAATCGCGCCCCGGCATCTGGCTTATTCCGTTTTAGCGTTTGCGAGGTTGGAGGTGTCTCGCTGTGTTTTGCTTTGTAGAGTCGCCACGCCGTTTTTATTAAGCCCAAAACATTGAAAAAGGGCATCAGTTTAAAGATAAATTTTAAACTGTTTTTGTGTGATGAGATTTTGAGTTCGGAGGTCAGATGACTCCTCGGGAAGAGAATATTAGAATATTAGAGCTCACCCGAGTAGCCTCGTAAAACGAGTCTTTCGGATACCCCTAATATCCTTTAAATGTTGTGTGTGTGTGTGTGTGCTTTTAAAAATGCATGCTGTATCGGATGTCTACATTGTATTGAAATGTATTGAAATAGAATAGGAAGGAAGCCTTACCAATGTTGGTTCGTGTCTGTCTTCCGCAGGGGAATAGTGTTTGAGGTCGGAGTAGCGTTCCTGGATTGCTTCGGGATGCCGGTTGTCTGCGGACGTAGTTTCGGCGTGAGTTGAGGTTGTAGGCTGCGTTCGGGCGAGAGGTTCGGCGTGCGTGGGGATCGTCGGGATCACTCGGGCAGAGGTTCGGCGGGCGTTGTGGTGGCGTGGAGTCACTCGGGCAGAGTTTCGGCGTGGTTTGGGATCGTCGGTTTGACTCGGAAAGAGCCGGACACCGTGGAAAGACCGGCAAGGCCTCGGAGTACCACGAGGGGCCTCGAGAGTTGCCTCGAGAGTGCCTCGGGGCAGCTCGGGAGCGTCTCGGGAGCGCTCGGAGAGGCTTCGGAGCACCTCGAGGGGGCTCGGAAGGCCTCGGAAGGATCCGAAGGGGCCGGAAATGCCTCGAAAGGTCTTAGAAGGGGAGCCAGAAGGCTTAGGGAGGAAGAGAGAAGTGGGAGGTGTTTTGAGTGAGAGAGGTCTCTGAGACTGCGTGGATGAGTCTGCGGTGTTTCCCGGGTGTTTGAAAGGGAGTGATCCAGATTGGGGTACTTACAGCATGGACCCGTAAAACCCAACACATAGGGCATAAGTGTGATCACATATTGATCACTAGAACTCACACAGTGATGAAGCAGGGATTATTCAATCACTTTCAAGTCGCTTTATAGTCACATACAGTATGATATGTATGTTACGGTGGAACTCCCACTCGAATGGGCATGTCACACTCTAACACCGTACGAATCTTGGTCTAGTTGCCCTTCTGGCATCTAACCTGAGTCCTCAAAAGCTGTCACTCTTCTAGTGCCTCTTAAGGGTCTCACATTCGGACTTTCCACATAGGACATTCAAAGTCGTGAACCATAAAACTTTGAATCGACCTACATATAAAGTAGGTCTCATCTTAATCGCATGTTAAGGCGATATGATAATGTCATTTGTACACCCCCCCCCTTAATAACAAGTGTCAAATACATTATTATCTCATCTTGCTCGCTCGCATAGCGACAAGGCGAATCACCCGTGTGAGAGGGCCAATTCAAGTCCTTTAGACATCTTTTTAATTAAAATGTATACCACATATTAATCACATTCCATACACATAATAAGGGATGAAATAACATGTATTCGATTCAAACGATAATGAAAATAATAATGTCAACAATGTGTTCTAAAATAATAACTAAAATCCTACATTCCCTTGAATCTTACACAAAGATCAAAAAGTCTCTCCCAAGAGAGTCTTAATCATAGGGTATGTCGACACATTTTTAGTAGGATCATATTTTAGAACTACATTCACTAACACAATAAATAAACTAGTGAAACGACATCTAATTTAAATGTGATTGATTACGATGCTTGAGATCCAATTTGAATCACTAAGTAGTCAAACTCACAATTAATGACTACTTGACCATTCACATTCTGTTTACCATCTAGATGTTACAAGGAACTTTATCAACCATATAGTTTTCTGATAATTAGGGAAATACATTCAAATACTTCTTGCTCAATCAAGAAATAACTACTCCACATGAGGAATGTATCTTCTATATTCCTAATCTCTATCAGTGCAACATCTTATATTAAGATCCCCACCTTTTGGTAAACAATTCATTAGACTTTTAGTACCACATAAGTAGCCAACAACCTAACCACTAACGTATTAGCGGGACCAAGGTCATACTGAAAATGATCTATTGTCCCAATAGCAAAATAAAAGGTCAGGTTGAGTAAGCTCGAATAGCAAACATCATATTACTAACCACACTTGCTTATGGGTTTCTAGTCATCATTCTCTTCTTATATTTATTCTTTATTATGACATTTATTTGAATACACACATGTATTCTATTGGAATAATTATGGGTTCTTAAGACGATCATTCTAAAACATTCAATAACCTTCAAAAGGCGAGTCTTCAAAGACAAATTAAGAAGTCTCTATAAATAGTTTTAATGATCTTGGCTTCTTGCACACCATGTGCTTCACCCAAGATTTGCATCATAATAGAAGCATAAAGCTACTCTTTAGTAGAGTCGATCATCCCATATCGCTCCTAGCTAGTAAGTAGTGATATCGTCAACAAATGACGAAAGACTAAAATTTATGTTATTGGACTCTTCAACACATATATTGATTTCCTTAACCATCACAAAGTTGATTAAAATTATCGTTTGGCCATAACGAACATATAACTATCTAGATTTGAGATCATAAATAGACAGATGAAGAAACACACATTACGCTTTTGTCCCTTGACTTCTAGCCCTTTGACTAAGTCATGACAATATCCTTATCTAGTCCTCCGCTAAGGAACCGTGTGTAAACATCCATCTACAATAAATTCATCAATCACTACACTTCTTGCTAAGACAAGGTAAACAGAGACAAACCATTAGGAAGAATGTCTCTTCAAATTCAATTCTTATTTTTAGATTTCATTACTATGCATAGACATTCACTTTCAGATACACATTTGCTTCTTTTGTAGAGTGACATACTCCCACTGGAATAAAGCACCCACTAGAACAAATATCATTTCGACTCTCGCAGGTGATCACAACTGATTAAGTAGAGACAATTCCCCACCTTCGCCTAGAGAAGTCAAAAAGGTCATGCAATTCTATTTTAGTCATTAATTACATCAAGTTATCTACCATACATAATATAACCCTTATGAAATCACACATGCCTTCTTTAGAGAAATATTTCCAAACATGATTGAAAGTATTGTATAAAACTTTTGATAACTAAGAGGTATAGATACTCCAATTGAGCTTCTGACCTTCCATAACTCTCAAGAGTTACTGACTCACTTATGATATCATAAGTGTAAGAATTATTGCTCTAGCTACTTTCATTTATTCTTGTGGTACTTAATGATCTATTATCTTTTATGATTGTCTCTTGCATTTCAGCCCTCATGACTTATGCAAACCTCTAAGGGAGATATCATAAAAGTATAAGGTATGCACTCATTGCACAACTTTGTTCATCACGCTCTATCTCAGTTACCTTATTCTGAGAAAAAATCTAATAAAAGTTCAATTTGAGACGTATGAGTCATAACGATAACTGTCACAAGGTACTCCACAAGTCTAGTAGTCAACGAATGACCACTTTATACTTATTGATTATTAGATAAGACATCCCCTAAGGATTTAATTCATGAGTCTTTCCCAACATCCAATGAAGCTGTTCATCATTGAATTGTCTCTTATCTTTAATTAAGTATTTGAACTTTAACACACATGGTACTTATCCATTTAGAAGATGTATTGCCTAGCAAACTAGGTTGATCATTATAACACATTTCCTAATTTATTAGGCAGGTCGTGAACTGCGAAATAAATTGGATTGATTTACATGCTTCTCAACAGTCAATACTATTAAGCGTGCACATGTATCACATGACAATTTTATTAGGTAGGGCACTATTACACAATTATGAATTAAGTCATCACAGTTTCCATTTTTCATCTATCTCTAGCTCATATAACTAGAGAATAATTCTTAGGCTACTCACATTTATAGGTACTGCTTCACTATTTACAAGTTGCATAAGGTGACATTAAGCATACATAATAGTTCACTTTTTGTTCTAAAAACTCAATCCAAAAATATAATCTCATTTAACATGACGAGAAGGAAAATCTGCGAGGCTCGTAATCACGACCCGCGCATGAAAAATGTTAAAATATTTATGGATTAATATTTGAACAAAAATAAAACAAGATAAAACGAATTTATCATTTAGGTTTCACTCTAAAATAATTTCAACATGTTCAAAAAAAATTCACCGGGTCTCGTGTAGTCCCGATATAGTTTTCATGCAAATTTATTTGTGAAAATATCTCATAAAATGACATTTAAAGCACATAAATATTTTATATAAGCCAAAAAATCTGAAAAAAAATCAGAACAGTGCAATATCATGCAATTAAACAACAGAAAAATTTTCATAATTTTCTGATTAATATTTTCTAGTCTGATAAATAAATTTCACATAAAAGCACATACAAAAATACAGAAAATAGATTTCTATTTATCATAAATTCATAGAAAAATTTAATAATCTGTATAAAACTATTATAAACATACAAAAAATATATCATAATTTTCTGAATAGAAAAATTATTTTTCTTGAATTTATCATGCAACGGAATACTCAAAAATTCAGAAAATATATTTTATTCATAAACAAATTATGACAAAATTCTCAGCATGTTATGACGGTATATTAAACACACAGTAAAAATTTCAAAATTTTCTTGGCCGAATTCTATTATTATTCAGATTAGAACATTAATTAAATTCAGAAAATATTTATAATAATCAAGTTAATATTTATGAACGGACCAAGTTGTCCTTTTACATGTGTACTACACAATCTGACCAACAAGCAGGACCTTTTTGCAATTTTTGTTTACGACTATGATCTGAGTCATCTGACCCACGCGCCATGCATTCAGATTAATTGGCCAAGCGTGTGGTCCGTTACGGTTCATCGTCTCCAAAATTAAAATAGGGTTTTAGCAATCGTGTTTCGCCGACCCAACTTAAGAATATCATAACTCTTTCAGTTTTAGTCCAAATTAAACAATTAAACAGTTTATGGAAATATCTCATGGAGTAGAACAAAACTTATGTTAACACTTTTATCAGATCTGATTTAACATCATCAAAAATAGCCATGAACATTCGAAAAAAAACTCACAAAATTCGAAAATTTAAATTGTAATTACTCCAAATTGACTCGGCCATATACAACGATTTTCGAATATGTTGTTCTAGATATTAAGAGCTACGTAGGCATATATGATTCACAGAAAATGGATCAAAAATTGGACATCAAATTATCAAACCCACTTGGTTCGTATTTTGACCTAAAAACACAAAAATGAAAATTTTGTAATTTAATCCGTTTAATGGTGAGCACAAAAAAATTGGCTCTGATACCAATGAAGGACTAATAACAATAGTGGGTACAACGAATTACCTCATTAGCGACTAGTCCAAATTGCATTTGCGGAAGACTTTATGCTTGTGCTACGAACCCATGAACGATTGTTCCTGCAATCATCATGTTTCTCTCATCGAGCCGATACCACAAAGTCGGGCATCTAGCTATGATTCCACTCTCATCTTCCAAGGCTCTCGATGGTAGCCTAGAGACAGTATTTTGGCTGAGATCTATATGGTTTGTTGTTGTGTATATTTTAGTATACAAAAGCCTAAAATATATAGTAGATGATAGTAACGAGTTACAGTCCCATATGGATTGTATCTCATCATCTTATCCAACTACAAGTCTTATCCCATGTTGAATGTATCATACTGGGACTAAAAGACTTAAGAGTCCAACAATTCATGTAAATTATATGTCTTGTTTGGCCGATTGGCAATGTATAATCACTTACTGATTAACTAGAGATTCATTTATGTTCATTTATGGTTTCTGGAATCACGCTTTGCTTTCAGTAAGAATGCAGCTGTAACTAGTGTTCAGAATTAACTGAACATTTTCTTAGAACTATTGCCCTTCTTGATGTGATCTTCTAAAAGAGATTTCGGCCCAAACTGATATATGAGGCCTAATATAGGGAATGTGGTATGAAAGACTGGGTAACAGGCCCAAAGCAGGAACAAAGGCGACAAGGCAATTTCTTTTAGCTCAGTGGCGGGAATCGGCGTTGGCTGGAAGCCAGCGAGAATCCCATTGCAACCCATCGTCACCTGAAAATGATATAATCCCAATGCTGGAATCCCACACCAAGACGTTTCATGTTAGTTGTGGTTATTGCCTGAGGGTGGCATGTGCAAGCAGCAACATTCTAATAAAAGCCAAAGAAGTTACGTATGAGCCGCAAAGTCTGTCAATGATCAGTTATCGGTTATGAAAAAAGTGGCGTCTCCACTATGAATGATCATGCACAACCAATAGAAAGTTGACATGTGGCTAGATGATAAGATTTGCGTGAGACATGGGAAACTATATAAACCCTCCTAGAAGGCAAAATTCGGTATGCTCTCTTGTTATACTTCTGGCCAGTCTCAGTTTGTTAATTATCGTTTCTTGATCATATACTTACTCTCACGCCGGAGGGGATTAGCCGGAGATGCCCCCGACCTAGTTTACGTGAGTTTTGTGTGTAGGAGACAACCGGAGAAGACGCCGTAGTATTCACCGTTTGGCTACTCAGATCAGGTCGGTGCAGCTATTTTGTGTGGCAGCATCACTTCTCCCACCAATAACTTATCCCACCAATACTGAGAAGGAGAAAGAGTTCAGTTATGTTAGAAGCAAATGACAAGAATAGATAATTGAATAAAGTCATGAATATGATTTCACTTGTCAGCTTGATCATTTTGTCACAAGAATCCATCAAAATTACACAGGCAGGCCATCTGGAAAATAAATTATATGCAGGCTAGCTTTCTAAAAGAACCTTCATACTTAGGCTGGCCTTCTAGGAGGGGGAGGGGAGGGGAGGAACTATACGCAAGAGATCTCATAAGCTAAGCAAGTGAAACTCGTAGAAAGTAACAATGTCCCGAAAGCAAGGGAGCAACTCTCTTGGTGACGTTGAGTCATGAAGTGATGGGATTTGAAGTCTTTCGTGATATGTACGCTGATGAGGAGGATTTCGCAGTTAAAGGGAACAAAGTAACAAACTACCCCTTTGAAGATTTTTATAAATATGACGGATATTCAACTGTATAAACCGAGATAAGAACGCGAATTTTAACCGGGTAAGGTTCAATGGATTGGACCCAAAGTATAATCCATATAAGTCTCAAATACGACAAAGGGAGTGGGTTTTCCTTATCTTTGCTCGTCGTGCCTACTCGTTATTCTCATTATGTCGACATAGCAGATTGTATAATGAGTAAGGCATAGTATTCTTGTACGCCGACAAGGCACCTTATCATTTGCCGAGAAAGGGATCTATCAAGGCACACCTGTGCCTCACCAAAAGACGAGGAGCACCTCCTCGGTCGTCAACAAGACAAGGCAAGGAAATGAGCTTCTCTATCCTTGCTCTACTCTTTTCCTCGGCACTCATTCAGTCTGACCAAGCATAACAAGCCGAGGAGCATGCCTGCTAGGCATACGGACAGAAAGCAATATTAATCCTACTCAAACAAGGAATGTGGATAGTTATAATCCAACTATGATTATAACCTACTCACACACAACTTCCTAATCAAAGATGGACTCTATATCCTTACACCTATTAATACAAACCATAATTCACTTATTTTGATAACGCATATTTTGACTCTAAACTTTTGTCAATTGATTTGCTTTCTATATCACACAAATACTTACTTTCATGCCAGAGGGCCTTTGCCGGTAAAGCCCCGGCTTAGTTTACGTGTTTGTTCTTCTTTTTCAGGCTATTCAAACGTACATGATACAACAATCTGCCGCTGGATTTGGTCTGATCCGAACGTTTTTGGCATCATCAGTTTGGTTCAATTGTCGGAAAACGATTCGTATTATCCATTGAATAGATTGAAAAAAATTTGCTTCACTTTCCTAATCCTAATGGAGGACGGATATACTGCAAGCATCACTCCTGATTCAGATAATATTCTTGTGAAAGAGACTCATAATAACACTAGGACTGCTTTTTTATCTTGCCAATGGGGAATTACCACCTCCTCCACCGTTGATTGATGGGCTGCCACCTCTAAAAATGAATCTGCATTCTAGGGGACAACTAGTAACCGAGGTAGTGCTGCCAAACCCTCCTCGTCGTCAATACCGAGGAAGGCCAGCCGGCACTGGACGGGGAGGAATGCTACCCAGGGGCACCGGGGTTCCCCCCTTAAGTTCACCGCAAAACTCTCTTGAATCAACAGATGGAAACTCTGCAACTCATTTATGAAACACAAAATGCCTTGCTACAATTGAATCCTAAGCGCTCCCCGACTGAATTCATGAGGCCTAAAAGGACTGAAAATTCCCTTGTAGGGGAAAGTCAAGTTGACAAGCGTGGTAGTTGGGGGAATAGAGAAAATCTTCCTTATGACCAACATCCCCCTCATCATGGCATTGCTGGTAGATTCAAGCAAAACCCCCAAGATGTCCCTCCTCGTCATAAGGCTCCTAGACATGAAAACACACAAAACAATGAGTGATGGATAAAAATCCTCTTGTAATAAAATACCTAGCAAGTGTACAAGCTACCGTTGTAGTAGTATGCACAAGCAAGGGTCGAATCCACAGAGACTTGAGTGAATTAACAAGTTGATTTAATTAGTGTAAAGTAACCAGGGGGTTTTGATTTTGGTTGATTAACCTAATATTGAAAAGCAAATAAATTAAACTAATGAAAATAAAGCAAAGATTGAAATCAAGAATGACAACGGGATTCATGGATTGGGTTTCACAATGCATTCACTTTATGCTATTTTATCACTTAAAGAAAACATCAATTTCATTCTAGGGTTCATTTACAAAATCATGAGTTGGGACGGTTTGGTGTACGATTTGCAACTCAAATATTCTCTTTTTTATTATACTTCCAGTTACGTTTAATATAATAATCCAAGAAAACCTTAAAATCGAAAGAATATTTGAACCTAAACCAATTGATTTCAGTTACGTCCTCAATTAAGTCTAAGTAGTAAAATAATGGTCATCTATCTATGTCCGAGTTACCGTAGCAATTGATACCCACAAATTCTAGGGCCAAAAGTATCTTAACATAAATGTGAAACCCTAGAACGGATTAAAAATATTTTACCACTCTAGAAAGAAATTAAATTAAGATTGAAAAGTTATAGCATAAAGATCATGTAATGTTATTCCCAATTCGCAAATCAAATATTTAGCTACTCATAATAAAAATTACAAAATTAAAATAATAACACAAAACCTGGAAAAATCGTCAAAAGAAACAATGGTGTTGTTGATTTATTCTGGCAACAGTAACTTCTCTCTATAAAATACTCACTTACAGTTTGTATTTATACCTAGGGCATCAGTGTGCAAACACTGTAGCAACCAAGACAAATTCGCCTAAAATCCGGCTGCAATTCGCGCCTTTAATCCGTCTATGAGCGGTCGCCCACAACGGCCCAGCGGCTGCCCAACTGAACAGAAGCTTCACGGCCTGATTTCCATGTTTTCAGCGGCCGCCCAAACAGATCCCAGCGACCGCCCACAGTCACAGCCACAGCCACTCCAAGCCTCGGCCAGCCTTGCCTGCAATGGCCGGCCACTCTCAGCTGTGCTTGGCCATTTTGCTGTGCCGTGGCCCCATTTTTCAGCAAGCCTTGGTTTTTGATTTTTTCCCATTTTAAATTCGTTTCGCAACAAATGGCTAAGTCGCACTTTGATCACAATAATTTCCTCTTTTGCACTTACACTTTTGACCTTGAACTTTCATATTTTCACTTTGGCCCCGGACTTTATTTAACCAATTTTTCTTATAATTTCCATAATTGTAGTTTGGTCCTTGAATTTCCACAATTTACATTTTGGCCCTTAAACTTCATAATTTCAGTTTAGTCCTCCGCTTTTCAGAATTTCAATTTGGTCCCAAAACTTTCAAAGTAGGTTCAAATCTTCTATTTTCAGCATTGTTTCACTTTAGTCCCTGAACTATCAAAACACTAAAATATACATTAAATTCTCAAGGGTTCGAACAGAAAATAAGCTTAGGAACATATCTTTTGGATGGGTAAAACCACATTCATCAAATACCCCCAAACTTACATTTTGCTCGTCCTCGAGTAAAACAAAAGAACTAAACAAAAACAAAACTGTCCTAACAACTAAAAACAATCAACAAAAAATATTTTTGATATGTTCTCAATATATACAAGGTTGTCGGCCAAAAAAGTCTCAGATTCTCACTTAAATATGCTAAACAAGTGCCAATAAGAATATGCAATTACAATTACATTAATGCATCTAACCCACAATTTTCCACCTCGGCCTGAATGATGAATGAAAAATGGGAGATCATGATCACTAAGATAAGATTGTTTATGGGTTCACTAAAATATGCCCTACATCACAGATAACAATACAATTTACTAGGATACTCATATGCACGATTACGCACTTGTCAACCTGATTACTCAATATTGAACATGAATTATGGCTTTAGGGTTAAATCCACAACAATTGTGGGGCTAGATTCGCGGGTATAAATGAAGGAATGGACATACAAACACAAGAATGTGAAATTAAAAGTCTTCAATTGCATATTACTCCTTCCGGAATTTCAGCTTTTTCGCTCGCCTTTGTTTCCCCAATTCTTCAACCCCCAACCTAGACTTTGTCATACTTTATACACTTGGGGTTGAAAGCATTCTCTCTCTCAAAATATGTCACTAATCAAATATAATTCACAACATTAGGGGGCAAGCTATTTCTTTTTTTTTTTCAAACTTGAACTTGAACTTTTTTTTTGGTTCTTGCCCCCTTTTATACAATACACATGCACATCCACTTCACAATTTTTGACCTTGACCTCACCCATTCCCATATTTTCCCTATGTAACCCCCAAACTTGAACTTTTCTAATTCCACATTCTTGCAAAGGTAGGATAAACCTATTCTAGGTGTCAAGGGTTAGGGAGTAGGCATCAAATGAAGGCGAATGGTGGTCTAGATGTTCCATTCTTTCTAAACAGGCTCAAAACGGGATCAAGTGACAATTCATATATAGACAGTGACGAGAAAGTCGAAGGCTCACAAGAGGATTGTCAAAGAAATAAAAGCCATAAATATCAAGTAATCTATTGATTTGTTATTGACAAGCGTGCAACCATGTTTTAAGAACCCCGAGAATGTCAAAGTGAACCCATAAAGGACACCTAAATTAATGACCATGATCAAGAAATATGATGGAAGTGAATGGTGGTGCAATTGTGTTTTACATGTATTAATGCAATTCTAATTAACATATTCAAATTGGCACAAACTAGCAAAACTCAATAAAAAACCCTCAAATCATCATGGACGTTGGCCAACTTCCTAAGATATAATGAGAACAAAATTTTAAAAATTTTCTATTTTTTTTAGGGTGACACTATATACACTCCCCTATAAACCCACAAACTCGGAGAGATATCTACCCCCAAACTCAAAACAAGCTATGTACTCATAGCAAAGAGAACAAAAGCATGCCTCGGGTTTAAAGGACGATAT
This sequence comes from Adenophora triphylla var. japonica, assembly GCA_022495995.1. Lineage (NCBI taxonomy): Eukaryota > Viridiplantae > Streptophyta > Magnoliopsida > Asterales > Campanulaceae > Adenophora > Adenophora triphylla. The sequence goes on along the minus strand of JAFEMH010000405.1, from coordinate 765,088 downwards.
GACACAACAAAACAAATAAAATAAAACAAATAACACGTACCTACTTGGGTTTCCTCCCAATTAGCGCATTTAGTTAAGGTCGTTGTTAGGTCCCAAATGGTAGGAATCAGGCTAGAGGGGGGTGAATAGCCTGTTTAAACTTTTAGCTTAAAAACTCTGATTCTTTGTAAAAGGTTGTAGGTAACACTCTTACTAACCATTAGATTGATTTTGCACAGCGGAGATTACAGTTAGGCTAGGTTTACAACCGGTTAGGTAGAGTTTCAAAACCAGTAAGTTAAAAACCTCATGCAAACAAAAACAAATTATATTTCCAAGTAAGACAAACAAGTTAAGCAGTAAGTTGAGCCAATAGGTTGTGACCAGTTGAGAGAATGTCAACCAGTTACAACTACACAAAATAAACAATCACACAGAAGAATGACACGTTGTTTGAAGAGGTTCACAGTGTTAAATAACTGCTACGTCCTCTACCAAGTTTGGTCAGAACTTGGATTTGTGAAAGTGCACTACTATATTAATGGTTCCTACCTATTACAAGTTGCAAGCCAATGATTGAAGAAATTTGCCAAACTAAAGGTGACCACTAACGGATCGTGCTACAATAAAGACCTGGTGTTTTCTAGAGATGTGCTCACAAGTTGAGCTGATTTCTCTAGGGTGTTGTGTGTGAATCAATCAATGTGTTCCAAAGGTAGTCTAATGAAGGAACACTACAACATTGATTGAGGTGCACAGTGTATAAGTCCTAACAGAGATGTCTAGTGAATAAGGGGACTTGAATTGAATGCCTTTAACTATGGAGTTTGCAGGTGGGTAATTCAAAGCAACTCACTCTCAAGAATTATAAATGCACCAACCTTCTTTAATGCTCCAGGGAAGCTATTTATAGTGAACTTTGAAAAGGAGTCGTTGTCTTTGAAGAGGCTGCAATGATGACTTGATCAGGCATGCCTTTGAATGAAGGATCTTTGCATTAAATGCCTGAGATAGGAGAGAGACGATTTTCTTTGGGTGGTTGGAAGGATGTGAGTACTGGTTATTTTGACAATCTATTTTGAGCTTCGATGTACCGCAGAATGTCACTTCGGCGTCTATTCAAGATGCTTGCTTTACCAACTTTAGCTAAAGGGATTGCTGGGTAGTTGGGAGCAATAAATGCTTCGGTTAGGCTAGGCTGAGGGAAGCTTGCTGAGAAAGCCTTAATCGGCAAGAAATAAGTTATAACCTGTGAAGGTTACATCAGCTAGGTGGGGTAACCGGTTAGGTTAGGAACACCGGTTGAGAACAATCGGTTAGGTAGCCAAACCGAGTCACTCACAAAAATCAAAGGGGGCAAATCTTCACATCTTCAAATCTTCAAGGTCTTGAGAAAATTACATGATTCAAAAACACTGGCACTAGCACTAAGGGATCCTATCATACATAGAAAAATTCTATTTGGTCTAATTAAAATTAGGGGTCCTCAATAATGCTTGTTGTGATTGGGTTTAAGCAATTCTAAACTTAAACATATATTTGACTAACAATCTCCTCCTAATTGCTTAAGTCCAATCACCCTAGGTTAGCATCATCTTGACGTAGTAAAAGAATGACTGAGAGTTTATCTTTTAGATATGTCATTCCCTAAGTCAAGTAACAATTTAGATGTAACCTAAGAAAGCTTACGTAAAAAATTGAAAGCTAAAATTTAAAACAAGTTAAAGGTAAAATATTTTTGAATGAGTAAACCTGCAAAATGAAACAGTTAGAACAGTTTGAACATTCAAAAACAATTAAAAAGGAAATAAGGAAAGACAAATCATTCAAAACAACAAAGTTTGAGTTCAAGGAAATCTCATTGATTAAGCCGCAACCTTGATTAGGCAAAAGATGGAAAGACAAATTCATCATCGATTACATTCTAGACTGGAGCAAGCAGGGGTCATCGGTTGGAGGCAAATCCTTGGGGTCCGAAGGAGGAGTAGCCGATGGATCGACCGGTTGGGTGCGAGATTTCTTTGATGATCTCTTGGCTTCCTTCTCATCTCTCTTCCTTTTCTTCCTAGCGAGACTTCTCAAAGATCACGGTGCCTGCTAACATCTTCTTGAGTACATCATTTTCTGTTTTAAGCTTGATCCTCTCAGTATTGGTCTTTCTAAACAAAGAGGCTTGATCGGTAAGCTTCTGGTTCAACCTTTTGATTTCCTCGGTTGCAAGCTTCAAATCGGTTTGGGCATCCTTGGCGGTGTTCATAAGCTCTTTGTTCAACTGAGACAAGGCACCTAGCTGAGTAGAGAGATCAGTGATCTTGGCATCCTTGTCAAAAAGATCGGCCACATAGTTAGCTAGATCCTTAGCATAATCGTGCTCCATTCTGTCTAACCTCTTTTCTTCCTCCTCCTGATTGGACTTAACCATACTCGCAACCAGGGCATCATAAAGTTCACAAAGATCACGAACAACAACTGGTCGGTTGAGTTCTTCTTCAGGAACTGGTTGTGGAGCTTCAGGTGAAGGATCAGGGTCGGCAGCAGCATCACTATCAGAAGAGGAATCAACGGTTGAGGAGCTGACCGATATACCAGGAGGACCGGTTGGATGAGCTGCAACTGTCAAGGCAAGAACCAGTTGAGGAGTGAATACTTAGATGGCAAGGGAAGGGTTAGGTGGAGAATGGGGAACGGTAGGAGGCTTCTCGGTGAGATGTGCAGTAAGAGGAATAGAGCGACCGGTAAGGGATGGAGTTGGAGAACCGGTAGAGGCATCGGTTGAAGAATCGGTTAGAGAGTTGATATGAACTGAACCGATCCTAGAGACTTGACCGGTTGGAGAAAAGGTAATCTCCTCATCAACTGATACAGAAGAGGCAACAGAGGGGCTAAACACAAGGAAGTCATTGGGGTCAGAAGAGATAAGTGAATCAGACTCAAGGCTAAGAGCAATGGCATTCTGAATGTCATGGGCTTCATCAAATGCTGAGGCAACCAGATCAGCAGCAGTAGGAGCCAATGATAAAGCATGTTGCCTTGATCGAATCAAAGGAATAACCCTGAGAGCAAGGAGAAGTAGGGAAGCTTGCCGAATGTTGCTCCATGGTCGAGGATTGCCATTTCTCATAATAGAAAGTGTTCGGTCGAAACCTAACGGTTTATTTTATATCCGCAAGCGCACGGGCTATTATAATATAGCGGGTGCAAGTACGAGTCGATCCCACAGAGACAGGGTTTACTTTAAGGGATATTTTTGTCTTTAGAAAATATAGAAAAGATTGGGGGTAGATAAAACTTGTTTTAGAATAACAGAGAGAGCATAAACAGAAAATACTTTAATTGAAGTCTTATAAAACGAAGCATTCTTGGGATTGGAAATCATACGCAAATTCTTATTCATCAAATTGTCATTGTCTTAGAAATAAAAGGTTTTCATAAAAAGCAAGGATGGTATGTTAGGCCTACGCTATTTCGGGCTAAGACAATAGCGTTTGTATTCTTCACTAATTATGTCCTAACTGTTTGAGAAATCCGTTTATGTTTGCCCCCGCCCTGTAACAAACGGGCATTCCGGCTTATCTCTAGCTGACCATAATTAGTAAGAATCCATTAAGGACGGAAGTCAACATACTTTCCATTAAAGGAACATCCCTAGGCCATTGAACTACTCTCGTGATTAATGAACCTAGTTTCTTTATATGGTTCCGTCAATCGAGATTCTCCGCTAGGTACTTCTCTCAATTGACTGAATCATACAAATTGGATATCGCCAATATGTAAGGCATTTAGAGAATAATATAAAGAGATTGTTTTAGATGAAGAAAGAAGACAAGACTAAACATTATTTAATGATGAATAAGCATGCTTTTGAGTTTCCAACCCCAAGAATATGGGGGATTACTCACAAGCCATTAAATGTATAAGCAATAATAAAAGTTGAGTAAGAAATACTTATGGAAGTAGAAGACAAGTGCTGAGAATAATGCTTCACTTTTATTTCCTTCAAAGTAACTCCAAAAAAAACAATGACTTTGATCTTCAAATTCCTTTGGAAAATCGTTATCACAAATGTTGTACTTTCTATCTATCTAATATCAGTAGTTTTTCTCTAATTATCCCTCCTAAGACTGATTACAAAGGTCCTATTTATAAATGGAAGGAGTCTCTTCAATTGGGTGCCATCAAAAGGTGCCTTTACATCTGCAGTCACGACTTGCACGGCCGTGTCAAGGATTTTGCACGGCCGTGTCCTCTTTGGCGCCAGATTTGGATTTGAATTTGAAGACTTGCACGGCCGCTCCGTAAATAGCCGCACGGCCGCTCCCGATTTGGCACGGCCAGGGCACTTCGCTGCTCGGCCACTCCATGGGCCAAGATGGCCGGCCATGGCCTAAGTTGCACGGCCGCTCCTGGTTTTGCTGCACGGCCGCTCCGACTGGTTTTCAGCTTGGAGTGCTTATTTTGCTTGGTTTTCCTTCATCTTTTTGGACCAAAATGTCCATGTATCCTTTGTATATATAAAAAGACCCTAAAACCTGTCTAAAAAGTATAAAACATACCAAAAATGTAAAATCTAATAAAATAACAAAAGTAAGTAAAAAGTACTAAAAACTAAATGAAAAGTGATGATTTATTTGTGTAAAAGTATACAAAAACTAGGATAATTGACTATATAATAGTCACTTATCAAACTCCCCCACACTTAAGCCTTTGCTTGTCCCCAAGCAAACTTAGAATGAAATACGGAGAGGGAGAAAAATACGATTGATCCCTCAGAAATAAAGTAGCAAGCCCTTAAATTGCCTTCTTAGATAATGCGTTTATCTATCTAATCACATTTTGAATACCTTTAAAAAATTTATTTTAGGAAGAAAATATTTTAGGGATATTTTTAAAGAGATAAAATGCAAGACAATAACCTAATATAGCATATATAGAATTTTGACCAAGTAAAACATGCTAGAAGGAAGAATCTTAGATTTATTTCTTGGTAGAAAAAGCTGTCACTTTTTAGAGTGATTTTTTTAGAAAAGATGAATTTTATTTCTTTAAGACATACAAGAGAAGGTATAAATATTTATTCACAATTTAGAAGTTCCGAAGAATTGTATTACATTCTTGAATCACAAGGGTGAAGAATGGATGATGGTAGTGGAAAAATCTCGTCAAAGTCAAACAAATTTATCTTATTTTTGTACGTGTTATATTCTTGCAAAAGACCTAAGTTATTTTTGATCCTTTCAAGTAGGAGACATTATGGTTGCGAGCCCCATGTTCCTAATACTTAGATCAAGAATACTTTTGGATATTATTTCCGTTTTGGCAAGGAAGCATCGTCGCAGCGAACGCCGTGCCCCGAGTTACTTAGGAGATAATAGGTTTCTTTTTGCTTTTAAGGCTTGGTGACAATTGTCACTCTTTTATCAATAAGATAAAAGTGTTTTACTTTGACTTGATTTGAAAAATGGAAGGATGGAATTTTATGAAAGGGTGTGATTCAAGGGATGCAAACAAGAAGGTGCTTCTAAAAAGGGAATAAACATTTAATAAAGATAAAAGATGTACAATCTTAAAGAAATATTTTCAATATTTGCATAAATGACCAAGCATAAAAAAGAATTCCTTCTAATCAAATGCATTTTCCTTGATGAGACTCTATATTGTGCTATACTAACTTATAAGGCTTTAAAATTATTTCCTAAAATTATCCCTATATTTTTCCTTTTTTATAAATTTCTAAGTTTATAGAAAATATGAGAGAAAAGACAACGGCATTATTCTAGGACAATTGGCAAGCATAAGAAATAATGATATGGATCATCATAGGAATTTTTATATATTTTTTTATATACTATTATACATGCATAAATGAAAATGCAACTAAGTTAAAAAGAAAAAAATTACACTAGAAAGCAAGTAAATTAAAACTAGAAAGCAAATAGATAAATACCCCCCACACTTGAAGTGAACATTGTCCTCAATGTTTCAAGGACAAAGAGTAAAGACATAAACATGTGGTGGTAAACAAAATTATGATAAACAGTAATATAATCCATCGGTTTACTATTCCGATGATGCTTGTTTAAGGTCATAAGCTCGACCCCTTTCTATCAGTGACAATGGACGGTGAGTGGTATTGTAATGGTCTCTTATCCTTAACAACTCGCCATTCCTTCCCCTTTGGCGTGATTGAGCTCTTATGATTGATGCACATACGACATCCCGGTGTGCCTTTTTTCTTAGGCCCCCTACCCTTTGATTTTTCAATTTTATTAGGCTTTTTAGGGTGCACATTTTTTTCACCTCTATGATCTAAGGGTTTTTTAATTATTATTTTTGAGTCCTTGGCTTGCAATTTTTCACCCTTTTTGCTATCATTCTCAGGAGTGTTGATTTCATGGCACGGTTTCTTGAGATTTAAGTCTTTAAATTCGACTTTCTTATTTCCAATGTTTAGAGAAAGAGTGCCATTCCTTACATCTATTACTGCACCGGGTGGCAAGAAAAGGTCTTCCTAGAATAATTGGAATTTGGTGATCTTCCTCCATCTTAAGGACTACAAAGTCGACCGGGATGATCAATTTCCCGATTTGGCAAGGGACATCTTTCATAATACCCATCGGGTATTTAATGGAACGGTCAGCAAGTTGGAGAGAAATAGTGGTGGGTTTCATTTCCCCCACACCTAGTTTCTTACCTATCGAAAACGGAATGAGGCTCACACTTTCCCCAAGATCTAAAAAAGCATTATCAACATTATATTTACCTATTTTGCAAGGAATAGAGAAAGTGCCGGGATCTTTTAATTTAGGAGGAAGTTCTCTTTGTAAAATGGCACTTACTTCTTCACATCAAAGCAGTGAGTCGCCTTATGCTCCTCAAGTTTCCTCTTATTTGCAAGAATATCCTTTAAGAACTTAGCATAGGACGGCATTTGTTGAAGGGCATCGGTAAAAGGTATGTTGATGTAAATAGACTTCAAGACTTCTAAAAATTTTGCAAATTGTTTATCAAGTTTGGCTCTTACCAACCTTTGGGGGTATGGTATTGGAGGGTCAAAATTTCTAGAAATCTTAGGGGATTCTGTCCCATTTTCAACATCTTTATTAGTCTCAACCAGCGGTGGGGTTGGACTAATGTTCTCCTTACTCGGTTTGATATTTTTCTTAGGAAGGGGATCTACAATTTCTTTTCCACTCCTAGTTTCTACCGCACTAACATGCTCATCGGGCCTTTGCGATTGACCGGGAAAACTCCCTTGTGGTCTATGCGAGGTGCCGACTTGTTGAGCTTGTTGATTTTCAAGCATTCTATTGTGGGCGGCTAAATTATCAAACCTAGCATTCAACGACTTTATGGATTCCCTTAACTCATTATTGGTCTTTTCTTGCTCATTCTTACTTTCAATCATAAAATCCATAATAAGATCCAATTTAGACTTAGGGGGAGGGAAAGCACTAGAATTGCCATTGAAATTCTTTTGTGTAAATCCCGGTGGTTGTGTAGAAGGTTGTGGGTTTAAAATATTGTTATTCTTATAGGAAAAATTAGGGTGATTTCTCCACTCGGGATTGTATGTGTTTGAATACATACCACCATTTTCCCTATAAGAATTAACAAAGTTTACTTGAACACTAGAAGTAGTGTCAAGCAATTCACAACATTCGTACTATGTGAGTTTGACCCACATAGTTCACAAACAACATTAATGTTGGCCACGGGATTTACATTCAAGTTTTCAAACTTTTTAAGAAGCATATCAACTTTAGAAGACAAGGTAGTAATGACATCAATATTGTACTTACCTGGAATCCTCGCGGTTGTTCCCTCTCATTGAACCATTGATAGTGATTCGTGGCTATGTTCTCTATCAAGTCATATGCTTCATCCACCGTCTTATTCATTAGTGCACCTCTGCGGCGGCATCAATTGTCTCCCTTGTTCTATGTGTGAGACCATTGTAGAAAGTATGCACAATTAACCACTTTTCAAGCCCGTGGTGAGGGCACATCCTTAGGAGCTCTTTGAATCGCTCCCAAGCGTCATACAGTGATTCGCTTCCTGTTTGGCTAAAATTTGTAATCTTTCGTCCGAATTTGAGTCTTGCTCGGAGGAAAGAAACGTCCAAGGAATGCCGCTTCAATTTGGTCCCAAGTTGTAAAAAGAGTTGGGTGGGACTGAAATTAACCACTGTTTCGCCTTATCCCTTAGAGAAAAAGGAAAAAGGCGCATCCGAATCGCTTCCGGGGTAACATTTTGAATACGTGTGGTATCACAATATTCAAGGAATGTTTGGATGTGGAGATGAGGATCTTCGAAAGCGGTGCCGCTATATTGGTTATTCATAACCATAAGCAAAAGTCGCGGCTTTATCTCAAAGTGTGCCGCTTCGGCATTCGGCACTACAATAGGGGATCTAGTTCCTGGGGTACTTGGGTTAACAAAGTCCCGTAGGGTCCTAGCAGGTGTTTGCGGTTCTCCGTCCATGTGCTTATCCAAAGTTTCTCTAAATCTCCTTAGTCTTTCGTGAAAGCTTCTTTCAGGTTCCGGATCAAAGTTGTCAACGAATGTCCGAGACCGTTTCATAAACTACAAGAAAAACACTTGGAGAAAAATTAAACGTAACAGATTATGGGACAAGAAAGCAAAATAGTAAAAATAAAATAAAACTAAAAATTTGTAGTAAAGACAAAAATAAAAAGTAAACCGTTATCCCCGGCAACGGCGCCAAAAACTTGTTCTAGCCCGGCCGAAACCTAACGGTTTATTTTATATCCGCAAGCGCACGGGCTATTATAATATAGCGGGTGCAAGTACGAGTCGATCCCACAGAGACAGGGGTTTACTTTAAGGGATATTTTTTGTCTTTAGAAAATATAGAAAAGATTGGGGGTAGATAAAACTTGTTTTAGAATAACAGAGAGAGCATAAAACGTAAAATACTTTAATTGAAGTCTTATAAAACGAAGCATTCTTGGGATTGGAAATCATACGCAAATTCTTATTCATCAAATTGTCATTGTCTTAGAAATAAAAGGTTTTCATAAAAAGCAAGGATGGTATGTTAGGCCTACGCTATTTCGGGCTAAGACAATAGCGTTTGTATTCTTCACTAATTATGTCCTAACTGTTTGAGAAATCCGTTTATGTTTGCCCCCGCCCGTCACAAACGGGCATTCCGGCTTATCTCTAGCCGACCATAATTAGTAAGAATCCATTAAGGACGGAAGTCAACATACTTTCCATTAAAGGAACATCCCTAGGCCATTGAACTACTCTCGTGATCAATGAACCTAGTTTCTTTATATGGTTCCGTCAATCGAGATTCTCCGCTAGGTACTTCTCTCAATTGACTGAATCATACAAATTGGATATCGCCAATATGTAAGGCATTTAGAGAATAATATAAAGAGATTGTTTTAGATGAAGAAAGAAGACAAGACTAAACATTATTTAATGATGAATAAGCATGCTTTTGAGTTTCCAACCCCAAGAATGGGGGGATTACTCACAAGCCATTAAATGTATAAGCAATAATAAAAGTTGAGTAAGAAATACTTATGGAAGTAGAAGACAAGTGCTGAGAATAATGCTTCACTTTTATTTCCTTCAAAGTAACTCCAAAAAAAACAATGACTTTGATCTTCAAATTCCTTTGGAAAATCGTTATCACAAATGTTGTACTTTCTATCTATCTAATATCAGTAGTTTTTCTCTAATTATCCCTCCTAAGACTGATTACAAAGGTCCTATTTATAAATGGAAGGAGACTCTTCAATTGGGTGCCATCAAAAGGTGCCTTTACATCTGCAAATCCATTTACTTGCACGGCCGTGTCAAGGATTTTGCACGGCCGTGTCCTCTTGGCGCCGCATTTGGATTTGAATTTGAAGACTTGCACGGCCGCTTCCGTAAAATAGCCGCACGGCCGCTCCTGATTTGGCACGGCCAGGGCACTTCAGTGCTCGGCCACTCCATGGGCCAAGATGGCCGGCCATGGCCTAAGTTGCACGGCCGCTCCTGGTTTTGCTGCACGGCCGCTCCGACTGGTTTTCAGCTTGGAGTGCTTATTTTGCTTGGTTTTCCTTCATCTTTTTGGACCAAAATGTCCATGTATCCTTTGTATATATAAAAAGACCCTAAAACCTGTCTAAAAAGTATAAAACATACCAAAAACGTAAAATCTAATAAAATAACAAAAGTAAGTAAAAAGTACTAAAAACTAAATGAAAAGTGATGATTTATTTGTGTAAAAGTATACAAAAACTAGGATAATTGACTATATAATAGTCACTTATCAGAAAGCTGGGTCACATTTGGCATTAACCCAACTCTGTGAGTAACTTCGTAGGACCATCTCAAAATACGTAGCTCCAAAACCTGGGAAATGCGGTTGTTGACCGAAAGATAACGCATAAAAATATCTGCAGAAGAGAATGTGCACTCAATCGGTCCAGAGGCAGTCTGAGCAAATTCACCTTGAATTCTTATGTGACGAAGCCTTTGAGATTTGGAGGGAGAGAATATCGGTTTCTGCTTGGTAGGGATGTTGGTGACCAACTGTTGATCGGTTTTGGAGGGCTTAACCGATTGACCTTTGGGTGGAGGAAACCGTTTGCGAAGTTTAAGCACAACCGGTTTTTGGGCTTTAGAACTGGTTTCCCTGTGGGCCAACCGTTCGAGAGGTAGAAGGGAATACTCAACATCTTTCTCTTTCAATTTCTTGAGCTCTTGGGAAAAAGGAGGGGATCAAACAATTTTGTACTCAAGACGGCTAGAGATCTTCTCATGAATACCAAAGAGGGGAATGCCATGAGAGGTGCGAGGAATGGAAGACTTTGAAGTGTAATAGTTTAAGGGAGAAAATATATCTTTCTGATAGAGGCAAGGATCAGCATAGACTGGTGGAACACAGATCTAGAATATTAAATTCATCATCATCATCGAGATATCCTCCACTTCAAAGAAATCGATTCGTCATCGAGAGTAGAAGTAGTGGGAGGCACAGACTGAATCTCCTCCTCAATTCTTGGAGGGCTTGAAAGCATTGATTGAATTTCTCTTACCTGGCTGTCAAGAATAGAAGCTTGAAGAGCTTGAGCAGTAGCTAGAGCATCGGCTCGGTCTTGTAGCCGTTTTTCCTCCACATCAAATAGGCTAGCAGCTATAGCCTGCTGCAAAAGGACATCATCAGCATCAATCGGTTGAGATACTCCAACCGGTTCAGTAGATACATCGGTTGGAGGGATTGAGACCGGTGGAGACATCATCGGTTGAGTAGAGGTCGGTTTGTCAGTAGTGCCTCCTCCCAATGGAGTAATCGGTGATGTATCAGTAATGCCTCCTCCTAGGCTTCTAACCATTTCCATCGGTTGAGGAGTGGTAAATGCTTGATCCGTACTCTCCATTCGGTCAGGCTTATCATCTCCATTAGAACTAGAGTCAGAACTAGACTCAGCAATCTCCTCAGATTTTTCTTTTTCTTCTTCTTCCCCATCATCTTCAAAAATAGCATCAATCTCTTCATCAGTAACCGTGGACCACTTGGTTTTGTTAGACTGAACTGATGAGAAGAAATCGGCAAGGGAGACATTTCCAGCAGCTTTGAGCTCAGCATCCATATCTAGCAAATTATCTAACACATCCATCACATTCCTAATCAACTGGTTCTTTCTTGGGCCAAGGCTAACCGGTTCAGAGTCAAAGTTTAGGAGAGAGTCAAACTCCATCTCATATCTCCCAGACTGATAATAGTAAGTCTCAATCAACGTATCTTCAGCTCCATAGAGAATGGCAAAGTCTGCCCATACAGCTTGGACCATCATGTCCTGTCTCAATCTATCTTGAGCTAAGTAAACAGCATTTCATTTGAGGGGAAGCTGATCGAAGAATTTGTTGTACTGTTTGATGAGACTGCGCCTAGAAGATGAAAGATCAAAGTCTCTGAGTCGGCAAGGTCTACTGAAGTATACACACTTCTCAACATGTCGGTTTCCAAAGTCAATATAGTCTTGAATGTTGCCAACCGATACGGAAGACTTGTTAATTTCATGGAATTGGAGCAGCTTCCGAATAAATGGTGGCAAATGATCAATTGGATAAATCCAACTAGGAGAGGGAGCAGACTGAGGATTAAAAGCCCAAGGATTGTTGTGGAAGATGTGGAAGGTAGGATTCCTGATCGGTTGGCATCTTCGGTAAGAGGGATTAGAGGCATGACCGGTGATGGGTATGTCATCGGTCAAGGTATCATGGCCAAGTAATCGGTTGGGGATGAAGGGTATGAATGAGGAAATGTCGGCTTCAATTCTCTTTCTTCTTTTTGCATTTTCTTTGGCTATTTGGGAAGGAGTTTTTGGAATTGGTTTTGATTTTGACGTGGTTGGAGGAGGAGTAGGAGGTTTGGATGATTTTTTAGAAGTCTTTTTGGGTCGGATAACGGTGGAGATGGGTTCATTGTCATCAACATCAGGTTCTGGAGATTTTCTCTTGGCCGGTGAGGGGATTGGTTGAGAAGGCTGAGGTTGATCAGAGATCGGTTTGGAGGTATCGGTTGGCTTCTTCTTCTTCGGTTGAGAAGGCTTCTTCTTAGCCGGTTGAGCTTCGGTTGGAGGTGCAATGGGAGCTGAAGGTTTAGCTTCTCTAAGAATCCTTGCTTGATCAGCCTTGTCGAAAGCTTTGAAAAAGGACTTAGGAACAGAAGGCTGACCACCAGAAATGGTAAAGATTGATGGGATTCTCATGAGGATTCTACTCATCAGGAGATAATGAATGGGCTTTGCCTTGTTTGATCTGGACAAGGGCTTCTCCTTCTGAAATTTCTTGAAGGCAATCAAGATAACACGATAGATGAAAGCGCACCAGTTGAACTTCCTTTGAAGCATAATAATAATGGCTTCCCATTGTATCATAGTGATACAATGATGGGAACCAGACCGGAAAATCACGCATCGGTCAATTACTTCGGCCAAGGCATAGTGAACAGCATCTAGATCAGCTTTCTTGTTTCCTTCACCGGTCACAAATGGGTCGGTTCCACGAATGGTAGCCCATGCTAATTCCAAATCTTTCGAAGTGACAGAAGATGAACCGGTTGAGGGAACGGTAGGGAAAGCATCGGCAATGGAGGTTGGGGAGAAATCAACGGAAAAACCACCAACAGTTGAAGTAATATGGGATACAACACCGGGCTTAGGATTATCATCTACAACACCATTGTTGAAGAACTCATTGACAAGCTCATACATAATGTCATCAACATATATTTCAACTAACAATGAATGACCATTATGCTTTGCAATAAATAAAGTGGTGTCGATTTTACCTCGTTCAAACTTCTCACTAAGTAGGAATTTGGAGAGAGTTTCATACCATGCTCGAGGTGCTTGCTTGAGGCCGTACAAAGCTTTATTCAATTTGTAGACGTGATTAGGCTTCTTAGAGTCTTCAAATCCTGGTGGTTGATCAACATATACAAGCTCTTGAAGTTCACCATTGAGAAAGGCACTTTTCACGTCCATTTGATATAGCTTAAATTCTTTGTAGGCTGCATAGGCAAGGAATAACCTAATGGCTTCTAATCTAGCTACGGGAGCAAAGGTCTCATCATAGTCTATTCCTTCCTCCTGTCTATATCCTTTTGCCACTAGTTTGGCCTTATTTCTTACAATTTTTCCAGACTCATCCAATTTATTCCTATATACCCATTTTGTTCCAATCACTGTTTGATCACTAGGTCTAGGCACTAGTTCCCAAACTTTGCATCTATTAAACTGGTTAAGCTCTTCTTGCATAGCTTCTACCCAAACCGGGGTCATCAAGTGCTTCTTCGCCTTTCTTTGGTTCTATGTTGGAGACCATAGCAAAAGAAAATAATCCATGTTGTTCCTCTAAGTTTCTTAACTGTCCTCTAGTCATTCTAGGTCCAAAGACATCACCAATAACATTTTCTAAAGGATGATTCCTAACTGATCTCACTTCCCTAGGTAGGTCTTGCCTGACCGATTCCTGTCTTAAGGTTTCTATTGAAGGAGTGGAATCGGTTAAGGGAGAAGAGACCGATTGAGGTGATCGGTTAGGTGAGGGTGAAGCTGACTGATGATGGTGATCGGTAAGTGGTGATGGAAATGGTAAGTTATTGGGTGAAATCGGTTCAGCTCCTGGTGGTGAATTTGGAATGGTAATATGAGGACTAGCTGGAAGAGGATCGTTTAGCTGGGTTTGAACATTGGAATGCCTAATCGATTGAGGAAAGAATGAGTCATCAACTAAGTCTCTACAGGTTACACCACTAGAGGCTTATCAGTACTATTTGGAGCCTTATCAGACTCTAGCAAATCAAATTCATCAACATACCTTATCAGCTCCTGGTGGTGAATTGTTGAATCTGTTCATGTTACTTTTAATAAACGGTTGTTGAAAATTGTTGAATCTTTTAATTTAGGAGGAAGTTCTCTTTGTAAAGTCTGATAAGGCATTTTTGATTGCTGGTTTCACCTGTCTCAAAAACACCAGAACTATCAGTACTATTTGGAGCCTTATCAGACTCTAGCAAATCAAATTCATCAAAAGTAACATGAACAGATTCAACAATTTTCAACAACCGTTTATTAAAAACTCTAAATGCCTTACTGTGCTTGGCGTATCCCACAAAAATGCCTTCATCAGCTTTTTCATCAAATTTACCTCGGCGCTCTTTACCGTTGTAAAGTACATAGCATCTGCAACCGAAGATCTTGAAGAAACTAATATTGGGGATTCTGCCACGCCACAGCTCATAAGGGGTCTTGTTGTGAAACTTGTTGACCAATGATCTATTCTGGGTGAAGCATGCTGTATGGATAGCTTCGGCCCAAAAATACTTGGGAAGCCTAGCTTCGGATATCATTGTTTTTCCAGCTTCGATCAATGTCCCGTTCTTTCTCTCAACTACACCATTTTGTTGCGGTGTACCAAGAACTGAGAAGTTGTGGTCTATGCCGTGATCATCACAGTACTGAGCAATTCCGAGATTTTTGAACTCCGTTCCATTATCTGATCTCATACTGATGATATCACATTCCTTTTGGGTTTGAAGTAGACGGAAAAGTCTGGTAGCAACTTCATATGTATCATCTTTTGAAGCAAACATCTCTACCCAGGTATATCTTGAAAAGTCGTCTACAACAACCAAGGCATATCTCAAGTACCCCTAAACCGGCACTCGCTGTGGGGCCAAACAGATCCATATGTAGCATGGAGGCACCTAGAAGTGGACATGCCAGGCTTGCCGCGGAAAGATTCTTTATGTTGTTTTCCTAATTGGTGCTCGCATTTCCTTCCATGATCGCCAGACACCCGAGGTGCGGTGACTAGATTTTTATTAGCTAGCTTGGATAGATATTTGAAGTTCAGGTGACTGAGTCTCTTGTGCCATAGCCAAGATTTCTCACTGATGTTCTTAGCTATAAAACAAACATTAGTAACATTCGAAACATTGTTTAGGTCTATAGCATACACGTTACCTTTTCTATATCCAGTGAGAAGTGTTTCACCTGTAGCAATGTCTTTCACATAGCAGTTGGAAGAATTGAAAATACAATGCATACCTTTATCACAAAATTGTGAAATAGAGAGAAGGTTATGTTTCAGACCATCCACCAAAGATACCTTCGTACAACAACCGCACCTCTTTTGATGGATCCACGACCGATAATTTTACCCTTTGCGTTGTCACCAAAGACAACTCGGAGGACCGATGCTTCTTCCGAGATCGGTTAGGAGATCGGCATGACCGCCATATGCCTAGAGCATCCACCGTCCATAATCCAAACATCCTTACCGCATCTGCTGAGGCCATTAAGCATTCCCGAAATAAAACAAGAAGCTTATGGTCCCCTTATTCTTTGGGTCCAAAGAGTTAGTTTCTCGTGCAGCCTATACCGGCCACCACCTGAGCTTTTAGACTCAGTGGGTCCAGATAGGTGCTTCAAGAGGCATTCATAAGCCTTGTGACCAATAAAACCACAATTTACACATTTGTTAGAAGATGGCTGAGGGGGATTAGATGAGTTGATGTTCAATTTAGCCAATGCTTCAGAAGAGTTCACTACTTGAGCAGAAACAGATCCTTTGGGGACGAAGGTGATGGAATTACTTTTGTTAACCTGTTGCATCGGTTTAGGAATGACTTTATCGGTTGGGTTACCTTTACCGGTTGGGTGACCGACGACGGTTGTCTGACCGGTCATACCCTTACTGGTGTCGGTTACCTTGCCGATTGAGGATTCCCGACTGCAAAGATGATCAACAATTTTAATTCCACCTTTCGCTGCCACTCATCATCGAGTTTTAACATATTGTCCTAACTCAGATCGCCTTCCTCGGTCCATTTGGATTTGTTTTTGCCCAAATAAGCCTTCATCTGTACACGTCCCTTGGGATAGGTGTATGGGACAGCTTTGTAAGGTTTAGTTAACTCTTTCTTAATCAATTTGGATTGAGCATCATCAAATTTACCCATCAAGTTCTCAGAGACAGACTTTTTTACTGGTTTATCTTTGCTGTCAATGTCATTACTGCTGGAGGTAAAACTTATGCCAGTTGTAACATCTCGGTTAGGAGATAACTAATCTTGAATAATGGTCTCCATAGCAGCTCGGGATTTTGAAAACGTGTTAATGGTTTTAGAAAGAGAATTATTTCTTGACACAAGATCAGCAATTTGACAAACAGAAATGTTTAGTCTCTCAGTGAGTTCTTGATTATCTTTCTTCAACTGATCAGACTCTAACTTACTTTCTTTCAAAAATTTATTTCAAATTTTCAAAGAGTCATTTTCGTAGAGATCATTTTGAAATTATCACCATAATTTTGTGAGCTTCATTTAATTTTTTCAAAATCGAAGAAGAGCTCATTCATCACCTCTCGCCATTTCGTACTTTGACATATTGGGCATAGGGTCAACGTAGGTCGAGAGGAAGAGGATGATGGTTCAAAATTGGGATCAAAATTTGGTAGTGATGATATCGGTTCGTGGTTAGGCTCGGTTAGAGGCTTTAAGTGAATCGGCTCGGTTCTCAAGCATCGGCTGGATAAGAGGTGATCGCAAGGCTCGAGCTTGATAGGCCTGGTTGAATTGGTTGCATCAGCGGTCTGAGAGTGGGCATGGTTTTAGACTGACCATAAAGGGATCCACCTATGTTTTGAATTTTGAAATTATATGGATTACCTGCATCTACCTTGGGAGTAGGAATGGGTTCATCAAAGTATGTCAAGGTGTGAATGTGTGCCCAAATTCTTTTGTTTATTGGAATTCACGCGAGTTTGAAGACATCCGAGTTATTTGAAAAACGGAGTCGCCACGCCATTTTGATTACCTCAAAACTTTGAAAAAAAGGTTTTATGGGTTCGGAGGTTAAGTTACCCCTTGGGAAGAACGTTTGGCGTTCACCCAAAGTGCCTTGCCGGAGCAAGTCTCCCTAGATTTCATTAATCATGTTTGCTTGCGTGCTTTCTTTGTGTGCATGTGTTTGAAAATAAGGGGGGGAATGTCCCAAGTTGTCTTCCGGACGTACAAACCATTTTGTTGGTTGTCGCCGGATTTCTTGGAATTTATGTATTTGGGATTATGATCCTGTCCTCATCTTATGACTTATGATCATCGCATTTTAAACCTCGGGACCCTCGGGACTTGCGTGATCGAGAGAATGACTCTCTTTGTGGTCAAAGATGAGGTTCTTTAGGAAGGAATGTCCTTAGCCCATCAATCCTACGCTTTAAGACTGCCGAGCTCGTATAGAGGCTTCATACTCATTCTTAAGCGATAATCGGAGATATAGGGTTCAAGGTTATCCTTTTCCTAAAGAAATCATGAACCTTTAATGGAAGGAACGATGCAAAGATGAGAACTTTTACACCGGTCCGTTCCAAGGTTGGGGAAAGGGGAAATGCATGATAAAAAAATGACTCTTTAATGAAAAGATGACATTTTGGTTTTAGCAAATGATGCTTTTTGATTTAAAGAAATGATCTTTATGCAAATGATGCATAAAGATTTGATTTTTATGCAAATGATGCATTGAAAAGGGGGTTTTGATGCAAAGGATGCATTTTTATTGAAAAATAGGATTTTAGGTGCAAAGGATGCACCTTTATGAAAAAGACTACATTTTTATGACAAATGAGGTCTTAATGCATGCAAAGGGGAAAGGGGGTGATAAAGATATGATCTTTATGAATAAATGCCAAGTCCCAAGCAAGATATATGAATGCAATGAGCAAGTATATCAATTAAAATGCAAGGTTAGGGCGTGCGAGGTTACCAATCGTTTCCTTCGCTTCTTTGGACGGAGCTAGGAGGAGAGGTTCTTCTTGGGTCTTCAAGGAGGAGGGAGATGGCTTCTTGAGATTCTTCTTCGCCTTCTTGAGCCTTCAAGGGTTTTTCTTCACGTCCTGGATCACATGGAGTGTGTGTGTGTGATTGCTCAGGTTGTTGTTGTTGTTGAAATGGGTAGAGGAGGGCTCTATTTATAGGCAGCCTGATAAGGCTAATGAAGCCGTGCGGCCGCAGTGCTCTTTGCAAATGAGGCCGTGCGGTCTTATCCACAATGACTCAACATTCTAGAACCATGCAAGGTGGCATCATTCTAGAAGCTTCTTCCTAATTAAGAAAAACGTGTTTTCTTAATTAGAAGGCCCTTCAGCCCTAATTTGATTTTGGACTGCTCCAGACATTCTAACACTAGGAAGGTCCGGGGAATTACCGGAAAACTTACCGAAATTGCCGGGAAATTTAACCTAAGGCATGAGCCAGATTTGGGTACTTACAGAAGCCCTCTAACGTCACTTGCAAGGCGAGCGGGGTCAAGCCGATAGAAAAGGATCCGATCTCGGCGAATGCCGAGACGGGGATTGGGAGACCGAGGTGGTCGAGCGGCCGAACCTTGAAGGCTACCTACGTATCCCTGAGGAATCAAGCCAGCCGTAGTTCGAATTAGGATCCGCCGGGAAGGAAGAAGAGAAACCGGTCTCTTGCCGGGAAAAAGAAGAGAAAATGACCTAGGAGGTCAAGCAATTGATCCTACCGGGGACATGCTAGGAGTGACCCAGTGGTCGAATATTTGAACTTTTATGAGGGGGCGCTTTATCACCGAGGAGTGACAAAGAAACAGGTGACCAAAGTGGTCGAATGGCCGAACCTTTTATAAAAGGCTACCTACGTATCCCTGAGGAATCAAGCCTTGATCGTAGTTCAAGCATCACTAGATAGTTAGGAACGATGTCTAGGATCCTTGAGATTTTGACAATTCGGAGGTCGTCACGATGAAGCTAGAGCTTATGGCACTATCTCTTTATGACGGGGATAGAGGTAACTTAAGTTGGGAAACTTGAGCGCACGTCACTATTCGCGGATAGTGGTAGCACAAGTTGAAATGACTTGGGCATACGTCACTATTCGCGGATAGTGATAGCACAATTTGAAATGACTCGGGGCATACGTCACTATTCGCGGATAGTGATAGCACAAGTTGAAATGACTTGAGCATACGTCACTATTCGCGGATAGTGGTAGCACAAGTTGGAATGACTTGGGCATACTTCACTATTCGCGGATAGAGGTAGCACAAGTTGGAATGACTTGGGCATACTTCACTATTCGCGGATAGAGGTAGCACAAGTTTGAAATGACTTGGGCATACGTCACTATTCGCGGATAGAGGTAGCACAAGTTGGAATGACTCGGGGCATACGTCACTATTCGCTGATAGAGGTAGCACAAGTTGAAATGATTTGGGCATACTTCACTATTCGCGGATAGAGGTAGCACAAGTTGGAATGACTTGGGCATACTTCACTATTCGCGGATAGAGGTAGCACAAGTTGGAATGACTTGGGCATACTTCACTATTCGCGGATAGAGGTAGCACAAGTTGGAATGACTTGGGCATACTTCACTATTCGCGGATAGAGGTAGCACAAGTTGGAATGACTTGGGCATACTTCACTATTCGCGGATAGAGGTAGCACAAGTTGGAATGACTTGGGCATACTTCACTATTCGCGGATAGAGGTAGCACAAGTTTAGAGTTCGACACTGAGAGGTTGTCACTCTAGTGTTATCCCGTTATAACGGAATTAACGGAGGCGACTGGGAATAAAGCTTGATTGCTAAAGAGATAAGGGATATTTTCGAAAAGATGTTATCTTGGTTAAAAGATAACGGAAATTGCATGCCCAAGTGGAAGGTCCAGGGGTGGATTGTAATTTATGCTCGTAGCGAATGAGGCCGCCCGGCATGAGATGGAGAAAAGAAGCCGTACGGCTAGAAGCCCGTTTTTTCCAGATTATTTAAAATCAGGTTTTGAACGGGCATTGGGCACTTGTTGCACGCCAAGAACGCAGAGAGAGAGAAGAGAGAGAGAGAATTTCGAAATTCTTCAACCCTTTTGCTTCCCTTTGATTTGAAATGGATCCGGAGGGCAATCCCATACCAAGGCAAGCAAGGAGAAACATCTCGGCGGCCGCGAGAAGGAGGAGGAAGGAGCTCGTGAGGACGGAGAGGAAGTATGACTTCCTTACGCTCCATCGGAGCTTTATCCGGGAGAAGGGAGCACAAATCAACGAACCCGCGATCGCTTGGGGTAAGCATTCTCATTTTGCTCAAATCCGATGATTTTGCTTGATTTTTGAATGATTTAGGGCTTGACCCGAATTATAGGATTTTGAATGATTTTTTTTTTTTTTTTTTTTTTTTTTGAATGATTTTGAGATGCATGAACAAACTATGAGGCTAAGAATATGCATGTGCAATTTTATTTGATGAAAATTATGAGAATGACTCACTTTTTTCTCGCAAAATGAAGTAAGAATTTTTCAAAATATGAGACGGAGTTCTTGCCTTGTGTCAGAACTAGGTCAAAATTCTGATTTTCAATGAGAAAACATGATTTTGGAAGATGAAAATGATTCATGCATGCCATTTTTTGAAAAATAATGCTTATGTGCAAAAAATTGTGATTTTGTGCTTTAGGAAAGCAATGACGCGTTTCAAGTGATGAAAGACACGTTTTTATGCAAAAGTTATGCTAGGAAAAACTTTTATGAATGCTTTTCTTTTGAAAATATGTGCACTTTTGAATATATGCATGCTTTTGAAATGATATGAAGGACTCGACGCTTCTTTTGATGTGCTTGTCTCACAGGAGAACAAGTCTAGAGGACCGTCGGAGATAGCGGTCAAGCTTTGCGCAGAGGATGCCGATTTTGAGAAGGATGGGGCAAATCCCAAGGCTGAGGGCTACCGGCTGGATGCATTCGTAGAGGCTATCGGTAGGGGTGTCCACATCACCTCGAAGAGCAAGGGCTTGGTCCAGCCCTTCCGAGTTCCAGTGGGACAAGACTCATAGCTTTCACCGAGCCGGGAGAGCCGACAGTGACTCCCGCCGATTTCACCGCTATTACGGGCTTACGCTTCACCGGGAGGCCCGTGACTGGAGGGACCACATCACGGGAGGAGTTCCTGTGCTTTGGTAGGGTTTGAGCCGATTCCGAAGGGGCCGGGGATGGAGACACGGAATGTCGAGGTGGCGGTTCGTACTAGCATGCGTAATTTTGTCGTTAATGATGTGGATCGCCCACACTCGGCTAGAGCATTCATATGGTTGATGCTATCGTCACCATCTTTGCCAATTCTGGGACGATAGCTATGACTTGCCTCCTCGACTCTCT
The DNA here is from genome assembly GCA_022495995.1 of Adenophora triphylla var. japonica. Classification (NCBI taxonomy): domain Eukaryota; kingdom Viridiplantae; phylum Streptophyta; class Magnoliopsida; order Asterales; family Campanulaceae; genus Adenophora; species Adenophora triphylla. The sequence continues at coordinate 743,407 of JAFEMH010000405.1, read as the reverse complement.
GGAGGATGTTGATGGGATAGAACGGTCTCGGGGCGAGGCCGGATTGGCGTGAGCTCTACTTCTCGTTGACATGTACATACGGAACAAGGCCGCTCCGATGGATCGCTTCTCATTTGCCCTCGAGGTAGTCTCCTTTTTTTTTCTTTTCTTTTCCCCGTCTTGAGACTTTTATGAGAGAGAAAATGACCTTTTGATGTTTTGAACATGCAGCCTGGTTTTGCGAGGTGATCGGGTTCTTCCCTTGGAACCAAGCAGAGCGATGTCACCATCTTCCCCGCTATGGTTCGCCGGAGGGGAGATGCGAGAGATAAATTCACTGGGAAGACCCTGGATTACCTTCGACTACAAAATGGTGAGGCCGGCCATCACCGTGGATGGGCACGACGGAGTGGACTTCTACCCACGGGGCGTGTATCCAGAGATCTTGCTGGAGATGCTATAGAGGTGACGAGGCAGAGGAGGTGGCTCATGTGGCCGACATGTGATGTCATCTACTGGGGGACCGCTTCTCGAGGCAAAGATGGTCATGTTCCCCACTAGATGCCATTACTCCTTCGACCCTCCAAAGACGGGATGTCGCAGCCTGTGGACCGGCTCCTGGATGAGATCGAGAGGTACTGTGCAAAGGCGCTGGTCATGGAGGAGTACTTTTGACATGGACACCCCTACGCCGTGTTTGTGGAGCGCCGCTGAGGACGCCTACGAAGCTAGTGAAGCCGGCGGTCACTCGTGGATATGGGGAGGATGAGCCTACCGACCCGCCGATCCCTCCCGCGCATTTGTCCTACGTGGTCCATGGAGTGCCGAGGAGGATGAGGATACCTGTCCCCGATGCTAGGGAGCCCCGCACACCTTGCCGCCTCGATCAGCACTTTGTAAGTGTACTCTTAGGGTCTTATTCCCTTTTTAGCTTTCGATTTTGCTTTTTGCAATTTTCCGAGATTTTCCGAGATTTTTCTCTTTTTTTCTCGTGTTCCAAACTCGCACTTACGATAGGCCGGTCAGCGTAATAGGGCCGGAAGGACATGTGCCGGTCTCTTCGAGGAAGCCGGCTCGCGCTTCAAAGGCGGCAATGATGCACAGGAGCTCGGGCGCAAGAGACGGCACGTCTGGGGCACAGCTGCCTACCTCATCGGCCTCTGGAGTACTCTTCCAAAGTGCTATGCCTGGGGCGGGACCCAACGCCGACATTCTCGGGAGCAACTGGCCGAGTACGGGCACGATAATGTCCATCTATCTCGATGTGAGCGACTGTGGAGGACTCGATGAGGGAGGCTAGCATTTATGAGCCGAGCAGCGATGAAGATGAAGAAGAATCTGAGGCCTAGGAGGTCTCTAGAATAGATTTGGAACAAAAACAAACAATTTACAATTTTTATGCACACTTTGTTTATTTTTTGCTTTATTTGGGCGCCGATGGGGCGAAAACATTGTATTTATGTTTTATTTGCTTTTCTAATTCATGCTTTTTCAATTTGCATATTATCCGAGCCTCGGGGCGACTTTTTGCTTGGAATTAAATAAAATGGGCCAAAATGATTTATAATGGTGTATAAATGCTTGAATGGCTTCGGATATGTTTCGTACTGTGTTTTGGTTGAAAAAGTGGGTGAAAACTCCCTTGGGCAGCAATCTTTGGTTGCCGCAGAATTTTTTCTCGCAGAGAGCTAATGTAGCCGTGCGGCATGGCCTCGAGGGCAAATGTAGCCGTGCGGCTACCAGCCTGTCCGAACCGGTTATTTTCCTCGAATAAAAGCAAGGCTTGGCCATTTCATTTCATTTTCACTCTAGACTTGTCCCAATTGTTCCCAGAGCACATTTTGGACCTAAAAGCACCATCTTTGATCATTTTGCGATGGAGAAGCTCGTTAGATTGCAAAGGGGGAAACGAGACCATTTTCTATCCGGTCTTCAATCTTGGGCGAGATATAACTTCCAAAATCACAAGGGGCTGCTTGATTCTTCCTTCAAGATCAAGTCTTTATGGCATTTGAGGGATCTCCCGCGCGATTGGGATATGTTGAGAGCCGCAGCAAAGTTCTGGGACGTCCGGAGACATGTTTCTTGTTTCTCTTACAACGAAATCGTCCCAACGCCACGAAGACTTCGTGAGCCTTGATTGGGGGTCCCGAGATTGAGGCTATATCTATTCCGCTGATCGGAGACGTGCCGGTGACGGTAAAGCTTGCATCTTTTCCAGATTCCTTTGGGAGAGGCCGAGAGGATGATGGTAGCACCGGATAGGATTGACCTTTCGATATCCGGGCAAGTTTGGGTCTCCAGATATGGCTGCGACCACGGTGGCTATGGATGCTTTCATTCTCTGCGTATTCTCTATTTTGTTCACTTCTTGAGTCCGTGGGGATCTGTCATAGTGGTCTCTTGGACATGGTCGAGACTGCGGGGCAGGAAGGATATTGTCCCGCCGGTTTTGGGAGAGACATTTCATGGGATTGATAGGATGGCTCGGGAGACCGTTTCACGAGGTCAGGGAGTCAGGCTATGTTGACTTTGTGGGCTGCGGGGAGAGGCTCGGGGCTTTGCACGGGGCTTTGCCGACTCGGTGCCCTTGGGTGATTTCTCGGAGAGGTGCACCTAGGCGGCGGAACAGGGGTAGCCGGGAGGCGATGATGGCTAGGCTATCCACTTCGGACATCCGTTGGTGGATACCACATTGGAGGTTGCGGACCGGGAGGATATTTCGGGAGTCTTATCTTTGTGAGGGTTCCAGGATTACTTGGTCGTCCTTCTACATACCCCCGCTTGGTATCCGGGCGGTTTGGGGCTTTACGGGAGCCATTGAGTGATTGGGAGGACATCCGGACCATGGAGGTGGTGTCATTGGACATGAGAGATCCGGCCCGGCTTCTCTTTCTTCTCGAGGGCTTGGACACATACGCTTTCCCACCCGGGGCTATCTTCGGGAGCGGGAAGAGCACCATCTTGACCACTTTGTCTACTTGGGTAGTACGAGAGGGAGATGGGAGCGACTCGGGCTATCTTGGAGGATAGACGTCGAGCTTTATTGGGAGCCGGCTGTGACTCGAGTAGGACTTTGAGAGGGAGGCGAGGCTAAGGCGAGTTGCCATAACCAATCAGTGACTTGGTCGAGAGATATGGAGGCTCGGTACAAGAGATTGTCCGAGGTTGCTCCTTTGGCCCGAGGCTCGGAGAGGAGGAGGTGCGGACTCGTGCTCGTATAGAGAGCGCTCATTGACACGGGGTTGGTAGAGGCTCCGGTGAGGATACCGAGAGGTCGGGATGAGGGATACCGACATTATTGAGAAGAAAAGGAAGAAGACTCGACGAGGCCGAGGAAAAGGGAAGAAGGCGAAGAAGACTCGGCGAATGACGGCCGACAAGTCTTTTCTCAAGATCCTCTTATTGCCATTTTGCAAACACATTAGTTTATTTAGGCATTTTATTGTATTTTAGATCTTTTTAGCGAGGTTAGCGAGTTAAGAGGTAGACCGTGCTTGAACTCATCAAGAAGTTTTTAACTTGTAATGAACAAGAAATATTATTTTAAAAATTAATCAAGACACATTTCATGGAAATTCAAATGTCTTTTTATTGATTGGGACCCGTTTTATGAAAACTTGAAATACCCTTTACTATTTTTAGGACGCACTTCATGGAAGCTTGATTGTCCTTTTTATTGTTTAGGACACATTTCATGGAAACTTAATCGTCCTTTTTATTGTTTAGACCGAACCATATATGGCTGCCTACGTTCCCCTTTTACAAGAAAGGCTAAGGGGCTCGGGTCTTCGTAGTTCATTACGGTGAACTAATAATTTTTTCATGTGCGGCCACTGTCTTTTGCCTAGACCGCCCTTTTGGGGTCTTCGGCCTAGCTGGGCATTACTCTTTTTGCACTTTTATTTTTCTTTTTTTTTTTTTTATATTTTCTTTTTTTTTTATGTATGTGCAACCTGTCTTTTGCCTAGACCGCCCTTTTGGGGTCTTCGGCCTAGTTTGGGCATTACTCTTTTGCACTTTTTTTTTTTTCTTTTTTTTTTCTTTTTTTTTTTTTTTTTTTTTTTTATCGGACATAGTATCTTCGGAGTTTATCACCGTTGACCGGGTGGACAAAGGGATTGCCATCCAAGTACGCAAGCTTCATTGCTCCTCTGACGGTATTTTACGCACCACATAAGGGCCGATCCGAGACGGGTTCCCATTTTCCCGGGGGTTGTCTGCGGTAGGGGCTTTACTTTCAGCACCAAGTCGCCCTCTTTGATGTCTCTGGCCTTGACCTTTTTATCAAACGCTGCGGCCATTCGCCTGCAGTAGGCTCGGGTGTGTTCCATGGCTTTTAGCCTTCTCTCGTCAGCGGGGCTAACTCATCATGCCGGTGCGCAACCATTCCACTTCATTGACACTTTGTTTTCGGGAGGACCCTTAATGACGGGATTTCCAACTCCACTGGTAACACTGCTTCCATCCCGTAAGTTAGGGCAAAAGGAGTTTCTCCTGTGGCATTACGACAGACGTTACGCAGCCCCGAGTGCTAGGTGCGGCTTTTCGGGCCAATCACGACCACGGGTGGCCATCTTCCGGATGATCCGCTCGAGTGTCTTATTAGCAGCTTCCACGGCTCCATTGGTTTGAGGTGCATGCGGGGACGACTTGTGGCGAGTAACTCGAACTCGACAGCGGTCTATCACAGTCTCCTTCGAAGTGTGACCCATTATCGAAATGATCTCGTTGGGCACCCCATATCTGCACATTATGTTTTCTTTGATGGCTGGGCCACTTTTACGGAAGTGAGGACCTTGTAGGACTTGGCCTCTACCCACTTGGTGAAGTAGTCAATGGCTACCAAAACGAACTCGTGCCCATTGCTTCTGGGGATATTTTCCCTATCACGTCAATGCCCCAAGTTGCAAACGGCCAAGGAGTCGTCATGCGGTACAGGTCATGAGGTGGGAGATGGTTGAGGTTGGCAAACCGGCGGCATTTGTCGCGAGGTTCGGACGTCTTGAACGCGGTCTGTTTCCATGGAGATCCGGTAGTAACCCATTACGAGGATCACTTGCATCGGGGCTCACGGCATTCATGTGAGGACCGCGGGGACCATTGTGGACTTCGGTCATCAACTCTCTGGCTCTTTCTTGAGTGACACATAAGAGGAGTGGTCCTTGATACCGCTTCTTGTATAGGTTGCCTCCTAGAATGACATAATGAGAAGCCAACCTTTTCGGGGCTTGCAAGCTTTTGGCTCGACTCCTTCTTTTGGTCTACCTTCTTCGTCTCGAAAGGCGACTCTCCGTCTTTGAGGAATTGGTAAATCTGATTGTACCAAGGTTCCTTTATAGGCTCGGGTCCCAGGTCCACTTCACAATGAAAGCCGGGGCTTCTCTTCTACCCACTCTGAAGGGCTTTATGGCTTTTCCCTCGGGGATCTCTACCAATGAGGCTAGAGTAGCTAGAGCATCTGCGAATCTGTTCTTTTCCCTCGGCAAGTAGTGGAAAGTCACTTCTCGGAGCTGTCAGTCCAACTCCTCCATATGGGCATGATACCGTTGCGGATTAGGGTCTACGAGTCTTCCACTTGTTGGAGACTTGGTTGATGATCAGTGAGTCTCAGTAAACTTCGAGCTCCTTGACATTTCTTTCTAAGGCGGCCTCCAAACCGGCAATGCGGGCTTCATACTCGGCGGCATTGTTCGTGGCGGAAAGTTCAACTTGAGGGCTATGGGGGTATGCTCATCTTTCGGATCGACCAATAGCATTCCTACACCATTTCCTCTTTTGTTAGCGGCTCAGTCAAAGAACAAGCGCCATCTATTTTCGAGCTCATTGCAAAGATTCCTTCATCGGAAATTGGGGTTCGGGCCCTCTGTCTTCATTCTTGGGAAATTCGCTAGGTGATCGACAATGCTTGACCCTTGATGGCCTTTACGGTCACATAGTTGATGTCGTATACGCCAAGAAGAAGGACCACTTCGCTAGACGCATCGATAGGGAAGGCTTGTCAAAGATGTACTTGATGGGGTCCATTTTCGAGACCAAATTCACGGGGTGGGCTTGCATATAATGCTTCAACTTGCCGACTACCCGGACCGATCTGCACGAGTCTTTTCACACGGCGAGTAATTGAGCTCACTCCCTTGTAGCTTCCGGTGACAAAGTAAATGGCATTTTCTACCCGAGAGTCTTTCTTCTCTTGAGCAAGCATAGCCCCAGCCGTGTCTGTGACAGTTAGATAGAGCGAGAAGAGGCTTACGTCTATGTGGGGGAGCATAGTCTTAGGGGATGTACTAAGTATGCCTTGATGCGAGTCAAAGGCATCTTGGCATTCTTCGGTCCATTACGTGTCCACATTCTTCTTCATGAGCTTGAAGATGGGCTCGCACATAGTGGTCAACCTGATTGACAAAACGGTGATGTCTTGCAATTTTCCCATGAAGCTTTTGACTTACATGCAGGTTTGAGGTGGCCTCATATCCATGATAGCTTTGATCTTTCGGGGATCAACTTCTATACCTCGCTCAGTGACCATGTACCCGAGCACTTTTCCCCTTGTCACTCCGAAGGTGCATTTGGCGGGGTTTAGTCTCATGGAATCTTTGTCTCGGCCTCTCAAAGAATTTTCGTAGGTCAACAAAGTGCGCCCACCTTCTCCTTTGGAGTGGATTATCATGTCATCTACGTAGACCTCAATCTCCTTGTGGATCATGTCATGAAAAAGTGCGGTCATTTGCCCTTTGGTAAGTAGCCCCGGCATTCTTGAGCCCGAATGGCATTCTTTGTATAACAGTAGGTTCCCCACGGTGTGGTGAAAGGCTGTCTTTTCTTGGTCTTCCTCGGCCATCTTGATCTGGTTGTAGCTGCAAAACCATCAACGAAGGATTTGACTTCGTAGTTGGCGGTGGAGTCCACCGGGATGTCTATGTTTGGCGAGAGGGTAGTCGTCTTTGGGGCTGGCCTTGTTCGGATCTCGGAAATCCACACGGCGGCGCACCTTCCCATTGGCCTTGGTTACGGTCACGATGTTGGACAACCATGTCGGGTATTCAATAACTACGATGAATCCTACCCGCAGTAGCTTCTCAATTTCTTCTTTGACCTGTAGGGACCATTCCGGCTTGATCTTTCTCGGTTTACGCTGCGGCTTGGCATGCGGTGCTAGAGGGATTACGTGCTCTACTATCGAAGCTGTCTAGCCCCGGCATATCTTTGTATGACCATGCAAACACGTCGACGTATTCTACGAGCGGCTCAATCAATCTGTCCCTTTCAACCCCCGGAAGAAGCTTCCAATACGTGTCTCTTTAGGTTCCTCAATAGTACCCAAGTTCACACTTATCAAAACCTCCTCGGCGGCTTGGGCCCGGTTTTCCTCTTTTACGAAACACCTTAAAGATTTCTTTAATGTATTGTTCGTTTAGTGTGTTTGCATCTTGTTCAAATGATTCATTATTAAGCTTGTTGTTAAGTTTTGAGTTAATTTATCATTTGTTAAGTTGGCAATAAGAGGATAATCGAAAGATTTGTCATTTCATTCAAGATAAGGGGAAAGATGACATCGATTACATTTTCATAATCCTCGGGCGTGAGGCCTTCGGATGACTACGAGGCAGGAATTCGAAGATTCTGACTCAGCGAATAGACAACAACGACTCTGGACCCTACACTACTTATTGACTCGAGGGGACTTGACAAGGGTTGGACCGGGATCTCGCTCCTTCTTCTTTGTTGCCACAGGGAGTAGCGGTCTTGCCGGCGTTCTTGAAAGTTGGAGACTTCGAGCGATCAAAAGCTTGCCGGAAATCATTAACGGGCAGTCTTGTGGAAAGATGGTGAGGGAACTAAAGTAACTTGTTGCAATCTTTCGGCTAGCTCTTAGTAGCGGCTGGACTCATTGGCGAAGGGTCGGCTCATCTTATCAATGCGGCTGTGATAACTCATTTTCTCCTTGATCTTGGACACCACGACCTTGTCGGTGTAGCCCAGAAGGGTTGGCCTGGATAATCTTGATGAAGTCTTCTTCGAGAGGGGATCTTAATTCTTCCTTGGCGCTACGTATTCAATAGGCTTTACGTGTTACGCCGAGATCGATAGCTTCTCATTGAACTTCACGATGGCCACAAATTCAGCATTTTACGCTTCAAGAGGATCACTTTGTACATGGGGATATCGAGGTGGACCGTGCTTGGGGTGACGGGTTCTTTGACGGGTTCCTTGGCATAGCGACATAGTAGTCGAACTTGCCCGAAGGCTCTCCCAAAGTTCCTACGCTCTTGTCTCCCGGCTTCGTATCTTTCCTTAAGCCTGCTTTGTGTGGACTTTCTCTTCTTCTTCTTCCTTGAAGGAGCGTCCTCATTGATCCATTCTTGATACTCATACTCTAGGCGGTCTTCACAATCACATACATCATACAGATGTGAGGCTTGGGTTGAGCCAGGATAGCCCCTCCCATTGCTTGGTCATTACCGTGGTGGATTACCATGTTGGCCATTTTGACACAGAAAAGCCGACAAAGCGAGGATTACGCGAACTGTACGAGGATTCTGCGCTAACAAGTCGCTGACCCGGTGTTCTCACCCACTTCTTTCTCGGCTAACGGGAAAGGGATAGGAAAGGTTTAGACTCGGGGTAGGTGTTTAGGTGAAGGCTCGGGCAATATGCAAATTAGAATCTTCAAGTTTACTTAAAACAGTGTCTTTTATTAATATCTATTTGGTTGGAAAAGGGGTTACGCCCTTCTTTTTCACAACTACTCTAGATCTGGATCGGTGGGTTCCGTCACTACGTCTATAAGCCCCTCGTATTCCACGTATTTCGACCTCCCGGGGTGGACGGCCCGGGCGAGGGTCCTATAGGGCACGCGGATCCCACCGACCGAGAGTAAGAAACGCTCCTATCGGGTCTAGCGGGTCATAGGACCTTTCAACGCACGAGCGATGCGGATTATAGTCAAGGCAATACGGGAAAGTCTCGTCTCTCCACCTTGACGGATCTTTGACAGAGTTTCGCTTGAGCGAATGACGGTTTTTGACTTTCGGTAATGTCCGAGAATATAATAGGCATGGGTCGGGCGGCAAAAGTCGGATGACACAGTGTCACATTGAACTTCGTTGCATACGCAGTGCGTGAGTCAGAATCGAAGTCAATGCCGGTCAAGATCTTGCCAATTTTTCCTTGTCGGAATTTTGGCAGAGCTTCGCTTGAGCGAAAGATCTTTTATTTTGGCAAAGACTTGGTCTTGACTTTTACGCATTCCGTGCGGGTCAAGGTCAATAGTCAATGTCGGATTCAAGATCCCACCGATTTTTCCTTGTCGGAATTTCGGCAGAATTTCGCTTGAGCGAAAATCTTGGCTTCCGTTATGAGCTAAGGCTTGACCTTTACGTGGGTATGCAACTGGGCTATATGACACGGACTAGACCAAAAACCAACCAAAAGTCACGGTTTTTTGAAACGTGTGACACGGACTGTGCATTGGTCGACACTGGCTGCCATGGGGAGGTTGGGATGATTCCGTGCGCGCCCGGGAGCATCGTAAGGCTGTCCGTGACTGCAGCTGGAACCACCCTCGGGTTTGAAGGACGTGCGTGCAAAAGTGTACAGGATATATCAGGTGCGCGTAGTGTGCGGCCTCCTAAAATTGTTCCTTTTTGAGTTAAAACAGAGATTTTCATAAATGTGTTTTAAAGGAATGATTTTCGGGACGGGGGAAAATGCAACACATAAGCACGTAAATTTTAAAGAGCCCCGATCGGTCATGGAGCTGAATAGCCCCAAGCTGCTAGGACTGCCAGATTAACCATGATTTTTCCTGGTGGAATTGCCACTGAGGTCGTATGGTCAGAATCCTATGAGGATTAGCCGTACGACTGCATGGATCAATTTTCCAGGTTCCACTCCTTTTGCTTTTCTTCGGGTTATTTCCCGTTTCAAAGTATGCACAGATTCCAAGATGCAAATGATGCAATGCATGGTAAAAGAAAGCAAGCACGATTAATGAAATCGGCGATGGGAGTCTAACCCGCTCAAAGGGAAAAGCTTTCTTCTATTTTTTTCAAAATTATATTTTTTTTTCGAAAAGGGGATACTGGTACGTGGGATTGTTAAACCACCTTGTTATCCCAAGCCCCGGGTTAGGGAGCGATACAGGAAGGGTAAGTGGGGTCCACCTATATACCAAGTATCGACTTTTGTTTCGAAAATAAAGCTTTTCTCCTTTGGGATGATCCCCAGCGGAGTCGCCAAACTGTGAATGTGTGCCCAAAATTTTTGTTTATTGGAATTCACGCGAGTTTGAAGACATCCGAGTTATTTGAAAAACGGAGTCGCCACGCCATTTTGATTACCTCAAAACTTTGAAAAAAAGGTTTTATGGGTTCGGAGGTTAAGTTACCCCTTGGGAAGAACGTTTGGCGTTCACCCAAAGTGCCTTGCCGGAGCAAGTCTCCCTAGATTTCATTAATCGTGTTTGCTTGCGTGCTTTCTTTGTGTGCATGTGTTTGAAAATAAGGGGGGGGAATGTCCCAAGTTATCTTCCGGACATACAAACCATTTGTTGGTTGTTGCTCGGGATTCCTTGGAATTTATGTATTTGGGATTATGATCCCGTCCTCATCTTATGACTTATGATCATCGCATTTTTAAGCCTTGGGACCCTCGGGACTTGCGTGATCGAGAGAATGACTCTCTTTTGGGTCAAAGATGAGGTTCTTTAGGAAGGAATGTCCTTAGCCCATCAATCCTACGCTTTAAGACGGTCGAGCTCGTATAGAGGCTTCATACTCATTCTTAAGCGATAATCGGAGATATAGGGTTCAAGGTTATCCTTTTCCTAAAGAAATCATGAACCTTTAATGGAAGGAACGATGCAAAGATGAGAACTTTTACACCGGTCCGTTCCAAGGTTGGGGAAAGGGGAAATGCATGATAAAAAAATGACTCTTTAATGAAAAGATGACATTTTTAGGTTGCAAATGATGCTTTTTGATTTAAAGAAATGATCTTTTTGCAAATGATGCATAAAGATTTGATTTTTATGCAAATGATGCATTGAAAAAGGGGTTTTGATGCAAAGGATGCGTTTTTATTGAAAAAGATTGGATCTTTATATGCAAATGATGCATAAAGATGACATTTTTATTGGAAAATAGGGATTTTAGGTGCAAAGGATGCACCTTTATGAAAAAGACTACATTTTTATGACAAATGAGGTCTTAATGCATGCAAAGGGGAAAGGGGGTGATAAAGATATGATCTTTATGAATAAATGCCAAGTCCCAAGCAAGATATATGAATGCAATGAGCAAGTATATCAATTAAAATGCAAGGTTAGGGCGTGCGAGGTTACCAATCGTTTCCTTCGCTTCTTCGGACGGAGCTAGGAGGAGAGGTTCTTCTTGGGTCTTCAAGGAGGAGGGAGATGGCTTCTTGAGCTTCTTCTTCACCTTCTTGGACTTCCAGCTGACTCCTTGGGGATCTTCTTCGTATTATGAGAGTATTATGCTTCTTGTGGATGATTAAAATGGGTAGAGGAGGGCTCTATTTATAGGCGATGCGGATAAGGCTAATGAAGCCGTGCGGCTGCAGGCCCTTTGCAAATGAGGCCGTGCGGGCTTATCCACAATGACTCAGCATTCTAGAACCATGCAAGGTGGCATTATTCTAGAAGCTTCCCTCCTAATTAAAAAAACGTGTTTCTTAATTAGGAAGGATTCCCTTCAGCCTTTATTTAATTAAAAACAGTTCCGGAATGTTTCCGGAACGCTGGGAAGGTCTGGGGAATTACCGGAAAACTTACCGAAATTGCCGGGAAATTTAACCGGAAGGCATGAGCCAGATTTGGGTACTTACACTACCTACATATCCTTGGGAGGAATCAAGCCGGGTCGTAGTTCGCACACAACTGGGGAGATGGCAAAGGAAGGGGGTGACTGATGTGGTCAGATGACTGAACCTTTGAAAGGCTACCTACGTATCCTCGGGAGGAATCAAGCCGGGTCGTTCAGGAAAATCACTAGACAGTTAAGCAACAGGTCTAGGATTCTCAGAGTTTTGACGATTGATGGAGGAGTCACCTAATTGGTTTGACAATTTGGAGGGGTCACCTGATTTTATTGACGAATTTGGAGGGGTCACTTGATTTTATTGACGAATTTGGATGGGTCACCTGATTTTGTTGACGAATTTGGAGGGGTCACCTGATTTAATTGACAAATTTGGAGGGGTCACCTGACAAATTTGGAGGGGTCACCTGATTTTATTGATGAATTTGGAGGGGTCACCTGACGAATTTGGAGGGGTCACTGTAAGTACCCCAATCTGGATCGCTCCCCATTCGACACACGGGAAACACTGCGGACTCACACATTCGTCATCCTGAACACCCGTATCCTTCAAAAACCCCAAAACCACAAACCAAACCAAGGTGGGACCTTTCTGGGATAAAAAAGGGCAAAAGGACTTTTTAGGAATTTTGCAAAATATTTGGACTACAGAGTGGGCCGTGCAGACAACTTTGTATCCAGACATCATAATTGCAAAATTTCCTTAAAGTCCACAATATTCCCTTAAATCCAGGAAAACCAAAAAAATGGTAATGGCAGCTTGTGTCCCGTGAAAAACCTTGCCATTTTCAGACCCCTATAAATAGAGGGCTACCCCTCTCATTTTTGACACATCTCCCTTCTCTCCTCTCTCCCCCCAGCCTTCAGGCTCCCCTCTAAGTCCTCTCGAGGAACTCCCAGTCCCTTTCGATTCCCTTCGAGGCATTCCGAGCCCCCTCGAGGTGCTCCAAAGCCTTGTCGAGCGCTCCTGAGACGCTCCCGAGCTGCCTCGAGGCACTCCCGAGGCATCCCGAAGCCTTGTCGGTCAATCCCGAGGCATTCCGGTCCTTCCCGAGGCATCCCGGTCCATCTCGAAGCCATGTCGGACAATCCCGATCAATCCCGAAGCAAGCCGGAGCTCTGCCCGAGCACAACCGACGATCCCGAGGCACGCCGAACCTCTGTCCGAGTACAGTCAACAATCCCGAGGAATTCCGATGCATGCCGAACCTCTGCCCGAGCCCAATCAACAATCCCGACGATCCCAACGCACGCCGAATCTGCCCGAGGACATACCTGACACTCCCGAGGCACGCCGAAGCTCTGTCCGCAGACACCGGTACATCCCCAAAGCAATCCCGGTTCATCCCGAAGCACTATTCACTCTCAAACACTATTCCCAAGCGAAAGACAGACACGAACCAACATTGGTAAGGCTTCCTTCCAAACTATTTCAATTTATTTCAATAGATAACATACAATGTAGACATCATATACAAAATGCATTTTTAAAAGCACACACACACACACAACTTTTAAAGAAAGAAGGGTATCGAAAGACTCGTTTTTACGAGGCGGCTCGGGTGAGCTTTGCTATTCTCTTCCCGAGGCGTAACCTGACCTCCGAACTCAAAATTTCATCACACAACAACAGTTTTTAAACTAAGCCTTTTTTCAATGTTTTGGGCTAAATCAAAACGGCGTGGCGACTCTACAAATAAAACGCAGCGACACCTCCCGACAATGCGAGATGCCGGGCCCGCGCACGAGCCGGATCCGAGTAATTTCAGCTGGCGACTCCGCTGGGGAGATTTTGTTTTAAAAACTTTTTAACAAAAAAAAATTTAATACAATGATGAGGGTTAAACTTTCATTTTACCCCTTTCTTTAACTGTTGTGTGTGTGTGCATGTGCTTTAAATTTTTATTCAAAAAATAAAAATACAAAAAAATGCATCATAATACATCTGTGTACATACATATAAAAATTCTGCAAAAATTTCTGTTTTACTCAGAAAAATAATTTTAGTGACCGCACACTACGCGCACTCTTATCCTGTACACTGCACACTATAACCCTTAACCCGGAGTGGTCTCAGTTGCATATCGATTGGTCTTCCTTACGCCTTTCGGACACGCACAAGATCATTCCAAACATCCCATCCTAGCCAGTGTCAACCATGTACGCTTGCGTCACACTCTGTCCAGAATCGGTTGGTTTTTACCCAGTCTGTGTCATAGAGCCTGGATACATATCCCATGCCGGCCATTTTTTGAGTCGAAGCTCGGAACTCAAGATCCCTTGCATAAGAAAGACGATGAAAGGTCATGCTAAAATCTTGACCCGATCTTGATTTCCAAAGCTACACTCGGACAATGCTCCGTCCCGGATATACATCCATGCCCACATGACACCATGTCATCAACCCTTTAATACGTCAGCCATGACAATATGACCTAGCTAACGCCTAACGTCACAGATCCCTTGCGCAAGCAAGGTAAAGAGAGGTCATGCCGAACTCTCGACTCGATCTTTACTCAGGTGCCGGCTCTGCTCACTATTCACATGGCCGACGCATTAAAACGAGCATGACAGGCTCGGTTCTTAGGTTCGATTTTTCTTTTAGGCCGGTGGAAACCACTTGCCCTATTGAAATTACCCGGGATTCGCGCGCGGGCTCCGCAGCGAAGCGGTTGTCTTTCTTGGGTTGGTTGGACCTCGCTTTTGGGAAGGAGAGGAGTCGCCACGCGGTTTTGTATTTTGAGCCCAAACGTTGAAAAATGGCTTTAGTGAAAAGGGGTGTCATTTTTATTGGTAGCAAAAACTTAGGAAAAGGCTTTGAAACGGGGTGTCATTTTTATTAGTAGCGAAAACAAGGAAAAAGCTATTTTAGTACCAGATATTGTTAGGTTCGGAGGTCACGTTACGTTTCGGGAAGAGTATTTTGAGATCACCCGAAATGCCTCGTATGACAAGTCTTTCTACCTTTCTCGAAAATGTGTACGTGTGTGTGTGGGTTTGCATTTTGAAAATGGGGGCTTGAATGACAAGCTTAATCTTGGTTTGAATGTCAAACATTGATTTTGTGATTCCTTTTGAGAAAAAGCGAGCTTTTGAATGACAAACGTCGGTTTTGGAGTTTTTAGGAAAAAGTGGCGCGAGTGATGGTTTTGAACTGTTAACTTAAGTGTCAAATGTTGACTTTTAAGAAAGGAGCATTTGAATGTCAAACGTCGGATTTTTGAGTTTGAAGATGATCGTTTGGATGCCAAACGTCATCTTGCGCGTTTTGAAAGAGAGTTCGAATTTCGAACTCCGGTTTTGAACCGGGCATTTCATTGTTAGCTATTTTACGGGAAAAAAGCATTAAATGAGATTTTAATGTCAAATGTCGGGTTTTGAGTTTGAAGATGATCGTTTGGATGCCAAACGTCATCTTGCGCATTTTGAAAGAGAATTCGAATGTCGAACTCCAGTTTTGAACCGGGCATTTCATTGTTAGCTATTTTACGGGAAAAAAGCATTAAATGAGATTTGAATGTCAAATGTCGGGTTTTGAGTTTGAAGATGATCGTTTGGATGCCAAACGTCATCTTGCGCATTTTGAAAGAGAGTTCGAATATCGAACTCCGGTTTTGAACCGGGCATTACATTGTTAGCGATTTTATGGGAAAAAAGCATTAAATGATATGCGATCAACGAATCGTTTTGCGACTCGGACTTTGATAAGTAAATACTATCACGAGCCAAACGGCTCGGACTTGTAAATGACAGTATTTAAAGTGCGGTATCAACGGAATCAAACGACCCGGATTTTAAAGGTGCGTTAAGTAAATAGCATTCAACGGATCAAATGATCCGGACTGTTAAATGACTATCACGAACCAAACGGTTCGGAACGTAAAGTTGCGTAAAGTAAATGACGTTCAACGGATCAAACGATTCGGAATTGTAAATGAAATGAAAAGTAAAGGAACGGGGCCGGAACGCCGTTTTAACCCGAGATTACTTATCTTACGGGAAGAGAAGAGGATCCGGGACTAAAACGTATTGAACCCCATTGACGGTGACGTCTACATTTCAACAACGTTCGACCGAAACGGTTGTAGCGACTGGCGCGTAAACCGAGACGGAACGAGTGTTTAGGGAGAGAGAGTGTTACCTATGGCTAGGGGTTGACTCTTTTGGCTCAGGAGGCGTATACGGGATACGGTTTAGTGTTTGGAATGGTGTTTCGAGGTTGTTTGGTTTGTATTTAGTTGAAATACGAAGTTTTCACGCGAATCGAGGTAAAACGGGGCTCGGGAGAGGGTGAAACCAGTTTGGGCCGTGGCTAATGGTGAAAATGGATAAGTTTTTTCTTTTTTTCAAAATGTTTGACAGCCCTCTGTATTTATAGGTGAAAATTGCAAAAGAGTCCGGACGGACTCAACCTGAATTTCAGGGGGTCTTTTTGTCTTTTGGAAACTGGAAGGGCTTGTTGGCAATTCTGTTTTTTTCTGCAAAAGAGTCCGAACGGACTGTGACAACATCTTAGGGGTATTTTGGTCTTTTCACACTGAAATCTGATTGATGTTGACCGGAGGGCTGTGGCATGTGTGCCACGTGCCCCTGTGACTCACCAGGGCATGGATTTTCGTGCCATTATTCCCGGTTTTATCCATTTTTTAAATAACTGTCCGAAACGCCCCCGGAAAGTGCCTGAAAGTGCGTTTTTCAGGAAAAGCTGTACTTTTACGTGCGATGACGTGTGTTGAGTACGCTTTGACGTTGGGATGCACGAGGCAGTCCCGGGACGTCTTGTTGGCTTGAGAACGGGGAGCTTAACGGGTTCCGATTAACCTGGAGTGGGCCAGTTAACGGATTCCGGTTAACTTCTAATGGATTTTGGTGATCCGGATTTGGGTACTTACAGTTAGCCCCTCAGCGACGTCACTTTCGAAGGAAGTGGGGTTGTTGAAAAAGATAACGATCCAAATCGGGGGATGCCTTACTTGAAGAGACCTGAGAGGTCAGCTGGCTGGACCCTTAGTGAAAGGATTCCTACGTATCCCGAGCAGGAATCAAGCCGATCGTAGTTCGTAGGTGCAAGGAGCCGCGCGTGGGGACCTTGACCTAAGCGAGACTATTGTGAGGCGTCTAAACCTTAGTGAGACCATTGTGAGGTGTCTAAACCTGAGTGAGACCATTGTGAGGTGTCTGAACCTGAATGGAGACTATTGTGAGTCGTCTGAACCTAAGATTTCTGAAACCTTCGAGGGCGTGTGGCGCCTCAGACCGAGATTACCTGAAACATTCGAGGGCGTGTGGCGCCTCAGACCGAGATTACCTGAAACATTCGAGGGTGTGTGGCACCTCAGACCGGGGTTACTGAAACATTCGAGGGCGTGTGGTGCCTCAAAGCGAGATTACGAGGATGTGGTTTGTCCTGAGATGATGGCGTTCGTGCCTAGAGATTGATTTTGTAAGGCGTTCGTACCTTGGGTGCTGGACTTATGATGACGGCCAGGTTTTATCCGCTGGGGATAGGGTGGCAATGATGGGAACGGTTGCATTAAACTGGCGTTCTTAACAACACAGAAGGATTGACGTTCTAACGACGGGTTAGGAACGGGATGTGGTCTAGGGAGAGACTGACACATTGATGGGGAAAAGCGCCCAGAGTTCTAACGGGGCTAGTTAGGAACTGAGGGGATTGATTGACATTTCTTCTTAGATGGATGGTCTTAGGATCTTGCTGGGGAGGAATGTTCGGGCTTACGATGATGGCCGAAGAGGGATTGTTGTGCGGGCTTACCTTGATGGCCGCTGAAGTGGGATGGTCGGGCTTACGACTGGCGGCTGGGGAGATGAATGTTGGTGAAAACCAATGAGAATTTTGACGTCTGGAGACGGAATTGTGATTTAACGTCCGAAGACGGTTTGAGATTTAACGTCTGGAGATGAAACGTTAGTGAAAACTAACTGAAAATTTAACGTCTGGAGACGGAATTGTGATTTAACGTCCGAAGACGGTTTGAAATTTAACATCTGGAGATGAACGTTAGTGAAAACTAACTGAAAATTTAATGTCTGGAGACGGAGCGTTAGCGAGAAACTAACGGGACTTAACCTCGGGGAGGGGGTGTTAGAAAGGTCTAACTTGGGGAAATTTTACACTTTTGGGGGCCAAAAGGGCAAAATGGAAATTGTGGGAAGCTGAGGGGCCAAATTGGCAAGGAATCTTTTCAGCTGCAAAAGAGTCCGGTCGGACCCTTCTTCAATATGGACAGATTTAAATCAGCACCAGCGTCGACGCCAAACCAGACCAAATCCTCCATTTCAGGCGAGAGAGAGGAGAGAAAAGAGAGGAATTTCTTCCCCATTTCGCGAGATTTGTTCAAATTTTCGAGGGAAAATCATCATGGATGCCGGTTTGAAACCAATGGCTTGCCATAGGAGGACCGACAACGAAAGAACGAAGTTGGTGAGGACCATTCGAATCACCGCTCTTCCCATGGATCCAACGGAGTTTTACCCGGCTCGGGACACTCACAAGTCCAAGGAAGGGATCGAAAGAAAGGTAAACATCCTCTAAATTCCGTTAATATTCAGAATGTGCATTCTTTAAATTTTAGGAATTTTGATTAGAAATGAATTAAGGATTTTGGTGCCCGAATTGGGGCTTTTGACTTTGCTATGTGCCTTTGTCGAAATTGACTAGAGTTTAGTTCAATTGACACCATGGGTAGATAAGATAAAAAATTTGATTGCAAAATTCCATGTCTAGGAGTGTTTTCTGAAATTAAAGTAAGTTTAATTCGGGACGGTAATTTTTCGAAATGTTCGAAATGTTTTGAAAGTTCCGACTTCGACGAATTTTTTGAGATGTTTGGAAAGTTCCGAATTCGATGGATTTTTCGAAATATTTTGAAAGTTCCGGGTTCGACGGAGTTTTCGAAATGTTTTGAAAGTTCCGAATTCGACGGAGTTTTCGAAATGTTTTGAAAGTTCCGAATTCGATGGAGTTAACGAAAAGTTTTGAAAGTTCCGGGTTCGACGGATTTTTCGAAATGTGTGTATTTTCCAAACAATTTGACTTGTACTTGAAATGGCCTTTGAGGCGGAACCTTGTATTTTGCTTATTTGGAGGGGTCTCCGAGGATGACCGCAGAGCGTCTGGGTCGAGGGTTCTTATGGTTTGCTTTGTCAGCTACCCTGTTCCCTACCGCTGACACGACATGTCACTTTCCTCTGCTCGGCTCGCTGACTGATCTGGATGCCATGAGAGGGTTTGCATGGGGGGAGGCTGGACTGGCCGAGCTCTACCATGCTTTGGATAGGTTCTCGCGGGGAGAGGAGAACAACTTATGCTGCTTTTTGTTTGCTTTGGATGTAAGTTCCCGTCTTTTTTCTCTTCCTTGTCTCATTTTGTACTCGTATGTATCTGCTTTGTAGCTGACATAACTTTCCATATGCTTGACAGGTGTAGTTTCTGGAGGTGTTCCACCCGCAAAGGTGGGAGACCAAGGAGGAGTATGAGTCCTTGTTCCCTGCCATGTTGATTTGGCAGAAGGCGGTGAAGAAGTCGGCGACGTCAAGGGAGGGTACTTCACTGACTTACGAGGAGGTGACTCTGGCCATGAGTCGAGAGTTTTCCAGGCGGATCCAGCTGACTTGGTGGAACCGGACTAATTTTTTTGTGGTCCAGGCTGCTAGGGAGGTCACACGTAGGCGGAAGCTGCTGGTGGGGCTTCATTGTGACGCGATGTACTTGGGGGAGAGGATGACCTATCAGCATGGTTCGGGGTCCCTTCCTTTGGTTCCGATGGACCCGCCTCCACACATGCAGCATCCTTTGCTGATACCGATGGAGGATCTGGAACGGTACAGACAGGGCGTGTTCTTTACCGAGTTTATCATAGAGGGTGTCGACTATGACATCTTCCTGAGGCTGAGGAGCCCGCAGGTGCTGCAGAGGGAGGGCGAGGGCCCTGTATATCCTCGGGACTACCCGCTCCTTCGCGCTCGACTGGCGTATGAGGGGCTTGATGGTTCTCGCAGGCGATTGGTGATCCCTATTCCGGAGGAGCCGAGGCCTCGATACAGAGTGGATCCCAGTGCTTCGGTGAGTGCTTTGATTTTCTATATTTGATAGTAGCATTCTGCAAATGTTGCGTGCATGTCTTTGTCTGTTTGTCTTTGACGGCTTTCCTGATTTGCAGGTGTCTAGCCGTACGTACAACCAGGCCGTGAGGCATTTGGATGGGTGGGCCAACTACGCCAGGAGATTCGTGGAGTTCCTGCGGTGTAATTCCCGGAGGAGTGCGGCTGTGCATGAGCCGATGCCGTCCAGGACGAGGGACTCGTCTGCCTCCACGACTGGTGGGGCAGACTTTACGCAGGGTTTTGGCCAGTTCTCCGGTGAGACGGCAGGGTTCGGAGCTCGTCACCCTTCGAACTCGGGGTACGAGTGAGGAGAGTCCTCAGAGTCACATGCGCGGAGGCGGCCTTTCTCGTATTCCCGCCTGAAGGAATTTGGAGATTACCTGTCCTCGATGGATCCGGCTACTGCGGGGCAGTATTTCGAGTGCTCGGATGACGAGCAGGACCTTGAGTAGTCCTTCTTTGATTTATTTTTAGGCAAAATGTGTGTATTTTCCAAACAATTTGACTTGTACTTGAAATGGCCTTTGAGACGGAACCTTGTATTTTGCACATTTATTTAGTGATTACCTTCTGTTATATTTGGCAAATAAGCAAGTAGGTTGATCAAAAATAAATAATAATGAAACATGCACAAAATTTGAACTGATCAAAATTTATGTCTATATGCACTGTTATTTAATTAATTGCACTGTTGCACGAGCCCGTGGGCGGAAGTGGTGTTGCCAGTGGTTGATTTAAACCAGGGGTGCACGCAGTTTTAAATGAGGCTTGAACATGATATGGTTTGGAAATGTTTCCAAATTGAGGCAGCTGGCTGCAGAGTTGACCCAGTCAACTTGAAAAACAGTCCGGCCAAACTGGGATTCAATTTCCAGATTGCTTTAAATTGCAGTTCAGTTTTTGCAATTGTGGAAGCAGCACGTTTGCTTCTGATCAATCACTGAATTCTCTCTTAAATTCTTGAAGGTTTTCCTTGCTCTTTCCATGGCTCTATTTCCTAGGCTATCGTCTCAGATGCAAGAGCGATACTTGGACAATTTCCAGTCGTGGGTACGGCACCAAACGAGGCAAAGCAAGGGTTTTTTCAAGGGTTGTTACGGGATGAAATCAGTTTGGGCTTTGAAGGAGCTCATGCCGGATTGGAATCTTTTGAGAGATGCGACTCGTTTCTGGGACGTACGGAGGCACGTGTACAGCTTTTCGTACAATGAGATTACGCCCACATTTGAAGATTTCTGGGCTATATTAGGGGGACCTGAGACGGAACAGCTAGTTCTTCCCTTGACGGGTGGCGTGGCCACTGTTGAGAAGTTGGTGTCTTTGCTTGGTATCTCAGTTGAAGAAGCATACGGGTTGATGAAATTACCCGGATTTCGCGCGATGCGAAGGCGGTTGTCTTTCGCAGGGTTGGTGTCTGAGACCTCGCTTTCGGGAAGGAGAGGATTCGCCACGCGGTTTTTGTATTTTGAGCCCAAACGTTGAAAAACGTCTTTTGGTTGAAAATGGTGTCGTTTTTATTGGTAGCAAAAACATAGGAAAAAGCTTTGAAAATGGGGAGTCATTTTTATTGGTAGCAAAAACGAGTAAAAAGCTTTTTGAGTACCAGAGATTGTTAGGTTCGGAGGTCACGTTACATTTCGGGAAGAGTATTTTGAGATCACCCGAAATGCCTCGTATGACGAGTCTTTCTACCTTTCTCAAAAATGTGTGAGCGTGTGTGTGTGTGTGTTTGCATTTTGAAAATGGGGGCTTGAATGACAAGCTTAATCTTGGTTTGAATGTCAAACGTTGATTATGTGATTCTGTTTGAAAAGGCGAGCGTTTGAATGACAAACGTCAGTTTTGGAAGTTTTAGGAAAAGTGGCGCGAATGCTGATTTTAACTGTTTAACTTAATTGTCAAATGTTGACTTTTAAGAAAAGAGCATTTGAATGTCAAACGTCGGATTTTGAAGATGATCGTTTGGATGCCAAACGTCATTTCACGCATTTTGAAAGAGAGTTCGAATGTCGAACTCCGGTTTTGAACCGGGCGTGTCATTGTTAGCAATTTTACGAGAAAAAAGTATTAAATGATTTTGAATGTCAAAAGTCGGCTTTTAAGTTTGAAGATGAGCGTTTGGATGCCAAACGTCATTTCGCGCGTTTTGAAAGAGAGTTCGAATGTCGAACTCCGGTTTTGAACCGGGCATTACATTGTTAGCGATTTTACGGGAAAAAAGCATTAAATGATTTTGAATGTCAAAAGTCGGCTTTTTAGTTTGAAGATGAGCGTTTGGATGCCAAACGTCATTTTGCGCATTTTGAAAGAGAGTTCGAATGTCGAACTCCGGTTTTGAACCGGACATTACATTGTTAGCGATTTTACGGGAAAAAGGCATTAAATGATATGCGATCAACGAATCGTTTTGCGACTCGAAATTTTGACAAGTAAATACTATCACGATCCAAACGGCTCGGACTTGTAAATGACAGTAAATGACATGAAAGTAAATGACGTTCGACGGATCAAACGATCCGGAATTTGTAAATGACATAAAAAGTAACGGAACGGGGCCGGAACACCGTTTTAACCCGAGATTACTTCTCTTACGGGAAGAGAAGAGGATCGAGGACTAAAACGTATCGGACCCCGTTAGACGGTGACGTCCACATTTCAACAACGTTCGTCCAAAACAGTTGTAGTGACTGGCGCGTAAACCGAAACGGAATTAGAGTTTAGGGAGAGAGAGCACTACCTATAGCTAGGGTCGGCTCCTTTGGCTCGGTGGGCGTATACGGGATACGAAAAGGTGTTTGGAATGGTGTTTCAAGGTGTTTTGGTTGGTGTTTGGTTGAAACGCGAAGTTTTCACGCAAATCGAGGCAAAACGGGGCTCGGGGAAGGTGGAAACTGGTTTGGGCCGTGGCTGTGAAGGATTTTGGTGAGTTTTTTTTATTGTTGTTAAAATGCTTGACAGAGGTCTGTATTTATAGGTGAAATTTGTGAAAGAGTCCGGACGGACTTAGACTGAATTCTAGGGTGTTTTGTGAAACTTTGGAAATTGGAGGGACTTACTGGCAATTCTGGATTGTCTGCAAAAGAGTTCGGCCGGACTTGGACTGCATACCAGGGGTATTTTAGTCTTTTCACACTGATTTTTGATTGATGTTGACAAGGAAGCTGTGGCATGCGTGCCACGTGTCCTGTGACTCACCTAGGGCATGGGATTTCGTGCCATTATCCCCAGTTTTGTCCGTTTTTAAAATAACTGTCCGAAAAATGTCCGAAACGCCCCCGAAAAGTGCCGGAAAGTGCGTTTTTCAGGGAAAGCTGTACTTTTACGTGCGACGACGTGTGTTGAGTGCGCTTTGACGTTGGGATGCACGGGGCAGTCCCGGGACGTCTCGTTGGCTTGGAAACGGGGAGCTTAACGGGTTTCGATTAACTTGGAGCGGGCAAGTTAACGGATTCCGGTTAACTTCTAACGGATTTTGGCGATCCGGACTTGGGTACTTACAGTTAGCCCCTCAGCGACGTCACTTTCTAAGGAAGTGGGGTCGTTGAAAAAGATAAGGATCCAAATCGGGGGATGCCTTACTTTGAAAGACACAGGCGGTCGTGGGTGGATCCTTAGCGAAAGGATTCCTACGTATCCTGAGCGGGAATCAAGCCGATCGTAGTTCATAGGTGCAAGGATCTGCGCGTGGGGACCTTGACCTAAGCGAGACTGTTGTGAGGCGTCTGAACCTGGTATTTCTGAAACCTTCGAAGGCGTGTGGCACCTCAGACCGGAGTTATTGAAACCTACGAGGGCGTGTGGCACCTCAGACCGGAGTTACTGAAACATACGAGGGCGTGTGGCGCCTCAGATCGGAGTTATTGAAACATACCAGGGCGTGCGGCGCCTCAGACAGGAGTTACTGAAACATACGAGGGCGTGTGGCTCCTCTGACTGGAGTTGCTGAACATACGAGGGCGTGTGGCGCCTCAGACCGGAGTTGCTGGAACATACGAGGGTGTGTGGCGCCTCAGACCGGAGTTGTATTTATTCTGAGATGAAGGCGTTCGTGCCTTGAGATTGATAAGGCGTTGGTGCCTTGGGTGCTGGACTTACGATGACGGCCAGGTTTATCCGCTGGGGATAGGGTGGAAATTACAGGACTGGTTGTGTTAAACTGGCGTTATTAACAACACGGAAGGATTGACGTTCTAACGACGGGGTTAGGAACGGGATGCGGTCTCGGGAGAGACTGACACATTGCTGGGGAAAAGCGTCCAGAGTTCTGATGGGGTCAGTTAGGAATTGAGGGGATTGATTGACGTTTCTTCTTAGATGGATGGTCTTAGGATCCTACTGGGGAGGAATGTTCTGGCTTACGGCGATGGCCGAAGAGGGATTGTTGTGCGGGCTTACCTTGATGGCCGCTGAATGGGGACGATCGGGCTTACGACTGGCGGCCGGGGAAGTGAATGTTGGTGAAAACCAATGGGAATTTTGACGTCGGGAGACGGAACTAGTGATTTAATGTCCGAAGACGGGATTTGAGCGTTTGAATGTCAAACGTCGACTGGAGATTTAACGTCTGGAGACGAACGTTAGTGAAAACTAACTGAGAATTTAACGTCTGGAGACGAGCGTTAGTGAAAATTAACTGGGAATTTAACGTCTGGAGACGAACGTTAGTGAAAACTAACTGGGAATTTAACGTCTGGAGACGAACGTTAGTGAAAACTAACTGGGAATTTAACATCTGGAGACAAACGTTAGTGAACACTAACTGGGAATTTAACGTTTGGAGACGAGCGTTAGTGAAAACTAACTGGGACTTGACCTCGGGGGAGGGAATGTTAGAAAGGTCTAACATGGGGGAATTTTACACTTTTGGGGGCCAAAAGGGGTAAAATTGAAACTGCGAGAAGTTGAGGGGCCAAATTGGCAAGGAATCTTTTCAGCTACAAAAAGAGTTCAGCTGGACTCAAGCTGGATTTGACCATGTTCATTTCAGCGCCAAGGCCGACGCAAAACTGGTCATTTCCCCATTTTTTCAGGCGAGGAAGAGAGAACAGAGAGAAGAAAATCTCCCCCATTTTGTGAGTTTTGCTCAAATTTCCAAGGGAAAATCAACATGGAGGCCGATTTGGGACCAATGGCTTGCCATGGGAGAACCAATAACGAAAGAACGAGGTTGGTGCGGACCATTCGAACCACCTTTCTTCCTTTGAATCCAACGGAGTTCTATCCGGCTCGGGACACTCACAAATCCAAAGGAGGGATCGAAAGACAGGTAAACTTCCTCTAAATTCCATTAATTTTAAGAATGTGTATTCTTTAAATGTTAGGATTTTGACTAGAAATGAGTTAGGATTCTTGGTGCCCGGATTGGGGCTTTTGACTTTGCTATGCGCCTTTGTCGAAATTGACTAGTGTGTAGTTCAATTGACACTATGGGTAGATGACATAAAAATTTTGGTTGCAAAATTCCATGCCTAGATGTGTTTTCCGAAATTAAAGTAAGTTTAATTCGGGACGGAATAAATTTTCGAAATGTTCAAAATGTTTTGAAAGTTCCGACTTCGATGGATTTTTTGAGATGCTTTGAAACTTCCGTATTCGACGGATTTTTCGAAGTGCTTTGAAAGTTCCGGATTCTACGGAGTTTTCGAAATGCTTTGAAAGTTCCGGATTCGACGGAGTTTTCGAAATGTTTTGAAAGTTCCGAATTCGACAGAGTTTTCGAAGTGTTTTGAAAGTTCCGGATTCGACGGAGTTTTCGGAATGTTTTGAGATTTTGGAATTTTGGACCGTTAATACTCCAACCGGGATGGAAATATTTTAGGAAAATGGGAACTATATTTGTGTTGCATCATTTCGATATGCGTTCGTGCACTCTGTTGATGTCGCTTTTGTATTAACGTATTCTTGTTGTGTTCACCTGCAGGGGCGAGGGACAGTTGACGTTCACAACTTGAAGAGCCAGGGAGACTTCGAGGCAGTTCGAGCGCTGTGGGAGATATTCCCGGATGAGGCTCGGGACGGAGAGAGGAGTCCACAGCAGTATGTGGTTGACTCCGGTTTGGGTGGATTCATCACCGTAGTGGCTGCGGTGGTTTTGACGCAGAGGGCGAGGGCCTTGTATGTAGCTTTGAGCGAGTACTGGTGGGACACGACCCACACTTTTCATTTCAGGTGGGGGGAGGCGACTGTGACTCCTTGCGACTTTGCGGCGATCACTGGGTTGCCATTCTGGGGCAACACCCTGGTGTGGGTGGACGGCTATACACCGGGCCAGTTGTCGGATCTGCTGGGTTTTGACATCATCGATGCCAGGGGCTTAGGTATTTGGTACAGGCCGATGGAGAATCATCTGAGGAGGGGTATTATTGCTTATGGGGAGGGGTCCCCGAGGATGACCGCAGAGCGTCTGGCTCGAGGGTTCATATGGTTTGCCTTGTTAGCGACCCTGTTTCCTACTTCTGACACATCATGTCACTTCCCGCTGCTTGGCTCGTTGACGGATCTGGACGCCGTGAGGGGGTTTGCATGGGGGAGGCTGGACTGGCCGAGCTCTACCATGCCTTGGACAGGTTCTCGCAGGGAGAGGAGAACACCTTATGCTGCTTCTCGTTTGCTTTGGATGTAAGTTCCCGTCTTTTTCTCTTCCTTGTCTCATTTTTGTACTCGTATGTATCTGCTCTGTAGCTGACATAACTTTCCGTGTGCTTGACAGGTGTGAGCCTTGGAGGTGTTCCGCCCGCAGCGATGGGAGATCAAAGAGGCGTATGAGTCCTTGTTTCCTGCCATATTGGTTTGGCAGAAGGAGGCGAAGAAGCCGGTGTCATCGAGGGAGGGTACTCGGCTGACTTACGAGGAGGTGTCTCTGGCCCTGAGCCGAGAGTTTTTCGAGCTGATCCAGCTGACTTGGTGGAACCGGATTAATGTCAGTATGGTCCAGGTTGCTAGAGAGGTCACACGTCGGTGGAAGTTGCTGGTGGGACTTCACTGTGACGCGATGTATCCGGAGGAGAGGGTGACCCGTCAACATGGTCCGGGGTCCCTTTCTATGGTGCCGGTGGACCCGCCTCCACACATGCAGCATCTTTTGTTGATACCGATGGAGGAGCTGGAGCGATAAAGATAGGGCGTGTTCTATACCGAGTTTATCATAGAGGGTGCCGACTATGACATCTTCTTGAGGACGAGGCTGAGGAGCCCGCGAGGAGTGCGGCGGAGGGCGAGGGCCCTGGATATCCCCGAGACTACCCGCTCCCACGCGCTAGGCTGGGGTATGAGGGGCTGGACGATTCTCGTAGGCAGTTGGTGATCCCCATTTCGGACGAGACGAGGCCTCGGTACAGATTGGACCCCAATGCTTCAGTGAGTGCTTTTGATTTTCTGCATTTGATAGTAGCATTCTGCAAATGTTGCATCTGTACTTTCTGTTTGTCTCTTGACGACTTTCCTGGTTTGCAGGTGTCTGGCCGTACGTACAACCAGGCCGTGAGACAGTTGGATGGGTGGGCCAACTACGCTAGGAGACTCGTGGAGTTCCTGCGGTGCAATTCTCGGAGGAGTGCGGCTGTACATGAGCCGAGGCATGTGTACAACTTTTCATAAAATGAAATCACTCCCATGTTTGAAGATTTCCGGGCCATTTTAGGAGGACCTGAGACGGAACAGCTAGTTCTTCCCTATGCGGGTGGCATGGCCACTGTTGAGAAGTTAGTGTCTCTGCTTGGTATCTCGGCTGAAGAAGCATACGGGATGCTAATAATGAACACAGACTATGTCGACATTTCGGGGCTGCCCGATAAATTTGCTGGTGTTGAGGGGAGCGTCTTTGCGTGGGACGCGTTTGCTCTGTGCGCAATTGCCACTTTGTTCACATTCACGTCCCTGGGTGTGTGCCATCACAGCAGTCGACCCGGTGAGGCAGCCGAGGGGGAGACATCGTGCCTTTGATCCTGGGTGAGACGTTCCTGAGTATAGGTCGGATGGCGACCGGCAGCCGATACATGTGGGGAGGGAGTCCCGCTATGCTCACTATGTGGTTGAGGGAACGATTGCAGATGATGCCCGAGGTGCCAGTGTCTTGTGACGCTTGGTCATTTTCTCGACGTCCTCTGGTGATAGGGGGTGATCAGGCTGAACTGGAGCTCTGGATGGCCAGACTCCACACACATCACTTGCGATGGTGGGTTCCTCACTAGAAGCTACAGATTTGTCGGACCGCTCAGGAGGGTCTTTCGGTTGTCAGTGTACCGGGGTTGTCCCAGACGTCTTTCTACATTCCCTCATTGGTGCTGCAACAGTACGGGCTTGAGCAGGTGCCACTGACGGGTTTGGTTTATGCTCCTACCTTTGAGGTGGAATCTCTGCTGATGGAAGATCCTTCGATGCTATTGCTTCTCATACGGCTGTGGCAATACGCGTCCTTTCCTGCCAGGGTTCTCTTTCACCGGAGAGGGGCATTGTTACGTCTACGCGATATCGAACCGAGTACGAAGGGTGTATGGGGAGACACAGATGGCCATCTTATGGAGACGGAGGAGGCTGGGTGTTGATTACCACGGGCTCGATTTTGAGGAGATCCGAAGTTGGGGCTAACCCTCGTAATCGCACTTGGGGATGACATGGCTGACTATGAGGCCAATGCTGATCGGGCGGCCGACCAAAGCATGATCATGATGACTTAAAGAGAGGCAGCTCAGGATAGAGCTAGGGAAAGGGCTGCGTTGGCAGCTGCTGGTTTGACGGAGGCATCGAGAAGGGTCCCTAAGCCAGGTAGAAGGACTACGGGGATATTCCCTATGAAGGTGAAGAATACTCGCCGCGGAAAAGGGAAGGGGAAGAAGGATGAAGGACCAAGTACGGGAGACTAGGTTGACCTTGATGTCCAGAGTATCCACCCACTGTCATTGCTGACACATTAACTGATTAATGTATTATTGTTGTTTTGCTAGCGTGTAGCGAGTCAAGAGTTGACCATGCTTGAACTCATCAAAGATTGTTTTAACCGTAATGAATTTGTAGGTTAATTGAAAAGAGTTTTTCGAAACACAAGCAATTGATGCTTATTTGTTTTTTTTTTGTTTTTTAGACCGAACCAATGATGGCTGCCTACGTTCCCCTTTTACAATTGGACTAAGGGGCTCAGGTCACCGTAGTTCGACACTTTAGGTGAATTTGAGAAAGAAAACAAAGACAAAAGAAGTGCAACCCTGTTTTTTACCTGGATTATTGTTGGGAATGTATCCAGTTGGGTATTACTCTTTTAGCACTTTAATTTCTATGCGAGGGTGGTGTATGGGGAAGGAGAGTTGACTCGTGCTCTTCCTCAAACGGAGTATCTGCGGAGCTTGCTTCCGTTCACGGGGTTAATGAAACGGTTCCCGTCCAAATTTGCTAACTTCATGGCTCCTCCGGAGAAGATTCTTTGTACCACGAACGGGCCTATCCAGGTAGGCTCCCACTTTCCGAGGGGATTGGTCTGCGTAGGAGGCTTTTCCTTTAGCACCAAGTCGCCTTCTCTGATGTCTCGGATCTTGACTTTCTTATCAAATGCTCGGGCCATTCTGTTTTGGTAGGTTCAAGTGTGTTCCATGGCTTTCAACCTGCGCTCGTCGAGTAGAGCAAGTTCGTCGTGATGGCTCTGTAGCCATTCGACTTCATTGATCCCGTTTTCCAAGAGGACTCAAAGGGATGGAATTTCCAATTCCACGGGTAACATTGCTTCCATTCCGTAGGTAAGTGCGAATGGAGTCTCCCCTGTGGCAGTTTTGACTGATGTTCTGTATCCCCAGTGGGCTAGATTTAGCTTTTCAGGCCAATCCCGACCTCTGACGGTCATCTTTATGATTATCATTGCAAGAGTCTTGTTTGATGCCTCTACTGCACCATTGGTTTGTGGTCTGTAGGGGGAAGACTTGTGACGTGTGACTCTGAATTCGGTCAGCAGTTGGTCACAATCTCCTTCGAAGTGGGTCCCATTATCGGATATGATCTCGTTGGGTACTCCGTATCGGCACATGATGTTCTCTTTGATGAACTCGGCCACCTTCTTAGAATTCAGTACCTTGTACGATCTGGCTTCTACCCATTTGGTGAAGTAGTCGACTGCGACTAGTATGAACTCATGACCATTGCTCCCTAACAGAGTGATTTTGCCTATAATGTCGATTCCCCATGTGGCAAAAGGCCATGGCGTAGTCATGCAATAGAGTTCGTGAGGAGGGATGTGATTGAGGTTGGAGAACCGTTGACATTTGTCGCAGCTTCTGACGAACTGGACGCAGTCTGTTTCCATTGATATCCAATGGTATCCCATACGTAGAATGATCTGTGTCAATGCTCTGGCGTTCATGTGCGGACCGCAGGTTTCGTTGTGAACTTCGTTCATTAGCTCGCTGGCTTTTTCTTTATTTACACACCGAAGGAGTGGCCCTTGGTGGCGCTTCTTGTACAACATACCCCCCAGAAGGACGAAATGGGATGCCAGGCATTTTAATGCCATCATGTTTTTGTCTTTGATCCCTTCTTTGTATTTTCCATCTTCACTTGTGAAGGAAGCTTCTTCGTTTTGGAGGCACTGGTAGATTTGATTGTACCAGGGTTCGTCGATCGGTTCATTTTTTACTTCGATCTCATAGCAGTAAGCGGGTGTTTCCCGTCTGCCTATTCTGAGGGGTTTTACTGATTTCTCATCGGGAATTTCGACAAGAGATGCGAGGGTAGCCAGGGCATCTGCAAAGCGGTTCCTGTCTCTTGGCAAATAATGGAAAGAGATGTCCTTGAACTGAGCAATGAGCTCCTCCATGTACGCGTGGTACTTCTGGAGGCCAGAATATATCGTCTTCCATTTGTTGGACACTCGATTGATGATCAATGCTGAGTCTTCGTATACTTCCAGTTCTGAGATGTTGCGCTCGAGAGCGGCTTCCAGACCGCCTGCATAAGCTTCATATTCTACTGCATTGTTGGTTGTTTCAAAATTCAGCTTGATGGCTATGGGAGTGTGCTCGTCCTTGGGATCGACAAGGAGCATTCCAATACCATTTCCCTTCTTGTTGGCTGCCCCATCGAAGAAGAGTTTCCAGTGGTTTGCGCTGTCGAGTGAAAAGATTCCGTTGTTCGAAAACTGCGGATCAGGACCCTTGGGTTCACTGCTTGGGAAGTCTGCCAGCTGATCTGCCATTACTATGCCCTTTGTTGATTTTCTGACCATGTACTTGATGTCGAACTCAGCCAGGAAGAATGACCACTTGGCTAGTCTCATTGACAGGGATGGCCATTCAAAGAGATATCGGACGGGGTCCATTTTGGAGACCAGGAGCACTGAATGTGACTGCATGTAGTGTTTCAGTTTTCCGACTACCCATACCAAGGTGGTACAAGTTTTCTCTAATGCTGAGTAGCTGAGTAGCTGAGTTCACTTCCTTGAAGCTTCCGGCTTACGAAGTAGATTGCATGCTCAACTTTGGAATCTTTCTGTTCTTGTGCCAGCATTGCTTCGATTGACGTGTGCATTGCTTGTCAGTACAGGAGAAGTGGCTTGTCTTCATGTGGCGGGCACAAGTGGGGATTCACCAAGTATGTCTTGATTTTCTCGAAAGCTGTCTGGCACTCGGAGTCCCAGTTGATGTCGGCATTCTTTTTCATCAGCTTGAACATTGGCTCGTAGAGAGATGTCACCTCGTTGATGAAGCGACTGATGTACTGAAGTCTTCCCATAAAACTTTTCACTTACGTCAGAGTGCGAGGCGGCTTCATGTCGATGATGGCCTTGATTTTCTTGGGATCGGCTTCGATACCTCTTTCTGTAACCATGTACCCCAGTACTTTGCCTCGCTTGACGCCGAAGGTGCACTTCGCAGGGTTCAATCTCATGGAGTGTTTTCTGAGTCTGTTGAAGAACTTTCTCAGATCTATCATGTGCTGCATATCTGATCCTCTGGAGTAGATGATCATGTCGTTGACATATACTTCGATTTCTTTGTGAATCATGTCAGGGAAGAGGGCTGTTGCAGCCTGCTGGTAAGTAGCCCCAGCGTTCTTCAAATCGAACGGCATGACCGTGTAACAGTATGTCCCCCACGGAGTGGTGTGAGCGTTGTGATTAATTTCGAGTCGCCACCTATATTATTCATTTGGCAAACATAGAAAAACCATTTTTTTTAAAGAGATTGGGTTCGGGGCTTAGGTTATGGAATGGGTAGGTCAAGGAGCATCCATTCCACCCAATCCAGAGATCGGTCTTGCTAAAGAAAAGAGAGGTTTTCAGAGAAGAAAAGACGATTTCAAATATAACAAATAAAGATCAATTTAACGGGGTTAAACGGAATGTAGGATCGATTGCTTCGAGACCGTCCCCATGATTTGGAGAGGCTCTAGGCCGATCCTAGATTCAATAGATTTATACCACTCTAATAATCAATTAGAAAGGGATTTAGGGGGTTACCTTGCGTGAGGTGATTTGGGCAGAGTTTCGACTCAAGTTTAGAATCGAATCTTGATACGGACAGAGCTTCGCCTCAGTCCTTGACTTGGATCTTGATGTTTGTTTATCAACAAGGTTGACAAACAAACTTTGAGGTGATTTTTAGGGTGATTTTGTAGGAACCTTTCAGGGAAAGAAACCAACAAAATATGTGTGTGCTGTGAAAATTCGTGGTCCCTTGATCCTTGGAAGTCACCAAGTATTTATAGGGGTTGGATAGGTAGAAGTGGAGAGGTAAAACCCTTTTAGAAGGTTCTAGACCCCAAACCCTATTGGTTGGCCGGATGGATAAAATCTTATCCCGAAAAGAGGTTGAAATCGACGAGGAAACTGTCTTCTGCATGCTGCAGAGGGACGATATCTCGCGTGAGACACACCATTCCGCGTGAGATATTGCTTCTGTTGGACAATTCTGTCCTTTCCTCGTTATCTCGTATGCAGTTTAGTCCCAAACTAACGGTGGTTAGTCAAAACTTAATGAAACATGACGAAATGGTGGATTTCTACTTCTTGACTCAAAGCGAGACTTAGAGTGGTATAAATATGATCCGATGTGTTCAGAATGGGGTGTCTACAGAGCCCCTCATCGACAAGTCTTATGAAAGAAGTCATGTCGACTATAGAAAAGACATCATTCTGAACATCGGGATGGTTGGGCCGCACGGCTTCCTACGTATCTCTATCGGAGAATCAGACCATGACGTAGTTCGACTCCAAAACACGAAAAGGCTGCTTTAGGTATTTTGAAAATTATTTGAAAATCGAGGAGATTTTGTTTTGAAAGATAAATTCATACTGAGGAATCAAATCAAGATCCAATTCTGAATATACCTGTCTGTTTGAAGATTTGCCTGTCTGGGCTCCGAACCTGCGGGAAATATGTTAGAAAACAAAGGCTTACCTTTCCGGTCCTTTGAGTCCTGTCGGTTTTATGACCATTCACCTTTCTGGGCTCCGAATCGGGCTTTTTGTTGTGGAGGATGACGATTCACCTGTTTGGGCATTAAATCGGGCTTTTGGTTCGATGATCCACCTGTCTGGGCGTTGGACCGAGCTTTTCTTTTGACGATCCACCTTTCTGGGCATTGGACCGAGCTTTTCTTTTGACGATCCACACATGCAGGCGTTGGATCGAGCTTTTCTTTTGACGATCCACCTGTCTGGGCGTTGGACCGAGCTTTTCTTTTGACAATCCACCTGTCTGGGCGTTGGACCGAGCTTTTCTTTTGACGATCCACCTGTCTGGGCATTGGACCGAGCTTTTCTTTTGACGATCCACCTGTCTGGGCGTTGGACCGAGCTTTTATGATGACGATCCACCTATCTGGGCGTCAGACCGGGCTTTTTCTTTTGACGATCCACCTGTCTGGGCGTTGGACCGAGCTTTTAATTTGATGATTCACCTTTCTGGGCTCTGAATCATGTGGATTGAGTTGATCTTTGGACCACTTGGTTTTTGGGCGACTGGTGCCGTACCGGGCGATCGTGCGGGCGTCATGTTCGGCTCGTTCCGTGACATGCGGTGACGATTTTTCCACGTTTCCTTGCTAGTTTATCATTTCCAAGGGTAAATGTGTCAAAATTTTGAATTTTGACGTTGCGTAGATGCTTATTGTCGAGGACAATTTTGTCAATTTCCAAAAGGTATATCTCGCGCGATACATCTTATCTCGTGCGAGACTTGTACTGTCGGGGCTAATATATCAGCAGCTCCTCTTTTTAATTTGAAAACATCCTTTTCAAATTCCCTACCTAGCTCGAGCCAAGGTCGTCTTCTTTGCAATTTTTCGTGATTTGTTTGTTGATTTCTCTCTCCCAAACAACATTCAATCCTTCCTCCCTCCATAATCCATGGCTCAAGAGCGGAAGAATCCGGTTTTGGGAAGTTATTTACTCGGGAAGGACTACCCCCGCGATGACCTCACATTCGATAGGCACGTGCACATCTCCACCGCCGTTTGGGAAGGTTTGGTAAGAGTTTCTTTCCCACCTCTTGTTTCTTATATTGCTTGAGCTTGAACCCACTTTGCTTTGAATTCAAATTCCATCAATGGCTTTTTTTTTCTTCTTGTCTATGCTTAGAACTAGGTTCCTTCTTGCATGTTCTGATTTTGTGCATTTTGTTGGATGATTGTTGCTGTGTTGTGTGCGTATGAGTCTCCTACACATCATGGATTGTAGGAGAGGTTGATTCGAGTTATCCATTGCATCCTTGGGCAAGCTTTTCTTGCACGCACGCCAAGTGTTCGGTGAAATGCCCTAATGAAAATTTTCTTTTATTTCATTGAGTTTTTGCCATGGAATGATTTCTAACATTGTCTTTTTTGTTTTTCCTCTGTTTTGCAGTCATATAGGCCGACGAAGAATTGCCGTGGGAGTCCAAAATTGGCAAGAGCTTTATGGGACAAGATCAAGGACCTTGAAGGGGTTCGAGATAGGATGGCCCAAACGGGGCTATTGACCTTTTTTGATAATCTTCGGGGGATAAGACGGACTCCCCAAGTCCTTCAGGCGATCCGGGAAAGGTGGTGGGATACTACCCACACCGTGCATTTGTGCTTCGGGGAAGCGACTATGACTCTGACTGATTTCCTTGCTATCACGGGGCTAGAGTTCGCCGGCGAGCCCCTTCCGAAAAATGTGGGTTATAAGCCTGCGAGCCCTGTTGCGTGGAGGCAGTTGGTTGGTTTCTCTCCTAACAAGGTTAAGGGGTTTGCTGCTGAGCTAACACCCCTCCGGCGTCAGATTGAGGATTATGCTCTTAAGCTGAATGCAGTCACTGATCGATTGGTGAGGGGTGCCCTCTGGTATATTCTTTCCGAGACCATCTTTGCGAACCACTCTTCTACGGCCCTTCTTTCTCTGTTGGGTTTGTTTGGGGCTCAGCGGGGCTAGCCTTCTGTTATCACGCCATGGACGAGGCGTGTAGGCACACCAAGGATTCCCTGTCGGGGTATTCTTATGCCTGGGAGGTGTGCTCTTGACTTTGTCTCTGCCCTTTATTTGTATGCTTTGTCTTTATTTTATACTGAATCCGTTCTGTTTCCTTTGTGCAGATATGGGGCTACGCTGTCCTTGGCTTATACAAGTTTGAGCTGGACAGTCCAAACCCTCTATTCCCGGATATCAGGAGGTGGAGCCACCCCAATCAGAGCGTTGATGAGGAGGAAGATCAGGAGTGGACCCTGACGGTCGCAGAGACGCGGGCCATGCTGGATGCTTTCGAGTATGAGCGGCTAGGCCTTTATCCGTGGACCTTGTTGGAGCGGGAAGTCCACTGTGCTTGGGATGCCACTGGGATGTAGAGGATGCTGGCATCTTTGGAGGGGGATACTATATATCTTGGTGAGCGGGTCTTCCCACAGCATGGCCGGGGTAGATTACCATATATGGTGCCGGCGGATCCGCCGAGGACGATGTACCCCACCCACTCCATTTCGGATGATGATTATGCTGGTCTTATGGTGGGTGATGCGGCGACGTCTTGTGTTGTCCCTGGGGCCTCCTATGAGGAGTTCTTGCCTCGACTGATGGGTCCCCTCCTGGTGGGTGATAGGCAATCGCACGCTCGTGGCTCCGCCTCTGCCTCTGCCTCAGGTTCATCAACACTAGCACTTCTTCCCAGGCTACTGGTTCTCTGCCCTTCGTGCCAGTTTCCGGCCCTTTGAGCTACACGTACATGATGGGGAGTATGCCGATGATGGGCTACATCCCAACTCGGGATCATATTCCCGAGGGTTACCGCCTCCCGCCGGATGTCTCATCGGTATGTTTCTGTTTATATTTCACGTATCCGTCCATATAAATGTATATGTCCGACTTCATGTGAGCATTTCCTTTCTTTTGCGTCAGGTCACCATGTCCGCGGCCGATTACAACCGTGGCACGACCAAGATGGCGGGACTGATGGCCCTGGTGTCGGGCCTGTCCGAGAGGCTATTCCATAAGGCTTCTTTGGCGGCCTCGACAGTGGCCTCGGCGGTGACCCCTACTTGTGGAACCAAGAGGTCGAGGAGGGATGGTAGCCCCCGTGGTGGTGATGGCGGAGGTGCCGGCAGCTCGGGTGACTTGATGGCGTGATCCCCTCCTTTTCTCTCTATTTGATTTCTGATGACTTGTACATATTGGCCGTGTGGGCCTAGACAATTTTTCTTTTTCTTTGGCACCTGTTAGAAACAAGTAAGTAGCACAAAAACATGGTTTTATTAACCCCTAAACCTAGGTCTAATTAGTTAGTTTATTAACTTTCTCGACTTTCCATGTTTTTTGGAAATGGAATGGAATGGCCATCAAGGCCACAATTTTGAGCTTGATCTTGGTGTTGCACTACATATTATGAACTGTATGCGCAGGTTTTTTTCAAGACTTGCTTCGTCAAGTCGGGGCTGGATTGTTGTTTGAGCAGAACTATTGCTGTTTTGCCGTAGCGATATCTCGCGCGGGACAAGGTGTCTCGCACGAGACACGCTACCCAGGCAGAGTTCTCTTCCTTTTTCGAACAGTATTTTGTCAGTTTTCCCTATAAAATCACCCTGTAGTCCGGCCAGATAACTCATTCTAGCCTTTCAAACTCTAGAGATATTCTGATAGGGTGAAGTTCTTGTCTTCTTTTCCAACCCTGCGATCCATGGCTTCCAAGAAGATTGCCCCAACGTCCATGATTGTCGATGATTTTTCTCTGTCGTCTGAAGTGATTGAATCTTTCAAGCAAGCATCAAGAGATTTTGTGAGGTCGTTTCGCAACCGATCTCGCAATAGGTTTATAGCAGAATTCAGATTTAGAATCCTTTTCACCTTGAAGAACCTCCAACCGGATTGGAATCTCTTGCAGGGTGCTGCTCGATTTTGGGATCCCTCTATTCATCTTTTCAATTTTTCTTTGAATGAGATGGTGCCTACTGTGTATCTTGGATATGCCTTTGACTGGCAAGATTGTTTTTCCTAAGTACCATAGGAATCATTCGGAGGCTTTGAATGAATTGCTAGGGATCCCCCTTGATACTTGCTATGAGTTGGTTCACCGCAAATGGGTTGATTGCTCTTCTTTTCCAGAACGCTTCAGCGGGGATTCAGATGATGACGCCTTTCATGTCTACAAACGGAACTTTCTGGCCCTTTCTCTTTTCGAAGATGTTCTGTTTACATGCAGGGATGGCTTGGTTGACTCCCAACTGGTGGAAATTGTTCTGCAGGCTAGAAAACGTTCTAGGAGCATTATTCCGCTAATCTTGGGTGAAACCCTGCATGGTCTTGATGAGCTGCATAGAACCGGTGCCATGACTCAAGGGAGTCCTCTTCTGTTGACTATTTGGCTTAGGGAGAATCTCAAGCTGGTAGGTCCCCCATTGGAATATTCCCCGTTCACATATCATACGCGAAAATTACTGATCAAGGATCTCTCGGTGGACGAGTGGGCTGAGTTGATTGCGAAGACCAAAACTGCTGATATTCTTTGGTGTCCGCCTTATTGGAGGTTGAAGAAGTATGTTTCCAATACCAAGGGCTTTGACAGGGTTGTTCTTTCGGATTTGCGAGATTCCTCCTTCTATTTTCCCAAACGGGTGCTTCGTCAGTTTGGTCAGTCGCAGGACACTTATCTTTTTGAAGGAGCTTCTCGTGAAGTGTCTTACATTGGTGTAGAGTTTGCGCAGGCGCTAGCTCAAGCATGGGGCGAAGGAAATAGTCGGGACCGCTGGTCGAACCTTCGGACCTTTAATGCAAGCATCTTCTTATCCGACAAGTATTTGGATTGGTTTCTTCATACCGGCCACCCTAGTGTGGAGAAGATTGATGATCTGTGGCTTTCACTGCTAGGGGATTCTTTTGTAGCTAGCAGTATTTTGCGAAGGAGCGAGGCTCAGTCTGATCTTGCTAATGTGCGAACCAATCCGACCCAGGATTTTCTTGACGGGGATTGGTACAAGAGGCGAGGCAAAGGGATGCCTGGAAAGATGCAAGCTTTAGATAGGCCCAGTGTCTTCAAGAGGCTATCAGAATCTGTCTTTGATCGTCTCGAGGGGTGCTCCGCTTCAAAGGGTCCGAAGCGCAAGAAGGATCGCGACGACGGTGGAGATCATGTCCGCCGGCCTACCAAGTCAATGAAAGGCTAGATCTTAAGGAGTACCAAGAGATTGCTTTGATAGATCAATAGTTTTTATTTTATTAGTATTTTTTTTTCAAGGTTGTTAGCTTAACAAATTAGTCATTGTGGTTAGGATTTCCCTTTTATCATTAATAAAAATGCATTCGATTAATTTAAAGGGACAAAATTAGATTTATTTGTTTGATTAGACCGAACCCGAAGGCTGCCTACGTTCCTCTTTTACAGCAATTAAATAAGAGGCTCAGGTCTAACGTAGTTCATTTTTGAGAAAAAGGATAAAATATGGCTTCAGGCCGAAGGGTAATCTCGCGCGAGACAAGCCCCCCCCCCTTTTTTTTTATGCACACCCTTTCTTTTGCCTAGACCGCTCCTTCGGGTTTTCAATCTAGCGGGCTTGTTTTCTTGTGCAAGCTCTAATTTTTGCCTAGGCCATCCTTTTCGGGATTTTCAACCTAGCGAGCGATTTCTTTTTAGGAGGCCAAGTAACGCGAAGTATTTCTTGAGCTTGTCCATGTTGACCGGCTTCGGTAGTTGATCTTCGTCTAAGTTCACCAGCTGAAGGGCTCCCCCAGAGAATATCTTCTTCACAATGTAGGGTCCTATCCATCTTGGTCCCCACTTGCCTAATGGGTTGAAAGGTCCAGGCCGATGCTCACGGAGAACCAGGTCACCTACTCTGATGTTCCTTGTCTTGACCTTTTTGTTGAAAGCTCTTGCCATTCTTCTTTGGTAAGCTTGGGTGTGCTCGACTGCCTTTAGTCTTCTATCATCTA
Organism: Adenophora triphylla var. japonica; assembly: GCA_022495995.1. Classification (NCBI taxonomy): domain Eukaryota; kingdom Viridiplantae; phylum Streptophyta; class Magnoliopsida; order Asterales; family Campanulaceae; genus Adenophora; species Adenophora triphylla. The sequence goes on along the minus strand of JAFEMH010000405.1, from coordinate 704,110 downwards.
GCAGGGCTAACTCCTCGTATCTGCTTTCTAGCCAGTCGAATTCGTTCACTTGGTTTTCTAGGAGAACCCGTAGTGATGGTATTTCCAATTCTATCGGCAAGATAGCTTCCATTCCGAATGTGAGGGCGTAGGGAGTCTTTCCTGTAGCTGTTCGGATTGAAGTGCGGTATCCCCATAGTGCGAAAGGTAACTTGTCGGGCCAGTCTTTTCCAGTGACTGCCATTTTTCTGATGATGGTTTCGATTGTCTTGTTTGCGGCTTCAACTGCTCCATTCGTTTGAGGCCTATAAGGAGATGACTTATGCCTTGTGATTTTGTACTCAGTTAGGAGGTGATCGGTTTCCTTCTCAAAGTGTGACCCATTATCGGATATCATCTCTTGTGGGACCCCATATCGGCAGATGATGTTGTGCTTGATGAATTCTGCAACCTTTCTGGCATTCAGAACCTTGTAGGAGGCGGCCTCGACCCATTTAGTGAAATAGTCGATGGCTACTAGGACGAAGCAGTGTCTGTTAGCTCCTACTGGTGTGACCTTTCCAATCACGTCCATCCCCCATGTAGAAAATGGCCAAGGAGAAGTCATAGGGTACAGCAAGGAAGGCGGTGCGTGCTGAAGGTTGGCGTGTATCTGACACTTGTGGCACTTCTTGACCATTTTGGTACAGTCGGCTTCCATGGTTAGCCAAAAGTACCCTTGTCTGATGATCTTTTTGGCAAGCATGTTTCCGCTCATGTGGGTCCCACATATACCTTGATGGACATGGTCTATTATTTCTCGGGCCTCTTCCTCAGTGGCACAAAGGAGGTTTCCTTGGGAATGTTTCTTGAATAGGCGGCCAGCAGTGATGACGTAATTAGCGACCAACCATTTAAGGGCGATTTGAGTCTTCTGGTCTGTCTCAGGTGGGATGGTTCCTTCTAGGATGAAATGCCAAATGTCATGGTACCACGGTTTCTCTTCGGAGTTCTCGATAATGGTACATTCGAATAACCATTTGTCTTTGCAGTCATGGAGATCTATAACGGCGTAGTAGGCAGGAGTTGCACGCCGTGTTACTTTGAAAGGTTTGACTGCCTTCCCTTTAGGAATTTCAACCAAGGAAGCGAGCGTGGCCAATGCATCAGCAAATCGATTTTTGTCTCTAGGGAGATAGTGGAATGAGACATCCTGAAACTGTTGCGCCAACTCTTGGAGGTGGGTACTGTATCTTTGAAGGGTTGGATCTTGGACCCTCCACTTCTTCAGTGTCTGATTGATGATTAACTGGGAATCCCCAAATACCTCGAGTTCAGTCACGTTGCGTTCTAGGGCTGCCTCGAGCCCCGCTATGCAAGCTTCGTATTCTGCAGTGTTGTTAGAGGCGTCAAAGTCGAGACATATTGCTAGTGGAGTATAGACGTCATCAGGGTCTACTAACAACATTCCGATGCCGAACCCTCTCTTGTTGGCCCCACCATCGAAAAATAATTGCCACTTATTTTCTTCTTCTATACTCATGATGTCTTCATCAGGGAATCGCGGGTCTTCCCCCTTCACTTCGTCGCAAGGAAATTCGGCCAACTGATCTGCGAATACACTCCCTCTGACGGATTTCTGAGTGACTTAAGTGATATCATACCCCGCGAGCATGAAGTACCATTTGGCCAATCTTGAAGACAAATTTGATTTGTCTAGGATGTATTTCAACGGATCCATCCTTGCAATGAGGTGAACCGGGAAGGCTTCCATATAGTGCTTTAGCCTTTGTGATACCCAAATGAGAGCGGCGCAGGACTTGTCGAGTGGAGAGTAGTTGATTTCACTACCTTGGAATCTGCGGCTGACAAAGTAGATGGCATTCTCTGTGTGTGAGGTAGGCTGTTCTTGAGCGAGCATAGCCCCTAGCGCATTTTCGGTAACCATGAGGTATAGCTTTAGGGGATTTTCCTTGTGCGGCGGAACCAGGATAGGTGGGGAGGTTAAGTAGTGCTTAACTTCCTCGAATGCTTCTTGACATTCTTCGGTCCACTCTTGAGGTGCGTTTTTCTTGAGTAGCTTGAAGATGGGATCGCACATTGTAGTCAGTTGATTGAAGAATCGACTGATATATTGAAGTCTGCCCATGAATCCCTTTACCTCTTTCTGTGTTCTGGGTGGAGGCATGTCAATGATAGCCCTTATCTTGGCGGGGTCTGCCTCTATGCCACGCTCTGTGACCATGTACCCTAAGACTTTCCCTTTGAACACTCCGAATGAGCATTTGGCGGGGTTGAGTCTCATCTTGTGCTATCTCAGTCGATTGAAGAATTTTTTGAGATCCCTGAAGTGCTGACCATCCGTCCCTTTTGAGTGAACAATCATGTCGTCCACGTATACCTCTATTTCTTTGTGGATCATGTCATGGAATAGTGTAGTGACTGCCCTTTGATAGGTAGCCCCAGCGTTCTTGAGACCAAATGGCATGACCGTGTAGCAGAACGTTCCCCAAGGTGTGGTGAACGCTGTTTTGTGCTGATCCTCCTCTGCCATGAGGATTTGGTTATGCCCCGGGAAACCGTCGACAAATGAGCGAACTTCGTATGCGGCTGTGGCGTCGACCAACATGTCTATGTTTGGTAGCGGGAAGTCATCTTTAGGGGATGCCTTATTCAAGTCTCTAAAATCGACACAGACTCGTATCTTCCCATTTGACTTGGCTACTTGTACCGTGTTTGCTAGCCATTCCGGATACTCGATCACTTTGATAAACCCTACGTTCAAGAGCTTCATGATTTCCTCTTTCACTTGCATTGACCATTCCGGCTTGATTCTGCGTAGTTTCTGTTTGACTGGCTTGGCATTGGGTAGCAGCGGTATCTTGTGCTCCACAATTGACTGATTCAACCTAGGCATATCTTTGTAGGACCAAGCAAAGACGTCGACATATTCTCTGAGGAGCTGCGTCAAGGTTTCTCTGTCTTCCCCCTTGAAGAAGCTGCCGATCTTTGTTTCTTTGGGGGCTTCCGTTGTCCCAAGATTAACCGTTTGCATTTCCTCGTCATCAACAGGGCCATTCTTTCCACAACGACCTACTTGCTTAGCTAATTCTTTTAAGATTTGTTCGTTTTCTTGATCTATCTCATCGTATGATTCATTATTAACGTGTTCATCATATTGATTATTATTAGTTAATTCATCATTCACGATGTTAGCAATCTCAGGGTACTCGGAAAGATCAAAGTTTTCATTAAGGAAGTAAGGGAATACATGTTCAGCCACCGCCTCGATTTCCTCTTGAGTGAGTTCATCGGAGGTGGAGCCTGCTTCTAATGCGAAAGTTACAGGGCCTATCTTCCTGTGGGGATGGGGAGTGCAACCAAACTCTTTGATCGTGAAGTCTTCATCAACAACTGGTCCTCCGGTGACGTGCCAGTTTAGAATTGGCTCATCACATTTCTGTATTAGTCTTGTGTAATAAATAGTTGGAGCATCCCCCTTGGAGATTGCATGGATCTGGCTGTCTTCTAACCGGCACAGGTCTTCAAACTGTCGCAGCATGTCTTCTCCCAACACAAAGTCCCATTCGCTTGTCATTTCTGCCTTTGTGCCCCACAAATCTTTAGGGATTAGCGGGACAGTTACATTTCATCTGGAGAAGCATCGCGATCGGCTGAAGATTTCAAAGCCCGGTTGGTGCTTTCCTTTATCATCAGTCCATGGTTCTGAAAAGATAAAGTAGGGAGTACTATCCCCTTCCCGGACGAAGTAGCCATTGAGTGTCTTTCTATATGGCTCGAGGTTGCAATTCTTGGCCTTTGGGTCTTTGTGGCCTTTGTATGCGGTTCCTTCCCACTTGATTTGAGTGAAGTCCCACTCTTCTTCGTCATCCCCATCGTGGATGGAAATGATGTATCCTAGGCCATGCTTTGTGTGAGGTGGGGGAACCGGTGGTGGTTCCGTTATCCCTTGTAAGTGCTTTCTAAGCCCCAATCCAGGAAAGTATCCTTTTGCTTGCATCATTTTCCAGACAGGAAGGTTTCCAGAAAACCAAGATGCCTTGGAGTAATCGTTTTCGTTGCAAGTTTCTATGACATTCACAGTGCTTTCTTTCTCGATCTCAAAGAAGTAATCAGAATTGAAAAGTGAAATACTGACTAACTATTATTGGAAAGCAAACTTGATACTCTTGCCCACAAATGAGGATTTTAGGCAAGTAGTATCTAAACTAAACTAGAATACTAACCGTTTCTTTTGCAAATAAAAGTAAATAACTGAAAAAGGAAAAAGAGGCCTTCATTTCTTAATCCAACCAAGGGCACCTCGCTAGGAGCAAGTTTGATGGTGTCGTTGTCGACTAAGTCTTGGACTGCATTCTTCAGGTTGAAACAATCATTGGTGTGATAGCCATGGCATTGATGGTAGTAGCAATAGAGGTGTGGAGATCGACCTTCCCTCTTAGGTTGGTAGCCCTCCATTGGTTTCATCACTCCATCCTTGTGAAGACTTCTGAAGATGTGTTCGAGAGTGATCCCTCCAAAGTCGGTGAAAATCCTTCCCTTCCTTCGCTTGGCCATTTGATTGTGAAGGTCTCGAATATGGTTCTCGTAGTGTTGCACAAAGACAAGGTGGCGAGACTGATATTCTTCTTCCATTTGCTCTTTGAGGTCACGGTAGAGAGTATTGAGGAAATACTTGACTCTTTCATTAATGTCATCTTCAATGTGGGCTTCGAGGGCACTACACTTTTGGGTCATGGTCTCGAGTTCGCTCTTGACTTCCTCGAGCTCTTCAATCAGTATCTTTGTCTTTTCAGCTTGGATGGACTCTTCCATGTGATGCCACGAGTCATTGTTGTTAATTTGCTGCAGGGCTTTGGCAAGTTGAGTTTTGATGTCACTTAGCTCCTCTTGTACAGATGATCGTCCACTGTCGGAGTCACTTTCCATCTTCCGAAAATCCCTAGCAATGCGGGTGGAAGGTAAATTGAAGGCTTCCCTCCAACCCTCAACATGCTCCATTTCAGCGACAAGAGACTTGGTCATCTTTCGCAAATCTTCCTCTTCGAGATCTCTCTTAGTGACGAAGTACTTTTCCGTAGACATTGTGTTGGGAGTCTTGGAGTTGAGTAGCTTCGGAAAACTGACAGAAGAGATGCAGAGACGATATCAGGATCAAATCTAGCCCTAACGAGTCGGAAGCAGGCTTAAATGGCTCAGGCTCAGTTTCAGCAAACAGAGGCATTATCCCGAGCGAGATATGTAGTCCCCCGCGAGATAATCACACGAAAAGTCGATTTTTATTAGACCTAAATTTTGGTCGGAACGGAAAATTCGTTTTGAGGGGTTTCTAAGGCCTTTTATCAGAACCTAACGACTAAGCAATCAATCCGATTTTTGTAAAACAAAGCCATGTAAGATCGTTTTTCGAAGGATTATATGTATATATATTTTTTCAAAGGGACATCCGAAAGGGTCATTCCGAAGGGAATTTTTTCGAAGGGACTTTTTCCGAAGGGACTTTTCCGAGTCCTTCTTTATTGTCAATTATACATGGCTTTGTTTTGGTCAAAAACAAGAAAAGATCACCGAGTCAAAACCGACCGGTCATGGAGTGATCCTAAAAAGACAATCTACATGAGAATGTGGCGATGCAGGGCTGGAAGGCTAGGCTCCCCGCGATATGACAATCTAAGTGGATTAAATACGTGGAGTGGGATGATCCAACTTCGGAGAGACCGGCGACTAGGTGGTTACTGTCATCCGTCCTTAGTGTGGGTCCCGGGTTTATAGAGGGTATGCAGTGCAATGACAGATATATCATGAGTGCGCGTGTGTGATAGTCAATCTAGGTGATAGATAAAAATAGAGATTTTTTTTTAGAAAATCAAAAGGAAAACAGATAGTGGCCGCACCAAGTGGTTGCCTACGTTTCTCCCAATTTAGGAAGACTCAGGCCGTCGTAGTTCCACATAAACAGAGAGAAAGAGAGATAAATAAATTAATTTACAACTCCCGAATCCCTAATGGACCGGACTTTAATTAAATAAAACCCAATCACACACAGTTTATAAATAATAATCAATTATTTAAATGAAATAAAGATTCGAGTTCTACATCTTAAGGGAGGCCTTAAGATGCGGGAACTCTGCAGATAACAGTGCAGGATCCCCCTTGCGTGTTCGGCTCTCGTCTTGGACTATGAGATGAGCAGGAGAAACCAGAAAATAACCAGATTGCTGAGGAGATATCTCGCGCGAGATAGGATATCTCGTGCGAGATATGCCTCATCTGAGAGCAGAAAATCGAATTTACAATAATTTTCTTTGAAAACCTCTCTTTTAATTTTGACGCAAGTTTAAGCCTCTTAATTTCAAGTCCCCAGCGGAGTCGCCACTGTGAGCGTTGTGATTAATTTCGAGTCGCCACCTATATTATTTGTTTGAAAAACATAGAAAAACCATTTTTTTGAAAGAGATTGGGTTCGGGGCTTAGGTTATGGAATGGGTAGGTCAAGGAGCATCCATTCCACCCAATCCGGAGATCGGTCTTGCTAAAGAAAAGAGAGGTTTTCAGAGAAGAGAAGACGATTTCAAATTTAACAAATAAAGATCCATTTAACGGGGTTAAACGGAATGTAGGATCGATTGCTTCGAGACCGTCCCCATGATTTGGAGAGGCTCTAGGCCGATCCTAGATTCAATAGATTTATACCACTCTAATAATCAATTAGAAAGGGATTTAGGGGGTTACCTTGCGTGAGGTGATTTGGGCAGAGTTTCGACTCAAGTTTAGAATCGAATCTTGATACGGACAGAGCTTCGCCTCAGTCCTTGACTTAGATCTTGATGTTTGTTTATCAACAAGGTTGACAAACAAACTTTGAGGTGATTTTTAGGGTGATTTTGTAGGAACCTTTTAGGGAAAGAAACCAACAAAATATGTGTGTGTTGTGAAAATTCGTGGTCCCTTGATCCTTGGAAGTCATCAAGTATTTATAGGGGTTGGATAGGTAGAAGTGGAGAGGTAAAACCCTTTCAGAAGGTTCTAGACCCCAAACCCTATTGGTTAGCCGAATGGATAAAATCTTATCCCGAAAAGAGGTTGAAATCGACGAGGAAACTGTCTTCTGCATGCTGCAGAGGGACGATATCTCGCGCGAGACACGCCATTCCGTGCGAGATATTGCTTCTGTTGGACAATTCTGTCCTTTCCTCGTTATCTCGTATGCAGTTTAGTCCCAAACTAACGGTGGTTAGTCAAAACTTAACGAAACATGACGAAATGGTGGATTTCTACTTCTTGACTCAAAGCGAGACTTAGAGTGGTATAAATATGATCCGATGTGTTCAGAATGGGGTGTCTACAAGTGGTAAAAGCAGTCTTGGCTTGATCTTCCTCAGACATTTTGATCTGGTTGTATCCGGTAAACCCATCCACGAAGGACTTTACTTAGAAATTTGCCGTGGTGTCGACTAGCATGTCGATGTTGGGCAGTGGGAAATCATCTTTAGGGCTGGCCTTGTTGAGATCCCAAAAATCCACACAACATCTGACCTTTCCATTGGCCTTGGTGACCGTCACGATGTTGGAGAGCCAGGTCGGGTACTCAATCACTCTGATGAAACTGACGCGAAGCATTTTCTCAATCTCTTCTTTCACTTGCAAGGACCACTCTGGCTTGATCTTGCACAATTTCTGTTTGACAGGCTTGGATTCTGGATCCAGGGGAATTCTGTGCTCCATGATCGAGGGATCGAGTCCTGGCATGTCCTGGTATGACAAGGCAATCACGTCAACATACTTCTTGAGGAGATCTATCAGGGCTTCTTTCTCCGCATCGACGAAGAAACTGCCCACTTGTGTCTCTTTAGGCTCTTGTACTGACCCCAGGTTCACTTTGGTCATAACCTCTTCGGCAGCTTGGGCCCAGTTGTCCTCTTGGTCTACTACACGCTTGAGAACTTCTTTAATGTATTGTTCATTTAATGTGTCTGCTTATTTATCTAGTGATTCGTTATTAACGTCTTTTAAGTTGTTTGTTAACTTATCAGTTGTTAAAGTGGCAATGAGGGCATACTCCGAAAGGTCAGATTTTTCATTAGATGCGAACAGAAATACATTGTTGGCTACACTATCATAGTCTTCCGGCGTAAGGCCGTTGGACGACTCAGCGGACTGGACTTTAACAAGGACTGACTCAGAGGGTTCGAGACCGGGTTTAGGGAGATGTGGGTGCAAGCCCAGCTTATCTTCCAGTCTGGCTTACCGCAGTGCAGTGAAAGTTACCCAGTTCTTCAGTGGCATTGCTGGATGCTTGATGAGGGTTTGGGGGTCGAGAGGCTTGGCTTCTGCTGTCCCAATCATGGTGATCATGCTGTTTTCGGAGCCCAGGTCAATAAGGTTTGGCACCTCCATGACTTCTTCAAAAAGACTCTGTAGAGCGGGTCCACTGAGAGCGTCTTCTATGAATTCTGGTTCCTTCTATTTTGGAGTTACTGTCTCGAATGTGGCCCCGACGACTGACCCGAACAGTCTGTTTCCCGTGAAGAGTGTCTCGAGTTGCTCTTCCAAGTCTAGGATTCCCTTGAATGTGTACTCATACTAGACTGTGGTGGCAATTGGTCCAGGTAGAGCTGTGATGTCGAGGAACGCTACCCTGATCAGATTAGCCTTGAGTCCTCTGAAACGCTTGAGGTCCCGTGCTAGCTTTTCCATTCTTTCTGTGGTCTCTGTGCTGGCTATCCCTGCTTCTTTCTCATCTTCATCAGTTCCACTGTCGGTCCCCTCAGTTCTGCTGTCGGCTCCCTTGTCGGTCCCCTCAGTTCTGCTGTCGGTTCCCTTGGTGAAGTAATGAGCGAGGTCGAAACTGTAAGGCCGGAGGTTGGGTGTGCCGTAGGAGGTCCCCCTTTTGCGGGCTACTGCCTTGGTGCGGGCGAGCCTTTTGTTTTCCCTGATATCAGCCGGTGTTGGCACATAGCCAAGCCCCTGGACCGTGGTGTGGTCCTTGACTTCGATGACTTGGTGTTGGCCTTGTAACCTTTTGCCAAGCCCCAGTCCTGGGATGAAGTTCATGAGTTTCATCATCTTCATGGCGGGAGGAATCTTGTCTTGAAATAGTGGAAGGTCCACGTTGCATATTTGGATTTTGGAGGTCTCCAAAGTGAATCCAGTTAATGCCATGTCGTCATCATGCTTGATTTCTAACACTGGAATGCCGTTAGTGCTGGTCCCCTCAGTGGTGATGCTGTCGCCGTAGACTGTGGTTAACTCGTTGCCTTGCATGAACTTGATACACTGGTGAAGGGTGGATGCCACGCCATTTATCTGATGCAGCCAGGGTCGCCCCAGGATGGCTGTGAAGGTGATTGGAATGTCCAACACTTGGAATTCGGTGGGGATCATCCGCTTGCCGAACCAGATATTTAGAGTAGCAACCCCGAGAACTGTACGGGAAGTAGAGTCATAGGCCTTGACAGTGTGGACTGAAGGCTTCAGATCTGTGGGCTTGATGTCAAGCAGGTCCATCATCTTGGCGGGCAAGACATTCATTTCGGAACCTCCGCCCACCAACACAGGTGGAAGGCGACGCTCGTCCAGCTGGACTGTGATGTAGAGCGGCTCATTGTGATCAGCCCCAAATTTTGGCAGGTCCAAATCTGTGAAGGTGATGATGTTGCCGTAGTGGATGTTGCCGATCATCTGAATTACTTCGTCTGGGGTTGCGTCCACGGGGACCATGGTACGGGCCAGACTTTCCTCCAGCTTGAGCTTGTGAGGGTATGAAGATGTGAGCATGGACCAAAGGGAAATGTTTGCCTGGGTTTGCTTGAGCTGAGTGAGGATCGGGTCCTCTTTCACGGAACTTGTGTCTTCGGGTAGGCCGGGTTGCGGTACTGGCTCCGCTGGCTTTTTAGTGGCCTTAGGTGGTAATGCATGGATTTGAACCGATCGGGTCAGGACGCTGACATCAGGCTTGGTCCCTTCTGAACAGGTCGCTCTGAGCTGAGCCATAGTCAGAGGAGGATTCCTCGAAGCATAGGGCCATATGTCTTCCCTCACTTCGTTGACTGTAGATGCATTCTTGGGGGCTTCGGCAGCTTTTCGGATTCTGTCCCAAGATACTGGCTTTGGAGTCTCCGTGGGGAGGTAGTTTATGGATTGCCGCAGTTGCTCGAACGTCAGTGCGCAACAGTGGTTGCCAGAACTGAACTGTGCATTGTTGACCCTCCGGGGGAGGTTGGAGAGTTATTGGTTCATGCGAACTATCTCCCTGATCTCTTCACGGTATACCGCGCTCCTTTCCTTCTTGCTGAGCATGCTCAGGGCATTCTGGAGTTGGTTTTGGCGATACTCATGGTTTGCTAATTTTCCTCCACTCTTAGCCCAGATCAACTTTCTTGCAGTAGAGCCTGCGTCGAGAGTTAACGCCTGCGTTTCTTCCCATGTGAGAATAGTCAGTGCTTCCTTGAACTGCGTGTGGAAGTCTAGATAAACTTCCATCGTGGAGAGCTTTCCCTTCTTCTTTATCTGAGTGGCGGGTATGCCGAAAGGTGAGTACACGGCTTCTCGAACATCTGCCCATGTAACTGGTTGCTGTCCCAGTTGATCGTTTCTGTAAATGAATGCCGCAGTCTGTGGAATCTCCCTGAGTAGTTGCTGGAGATGTATTTCCATCTTTCTTTTATTTTTAATAGACCTTCCTCTATCAGTTGGCCTTTTAGTTTGAGAGCGGAAATGATCCGTCCCCATCCTCCCAGGACCCTTGGAATTCCGGTTTTGTTGACCTCATGCTCGGCTTGGAAGAGAATGGTTTCATCATCTTCGTCGTCGCTTTCATAGAGAACTTGCTTTCCTCGGGGAGGTAAGCACTGGTACTCGTCCTGCTGTGTCATTCCATCTCTTAGGTCGTTGGGACCATTGACCGCCCTTCCTTGCCAGAGTGGGTTGGAGGAGAAAAGACGGTAGTCCAGGAAGTTGCCGTGGGCAAAACCCTTGAGGTCGAACTGTTCTAGAGTGGCCTCTAGCTTTCTGTCTGAAGCTGCTTGTGACACTTTAAGGGCTTGGTCCCTGTGGGTCTGTTGAGCTTGGTTTTTGTCCCAGATACGGTTCCCTTGAGCGGCTAGTTCCATGAGGGCTTTCCTTGCGAGAGCTAAACAGTCTCCGTAGGTGCGCGCCGTCTGACTAGTATCCAGAACCGTGATCACATCCAAATCCCCGAATGGCGAAAACACTTGGATTATATTGACGAAGGAAGTCGGGCGGTGACATTCCATGCGGCCTTCCTTGATCTCGGTTACCAAGAAGTATGCCCATATCTGCTTGATTGAACCCACGGGGGTGTTGAATTCTGCGATGTTGATAGTCTCGTGATCTCGCTGGATCGCCAAGTCTATCAAAGCTAGCAGTTTGCTGGCGGGATGCCTGAATCCGTGGCCGTGACGACTGGGAGCAGGATCGAACTTGAGCGTGTTGATGCTAAGGTGATCATTCCTTTCGTCGGAAGATTGATCTGTCTTGCGGGGAAGACTTTTACAGATGTTTTCAGACTGGCTACTGGAAGCGTTCCTGAGGTTGATCTGATTAGTGACAGGGTGAGGAGCTTTGTCTCCTTTGCTGTTGCCCTTGGCCTTGGCGGCGCTTGTGGCTGTAAGCTTGACTGACGGTACGGGCCGGTTGCCACTGGGGCTGGTAGTCGGTAGTGATGATGAGCTCTGAGCTCGATTGTCCAGGGCCTCGTTTACCATGAGCAGGCAGTCGTCGAGGGTAACTTTGGCATTGCAGAATCTGATAATAAGGACCGGATCCTTGGTATCATCGGGATATCTGGAAAATATGATGTTGACGAAGTCGTTGTCAGTCACTTGATCAGAGGGGTTCTTTGTCGTGTCAACTAGTTGTTTCCATTCGCCGGATAACCGCCTGTACGGGATGTTGAGCTTGACAATTTCCATGGTATTAGAGCCATGGTCGTAGGTGACATCATTGGAACTGGTGCCGTCCTCGAAACTGAGCATATGTATGTAGGGATCTTCCCGCAGATCTGCCGCGTCCTCGACTCCGGAGAGTCCTGATTTGTTGTCGTCTGACGGCTCAACCCAGACGTAGGGACGCCTCGCGTCCTGCTGCGCTGCTGGAGCTGCTAGAAAAACATCATCCCCTTAGCTTGAGAAGAGGGGCTCAACGGGCAATTCCTCGTGGAGGACATCCCATACGACTGCCATACATTCATCACGAGTGTGACGATGCTTGTTGACCTTAATCACGAAGATTTCCTCGCCTGGCGGGGCCAGAGAGTAGGATTGAAGGATGCTGATAAATCTCCGATCGGAGACAGGGGTTTACGTGCCGACATCATGGCGATGCTCAGGGTTTCTTTCCAATCTGCTTCCAAGTGTCTGAAACGGCAGTTGAACTTGATGTATCGGACTGCTTCAAGGTTTGCCTGCTTGAGGACGTTGACATAGTTAGCATCTCCGGACTCTGAGGGATTCTGATGAGATTTGCCCCGATAGTCCCTTGGTCGACTTGAAGGAGGTAGCCTCGGTGCCTGGCTGCGGGCACGCTTGGCTGTTGTCTTGGCTTCGTTCCCTATGAGGAAACTGTCCCCTCTGATGACTTCAAGATCTCCCTGCCAGTTAATGAACTTGACGTACTGATGGAGAGTGGAAGCTATGGCTTTCATGTGATGTAGCTAAGGGCGTCCCAACAGAGCTGTGAATTCGGACGAAATGTCCATCACGTGAAATTTTGCTGGCACCATTTGGGTTTCGAACCAGAGCTCCTGAGTCACCGTCCCCAGGATGGGACGAGACGTGCTGTCGTAGGCCTTGATAGTCCGGGCAGATGGAATCATGTGGCCTTCGTCGATGCGTAGGGATCGCATCATGCTGAGAGGTAAAGCCTTTGGTGGTGCCTTTGGTTAGCACGTTGATTGAGTGCGAGTGCCAAGCTGACTTTGCTTTTCCTTTGCCGGCCCGTGCCCTGAAGCTGGGCAAATTGAACCTTGGCTGATCCCGCGGGGTTGGAAGCTATTTGTGATGAAGATTACCAAGATCTGAGGTATTTCGAAGCCCTGAGGCCTGAACTCTGGTGTCAGCAGGACTTTTCGGCTTTCCCACCCCTGTCTGCTCTAAAGCAGCATGGCCTGGAGGAAGGGAGGACTGGCTGAAGTAAAGTACGTATTAATCGAACCTCCCGGATGGCTCTCCGAGTGTACCCACACTGGTGTCTCCAGCTTCATATCTTTCTCTCAGTTTCTGTTGAGAAGACTTCTTCTTCTGCTTTCTAGGAGGATTACCCCTGACCATGTCTTGGGACTCGTACTCCAGGCATGCGGAGCAGTCACAAACATCGTAACTGATGTAATCATTCGATGAGGACCCAGATGGAAGAGGCGGAGGAACTAGCTTTGCGGCAATCTTCTTGGGCACCCATTCAATGGAATTCACTGTTGCTGTTCGGAAAAGGGTTTCCGACTGTATTGGGTCCATGGGGATGCTCCAACTTCCCTTCCTCTATCAAATTCTAAATTTCGTACCGTAACCCCACGCAGTTGTCAGTGGTATGGCCATGATACTGATGAAAGGCGCAGTACTTGCTCTTGTCATCGTTGACTACGGGATTCTTGGGTTTTTAGTTGGCAACGGGTTTGAGGAGGCCTTCCTTAATCAAACCTTCCAGTATCTTACTCAGCGGCATGTCCAACTTGTCGAAGTGTACGGCAGGCTTCTTCGAAGTGGAGTTGTTGCTTTGTGGGACGGGGTTTTTGTTGCCCGACTGCTGTCCCTGATGGACGTAGTTGATAGACGTATCTTTCCCTTTGTCGAGGGCCGGTGCGGGATTGAATGCAACTGCTGATCGGTATTTGTATGGCTGTGTAGTAGCCAATTTTTCCTTGAGATCCTTCTCGAACTGTGGGCCGACATTGACCATGGCCCGGAGATCTAGGAAGAAGTGATGACTGATGAGAGTCCTGATGGACGGTCTTAAGCAGGACTTGAAGATCCGCATCTGTTCATCCTTGGAGAGTGGCTCCATGATCTTGGAGTGTTTCCAACTCCACCTCTTGTAGAATTCTCCGACGCTTTCGTCCGTTTCGCTCGGTGGTGATTAAGTCCTCACGACTTATTTCCCACTCTAAGTTGGATCGATGCCGTTCCGGGAAGATGTTACTGATCTGATCCCAGGTATGGCAATCTGCAGGCTTGACCCTTAGGAACCATCGTAACGCTGAACTCTTGAGCGTATGCTGGAAGTGATCGGCCATCTGCTGGAGGGTTGCTCCTTTTGCTCTCATGCCGAGAACGTAGGTTTCGACATGCGTTTGAGGACATTCGGTTTCGTTGAATCAGTCCATCTCCGACATTCTGAACATGGCAGGGAGAGGCGTGACCATTTCCGGATCTGTGGATTTGAGCTTTTCTTGCTTTGAGCTGCTCATGGTGGCTTTCAGGTCTTTCATCTGTTCGACCATCCAGGCTAAGGTTGGGTCCAGTGGTGGACTTTGAGGCTCGGCGCCGGGTGCTACCATGCGAGCGGTAGTGATTGGAGGTGGAAGGCTTGATATATGGGGATATATGGGGGCCTTTTCTGGACTGTATCGGGGTTTGTCCCCGGTGTTTTGGGATTCGTGTATAGGCAATGGGTTGAACCCGGAAGGATATTGGCATCTGTTTGAGATGGTCCAGCGGTGCGCTGGTTGTACTGAGTGATGGGAGTAGCACTGGCTTGGCCGTATATGGCAGGGTTGCCCTGAGAGGTGGCAACGTGAAGCCTAGGTCGGCTATTTCCTTGGTTCGAAGGCATCCCGTAAGTTGGAGGGGGTGGAACCTGGTTGAAGGTTTGAGGAACTGGCTTCGGGGAATCGTCGTCCTCGACCAGGACGAAAGTACCGTCTGACTGGGGGATAGCTGCTATACCTCGCTCATTCAGAAGCTGTACCACGAAATTCTGCTGATCTTCTTTCTGCCTCTTGTGAACCTCACGATCCCGGATGGCTTCTTCCAATGTCATATCTATTACCGGTGGCGGGGGTCCGTCCCCATCACGATTTCTCGGTGAGCTAGACATGTCGGATATTCTGGCTGAGGGAACAGAGGGAACCGAAGAACTGTCTGACGCTGCCGTAATTGTGATTCTGAAAGGCGCCGACCCGGAATTCGAACCACTTTCTCGCTCACTGCAAGGAACGAAAGGAAGGGTTTAGGCTTCGGAAAGGGTATTTGGCTCAAGGTTTCGGGCTTGTGCAATGTGCGATTACCGATTAATGTTTACTTAAAGCGCGTTTTCTCGTAGTCCTAATCGGTTGGAAAAGAGCGAGTCTTCTTTTTCGCAACTAATCCTAGAGCTCTAATCGGTGGATCTCGTCACTACGCTTATAAGCCCCTCATTTCCATTTGTAGATCATCTTCTCGGGATGGACTATCCCGAGCGAGGGTCCTATAAGGCAAGCGAGTTCCACCGACAAAGGAAAAAGTGAACTTAAGGCTAGCCGATCACGCAAACTTTCCAATGTATGTGACGCAGCGGGCCACGGTCGAAGTCAACGTCCTTAAGTTAAGGCGGGGATTGTGCCAAAATTTCGGCATGACCTCTCCTGACTCGCTTGCGCGAGGGACCTTAGCTTTTGGCGTTGGCCGAGTTGTGGCTGGCACGGTGCATACGGTGAGATTTGGTGACACGGTGTCACATTGAACCTTCGGGTATATTTTTCGGCAGAGCTCCGCGTCAAAGTCAAGGCTGAAGAGCTCGAGACTTCGGGTCGGGAACGACCTCCGGTCTCAACCTCTCGAGCTTGACTCGTGGCGGGCCCGGCGTAAAAAACATACACTTAGGCTTTATGACACGAGCTAAGCCAAAACCAACGGGGTCTTGGACAAAGTGTGACACAAAGAGTGCATGGCTTACACGGGCTAGGATGGGATGTTTGGGACGACCCCGTGCGCGCTCGAAAGGCATACGCGGGCCTATCGGGGTGCAAGCGATAAGGCCATCCCGGGTTACGGGTTGTAGTGTGCGGTGTACCGAGGCGGCAAGTGAACGTGAAGTGCGGTGTATCGAGGCGGCAAGTGCGAGTAGTGTGCGGTCACTAAAATTCTTTTACGAGTAAAACAGAGATTTTTAGAATGTGTCTTAAAGCATTATGATGCGCAGTTCAAAAATGCAACATGAAAATCAAACATGAATGGGGATGCACAAACATGGTATGATTTTGAAAAATTGACAATGTAATGCCTTTTGAAAAAAACCGTTCGAGGTTTAAAGGAACACACACACAAGAAAACGAGGAAGGGTAAATGAAAGTTTGACCCACGGAAGGCTTTTTAGAAAACAATGGTAGTTTTGAAAAAGTATCCAAGTCCCAGGAGTCGCCAACTGAAATTACCCGGGATTTCGCGCGGGCGCGAAACGCGGTTGTCTTTCGCGAGGTGTTGGTGTCTGAGACCTCGCTTCATGGGAAGGAAAATGAGGAGTCGCCACGCGGTTTTTGTATTTTGAGCCCAAACATTGAGAAACGGCTATTGTGAAAAGGTGTCGTTTTTATTGGTAGCAAAAACTTAGGAAAAGGCTTTGAAAACGGGGGTCATTTTTATTGGTAGCAAAAACGAGTAAAAATCTTTGAGTACCAGAGATTGTTAGGTTCGGAGGTCACGTTACATTTCGGGAAGAGTATTACGAGATCACCCGAAACGCATCGCATGACGAGTCTTTCTACCTTTCTCGAAAACGTGTGTGTGTGTGTGTGTGTTTGCGTTTTTAAATGGGGGCTTGAATGACAAGCTTAATCTTGGTTTGAATGTCAAACGTTGATTAGGTGACTTTGTTTGAAAAGACGAGTGTTTGAATGACAAACGCCGATTTTAGAAGTTTTACGAAAAGTGGCGCGAATGCTTATTTTAACTATTTAACTTAATTGTCAAATGTTGACTTTTAAGAAAAGAGCGCTTTTGAATGTCAAACGCCGGATTTTGAAGATGATCGTTTGGATGCCAAATGTCATTTCGCGTTTTGAAAGAGAGTTCGAAGGACGAACTCCGGTTTTGAACTGGGCGAGTCATTGTTAACGATTTTTACGGGAAAAATGCGTATTAAATGATTTTATGTGTCAAATGGCGGCTTTTAGTTTGAAGATGAGCGTTTGGAGGCCAAACGTCATTTCGCGCGTTTTGAAAGAGAGTTTGAAGGACGAACTCCGCTTTTGAACCGGGCATTACATTGTTAACGATTTTTACGGGAAAAATGTGTATTAAATGACATGCAATCAACGAATCGGGTTGCGACTCGGACTTTGAAAAGTAAATACTATCACGATCCAAACGGGTCGGACTTTGTAAATGACAGTATTTAAAGCAGTATCAACGGAATCAAACGATCTGGAATTGTAAATGACGATCAACGAGCCAAAACGGCTCGAAATTGTAAATGACGATCGACGAGCCAAACGGCTCGGAATGGTAAATGACGATCAACGAGACAAAATGGCTCGGAAATGGTAAATGACAGAAAGTAAATGACGATCAATGGATCGATCGATCCGGAATGGTAAATGACGTAAAAAGTAAACGGTACGGGGTCGGAACGCCGTTTTAACCCGTGATTACTTCTCTTACGGGAAGAGAAGAGGATCAAGGGGCTAAAACGTATCGGACCCCGTTAGACGGAGGCGTCTACATTTCAAAAATGTTGTTCGAAATGGTTGTAGCGACTGGCGCGTAAACCGAGACGAAACGAGAGATTTAGAGAGAGGGAGTTATACCTATGGCTAGGGTCGACTCCTTTGGCTCGGGGGTGTGTACGGGACACGAAAAGTAGTTTGAAACGGTGTTTCGGAGTAGTGAGGGACGTATTTGATCGAAATACGGAAGTTTCACGTGAATCGAGACAAAACGGGAGCTCGGGAGGGGTGAAACTGAGTTTGGGCCGTGGGGTAGTGATTTTTTGGAGTAAATTTCTTCCTCTTTTTGGCTTTGACAGCAACTTCTATTTATAGGTGAAAATTGCAGTAAGAGTCCGGACGGACTTAGACTGTTTTTCAGGGTTTTTTGGTATTTTGGAATTTTGAGGGGCTTGCTGGCAATTTCAGAAAATTTGCACAGGGAGTCCGACCGGACTTTGACTGAAATCCAGGGGTATTTTGGTCTTTTGGCCTTGATTTGTGATTGAAAGGTGACTAGAGGGAGGTGGCATGGCTGCCACATGCCCTGTGAGTCACCAAAGGTGTGGGAGTTCGTTCCCGGATCCCGGTTTTGTCCGTTTTTTAAAATAACAGTTCGGAAAATGCCCAAAACACCCCCGGAAAGTGCCGGAAAGTGCGTTTTTCAGGGAAAGCCGTACTTTTACGTGAGATGACACGTGTTAAGTACGCTTCGATGTCGGGATGCATGGGGCAGTCCCGGGACGTCTCGTTGGCATGGCAACGGGGAGTTTAACGAGTTCCGGTTAACCTGGAGCGGGCCAGTTAACGGATTTCGGTTAACTTTCTGACGGATTTTGATGATCCGGATTTGGGTACTTACATATGCGGTCACCCAGGACGCCTCCACGTCCTTACCATCGACCTATGCGGTCACCCAGGATGCCTCCACATCCTTACCATCGACCTATGCGGTCACCCACGACGCCTCCACGTCCTTACCATCGACCTATACGGTCACCCAGGATGCCTCCACGTCCTTACCATCGACCTATACGGTCACCCAGGATGCCTCCACGTCCTTACCACCGACCTATACGGTCACCCACAGGATGCCACCACATCCACACACAGAGTCCCAGTCAGAGGACATCTCACGTCCTCGTACACAACAACACTCACCCCACACACGAACTACGATCAGACTTGATTCCCGCTAGGGATACGTAGGAATCCTATCACAGGGTCCAGCCAACTGACCTATAGGTCACACAACAGGACACCGCCATGTCCTCACATACCGACCTACACGGTCACTTCCTCTCCCAGCACGCGATCCAGATTAGGACCCTTATCTTATCAATGACCCCACTTCCTCCGTATGTGACGTCGTCGAGGGGCTTCTGTAAGTACCCCAATCTGGATCACCCTATTTCGAACACACGGAAAACACCGCAGACTCACACAAACGCAGTCTCGAAGACCCGTGACACTCAAAAACCTCAAAACCCCCAACCAAATCAAGGGAGGGACCTTTCTGGGACAAAAAGGGACAAAAGGACTTTTTAGAAATTTTTCAGAAATTGGAAAAGCAAACATGGTCCGTACGGACCTCTTTGCTGCAATGATTACTGAATCCCCTTAAAGTCCAAGATATTCCCTCAAATTCCTAAAGTAATAATCACTCACCTACATGGTTGGTCCTATAAGTACCCAAATCTGGCTCATGCCTTACGGTTAAGTTTTCCGGCAATTCCGGCAAGTTTCCCGGCAATTCCGGTAAGTCTTCCGGTAATTCCCCGGACTTTCCTACAGTTCCGGAAACATTCCGGAACTGTTCCAAATTAATTAAAGGCTGAAAGGAATGCTTACCAATTAAGAAACACGTTTTTCTTAATTCAAGGAATCCTTCTAGAAAACTGCCACCTTGCATGTTTCTAGAATTAACTGGATGTGGCTACTTATGTCGTGCGACATAACCAGCCAGGAAAACTTCTAGAAGCTTGCCACCTTGCATGTTTCTAGAAGAATCTGGAAGTGGCTACTTATGTCGTGCGACATAATAGGCCATGAAAACTTCTAGAAGGTTGCCACCTTGCATGTTTCTAGAAGGAAAACGGTTATGGCTTACTAAGTCGCGCGACATACCAAGCCCATGCAGGCAGCCTATAAATAGAGGCCTTCACCTCTCATTTGGGACAGACCTTTTCCACCCCTCAGTCTCCCTCTATAGGGAATACGCCCAAGAAGCATCCCCTCTCCTCACAATCCTCCCAAATCAATCCCAAATCAATCCCACACACACTTCCCACACACACACTTCCATACACACCAAGAACCAAGGATTCCCACGGAGCCAGGGCTTGATTTCAGTCCTCAGAAGTTGCTGTTTTGAAGGCTCCTATATCTAACTTGATATAGGGAGTCGTGGTCTTCAAGGGTAACGATTTTCTACCCTTTCCTTCCTCCTATCTTCATTTTACATAAGATCTATGTGCTATTTGTATTGATAATGTTGTATTCTGATTAAAGTTGCATGCTTTAGCTTCATATTGCATAGATCCACATCTGATTGTATAATCATTTGATTTCAGTCCTCAGAAGTTGCTGTTTTGAAGGCTCCTATATCTAACTTGATATAGGGAGTCGTGGTCTTCAAGGGTAACAATTTTCTACCCTTTCCTTCCTCCTATCTTCATTTTACATATGATCTATGTGCTATTTGTATTGATAATGTTGTATTCTGATTAAAGTTGCATGCTTTAGCTTCATATTGCATAGATCCACATCTGATTGCATAAGCTCCGGTTTGACTTGGTTTTGCATGAACACTCGAGATGAGTGTGGATCCCTCATATCCACACCCTCTTGAAGTGTTTATTACTGAAATACTAGCTCCCTGAGACCTATTGGTGAAGTAACTTGGCTATTTTAAGGCCTTGTTACCTCTGTAGATCTCATTTCTTGAAGACTCTGCCAAAGTGGCTAGTTATGTCACGCGACATAGGCGGCTCTATGTCACGCGACAAACATAGCCGGTTGCGTAAACTTCCTATTTTCAAGCTGTAATCTGATGTTAACCCCCATCATGCTATAATCTGATGTCTATCTGCAATTTAGATAGTATCTATGTACATAAAATGCCATCTTTTCATTAAAATACCATTTTCATACATAAAGGTGCATCCTTTGCACCTAAATCCTATTTTCATGCATTAAAATCATTCATTTTGCACTAAAAATTGCATCCTTTGCATTCAAAATCCCTTTTCACATTAAAGATGCATTCTTTGCACCCAAAAACTCATTTTCATACTTAAAAATGCATACTTTGCATTAAAAAATCATTCTTTGCCATTTTCATGCATCATTTGTACACTAAATGCTATTTTCCAACATAAAAAATACATTCTTTGCACAAAAATCATTTCTTTACATAAAAAAAGCATCCATTTGCAATCAAAAGCATCCTTTGCAACTTAAAAATGTCATATTTTCACTAAAAGTGTCATTTTTATCATGCATTCCCCCATGTCCCCATTAGTAACCTTGGAACGGACCGGTGTAAAAGATCCTATCTTTACATCGTTTCTTCCATAAAAGGTTTCATAATTTCTTTAGAAAGGGACAACCTTGAACCCTATATCTCCGATTATCACTTAAGACGAGTATGAAGCATCTATATGAGCTCGACCGTGTTAAAGTGTAGGATTGATGGGCTAAGGACCCTCCTTTTCTAAAGAACCTCATCTTTGACTATAAGGAGAGTCATTCTCTCGATCACGCAAGTCCCAAGGTCCAAAAATGCGATGATCACAAGTCCAAGATGAGGACGGGATCAAAATCCCGAATACATAAAATCCAAGAAATCCCGAGCGACAACCAACAAATGGTTTGTACGTCCGGAAGACGACTTGGGACATTCCCTCCCTTATTTTCAAACACATGCACACAAGAAAGCACGCAAGCAAGCACGATTAATGGGATCTTGGGAGACTTGCTCCGGCAAGGCACCTTGGGTGAACGACGATCTGTTCTTCCCAAGGGGTAACCTAACCTCCGAACCCATAAAACCTTTTTTTCAAAGTTTTGAGGTAATCAAAATGGCGTGGCGACTCCGTTTTTCAAATTAAACCGGATGTCTTCAAACTCGCGTGAATTTCCAAAATAAATACACAAAAATTTGGGGCACACATTCACAGTTTGGCGACTCCGCTGGGGATATCCCAAAGGAGAAAAGCTTTTATTTTCAAAACAAAATCGATACTCGGTATATAGGTGGAAACCACTTACCCTTCCTGTACACTCCCTGATGTGGGAGTTGGGATAACCGGTGGTTTAACAATCCCACGTACCAGTACCCCTTTTCGAAAAAAAAAATTTGAAAAAAAAAAATAAAAGAAAGCTTTTCCCTTTGAGCGGGTTAGACTCCCGTCGCTGATTTCATTAATCGTGCTTGCTTTCTTTACCTTGCATTGCATCATTTGCATCTTGGAATCTGTGCATACTTTGAACGGGAAACAACCCGAAAAAAAAAAAAGCAAAGGAGTGGAACCTGGAAAATTGATCCATGCAGTCGTACGGCTCAATCCTCCTTGGATTCTGACCGGACGACCTCAGTGGCAATTCCACCAGGAAAAATCATGGTTAATCTGGCAAGTCCTAGCAGCTTGGGGCTACTCAGCTCCATGATCGGCGGGCTCCCAGAAAATTTACGTGCTTACGTGCTGCATTTTCCCCGTCCCGAAAATCATTCCTTTAAAACACATTTCATGAAAATCTCTGTTTTAACTCAAAAAAGGAACATTTTTAGGAGACCGCACACTACGCGCACCTGATATATCATGTACACTTTGCATGCACGTCCTTCAAACCCGAGGGTGGTTCCAGCTGCAGTCACGGACAGCCTTACGATGCTCCCGGGCGTGCACGGAATCATCCCAACCTCCCCATGGCAGCCAGTGTCGACCAATGCACAGTCCGTGTCACACGTTTCAAAAAACCGTGACTTTTGGTTGGTTTTTGGTCTAGTCCGTGTCATATAGCCCAGTTGCATACCCTCGTGAAGGTCAAGCCTTAGTTCATAACGGAAGCCAAGATTTTCGCTCAAGCGGAACTCCGCCAAGGAAAAATTGGCGAGATCTTGACTCCGACATTGACTTTGACTTTGACCTACACGGAATGCGTAAGAGTCAAGACCGAGTCTTTGCCAACAAATCAAAAGATCTTTCGCTCAAGCGAAGCTCTGCCAAAATTCCGACAAGGAAAAATTGGCAAGATCTTGACCCGGCATTGACTTCAATTCTGACTCACGCCCGGCGTATACAACGAAGTTCAATGTGACACTGTGTCATCCGGCTTTTGCCGCCCGACCCATGCCTATTATCTTCTCGGACATTACCGAAAGTCAAAACGTCATTCGCTCAAGCGAAATTCTGCCGAAATCCAATCAAGGCAGAAAGACGAGACTTTCCCGGTATTGCCTTGACTATAATCCGCATCGCTCGTGCGTTGAAAGTTCCTATGACCCGCTAGACCCGTTAGGAGCGTTCTTTACTCTCGGTCGGTGGGATCCGCGTGCCCTATAGGACCCTCGCCCGGGGCTGTCCACCCTGGGAGGTCGAAATACAGGTGGAATACGAGGGGCTTATAGACGTAGTGACGGAACCCACTGATCCAGGATCTAGAGTAGTTGCGAAAAAGAAGGGCAAACCCCCCTTTTCCAACCAAATAGGAATTAATAAAAGACATGATTTTAAGTAAACTTGAACAATTAAGGTAATCATAATTGCATTTTCCTATCTCTGATATCCCTAATCGAGACCTCCTTGGTTCGATTTCCGATTTTCCTGTCTCGATCTTTCATGGTCAAACCTCTAATCGAGACCTCCTCGGTCCGATTTCCAATTTTCTATCTCGATCTTTCATGGTCAAACCTCTAATCGAGACCTCCTCGGTCCGATTTCCAATTTTCTATCTAGATCTTTCATGGTCAAATCCCTAATCGAGACCTCCTCGGTCCGATTTCCTATCTCGACCTTTCATGGTCAAAATCCCTAATCGAGACCTCCTCGGTCCAATCCCCAATTTTCCAATCTTGACCTTTCAAGGTCTCATCTTCTCCGATCAATTAGGATTAGGAGAAAATGTGTTTTGAGTAAAGTTTAAGCGATAAGTGCATGTTACTTGAGCCTTTAGCCTAAACACTTACCTCCGAGTCTAAATCTTACCTACCTTCGAGCCTAAACCTTACCTATCCCCGAGTCTAAACTTTGCCTATCCTTTTCCCGCAGCGAGAAAGAAGTGGGCGAGAATACCGGGTCAGCGGATTTTCAGTGCAAAAAACCTTAGGTTCAGATAGTTTGGCAGAATCGTTAGTTTTGTCAGCTCAGAGAGTCAGAATGGCAGATTTGACAGAAAACAGTGAGGGTGCAGGAAATCAGATGGTTAGGAAGGAAGAGTTAGTCCTGGCTTTGGAAAGTGCCCATAAGGTTCATCAGGAACAGCAAGCCATGCTTATTGACGCACTCTGTCGTCATGGAGTTCAGGTCACAGTTGAGTCGAACGGTTCTCTGGTGGTAGTCGAAGATGAGACTTCAGAAACAGTGATTTCAGTCCCTTCATCCTATAACCAAGACCCCCCAGCCTATAACCAATACCTTCCTCCATCCACATATGATCCCTTGTCAAGGACCACTCCTCCTCAGTCCTTTCCAACATCCCAGCTCATCAGGGCTTCATTGCCCTCAGTTCCTCAGAACGGATTGGGCTTCACCCCGCCTGTCTCTCAGTTCCAGCAATACCTGCCAGTTTATGCTCCGGCTTCGCATAATCAGTTCGAGCTATGTGGCTATGTTCTGAAGCCACTATACCCACCTGAATGCAGTCATGAGTTGCCAAAAGAAAATCTGGATGATTCAAGTTTCCAGCTGTCACCTACCGGACTTAATGAATCCAGCCGTCAGTTTCACCAGTTTGCTACTATGGTTCCCTCTGCCGATACAAGTCCGGTTGCGATTTCCAGTAACTCGAGAGTCCCCGTTGACCCCCATGTGGCAATATTGATGGAACAAGTGAAACAAATGCAAGAGAAGTTTGACTTCATGATGAGTATCAATACTCCCTTGACCCCAGACGTCGAACCAGGCAAGGAATTGATTCCACCAAGTACAACCCAATGCCACCAAAGACCAAACAAAGAACCGTACCCATGCCACCCGCTCTCACAAAGGAAAGAGTGTCGTAGCCTCCTTCAGCCAAACCCAACAATGGAACCAATCGGACAATGGGAATCCAAGTCTTGAGAACGACAATGTCTCCCGAAAACCCCGCTCCCTTCATTTTGACAATGCGGAGAAGCCTTTAAGCAAGATTAAGGAAGAGGCGATGAAAGAAAAGCTGATAAAGCCACTGGAGAATTGGAAGCCCAAGAACCCCAACGTTCGGGTGGATGAGTCTAAGCATTGTCTTTTCCATCAATACCCTGGGCACGACACTGATGATTGCACCTATTTAAGGCATGAAATCCAGAAATTGATAGAAAAAGGGAAGCTCGAGAACCTCCGTGGGCCAAAAACAGAAAGTTATGGTAAGAGGTCAATTCAGGAAGTGCAAGGTCAGAAACGTCAGCCTGATGATTTTGGGATGCCCATGAGCAATGTTTTCGATGATTTGGTGAAACGAGGCCTTCTCACACCTCTCGAGAATTATAAGCCAAGAAACCCCAGTAGAGTTGACAGGACCAAGTTCTGCGAGTACCACAAGCATTTTGGTCATGTGACAGACAAGTGTGTGGATCTGAAGAAAGAAATTCAGTGGCTGATCTACGAAGGAAAGCTCAAGTTACCTGGCAGTCCAACCCGCGAAGAGTAGCTAGACTAGGGTCTACTTATCCTTAAGTAAGACTAAAAAAAAGAAAAATAGTCTCTCAGTCAACCTTCATAGGTTCTAGTACTTTTCTCTTTCAATTAAGTCCTCTACGGACATTGTATTTAATCTTTAATTTTCTATAAAAGAGTCTTCTTCTCTTCTTGCTAGACTTAAGACATTATTTGCACACCTACATTACATTTAATGAAATGGTTTTGTTTTATATGATCACTTGCATTGCTCAACAAATAATCTCTCGAAATAATTAACGCTCTGATTAATCGGTGTGAGAAAGTCAACTAATGCCTTCCCCATACACTTTCCTTACCTCACAAAAGCCTTCATCAAGCCCTACACTTTCCCAATCATGCCCCCACCTTCATCCTGACCAAGTCAACAACGGCGGCAACATCAAGGGACAACAAGAGGCCACTCAGCTTCGAAAGATTGACCCCATGTCGACAACAACCTAGGAGCTTGGTTTAGACCTCAAGGGTATCAAGAATGTTCAAGCAGGGGCTCGCCTTGGCCCTCAGGTACTTCAGAAAATAAAAAAAAAAAAAGAATAAAATAAAAAAATCTTAGTGCAAAAAGAGTAATGCCCAGCTAGGCTGAAAATCCCAAAAAAGGGCGGTCTAGGCAAAAAAACAGGGTTGCACATATATATAAAAAAAACGAAAAAAAAATGAGGCCAAGGACCCAGCGTCACCAATCAAAAGCTTGACGGACATGCAAGATCAAAGCTCAGAGAATAAAGTTGTCGATCGGGCGGTCGAAGCAAAGCCAGAAAAATTTCATAAGTCTGTAGGCACGTGTAAATTCTTCTTCAATGAAAGAGGAAGCGATCAGAAGCAGCCGTCCAAAATGACTTGGTCAAGGAATCACCCCGAGGCCCACGCCTCATCATCCAGTCTTCTCATCCAAACCTTTTCACTAAAGGAACCACAAATCCCAAAGCCTAAGCAGTCCGGCCGAGGCCGAACTACGGCGACCTGAGCTCCTCACAATGAGGGGAACGTAGGCAACCAGAAATGGTCCGGTCATAAGCATATTTAAATTCCTGAAAACCCGGTCTCATCAAATGACCTTTCCCATAAACATATCCAAATTCCTGAAAAGAAAAAAAAAACCGGTCTCATCAAATGACCTCTCCCATAGACACAGTCAGATTCCAGAAAACTCGATCTCATTAATGACCTCCCTATACACAAACCTTTCTTTTACACCAGCCAACCTTGATCTGTGACACTGGTTGACTTTCTCCTCATGATTAATAAGAATGTCTTTCTTCATATCGAGATTAATGGTTGAATAACCCTAACATCAATAAAGGGTTTTAAGCAATCTTGTGATCATTGTAAATAAAACAAGTTTTCAGATGTCTTGACAAGTCTTCTCTTTCTACATCTTAGGAAAGATAGTGCTAAACACTGATTTTCTGTCAGCAGGGGCTTCCATACACTTTTACAAACCTCTCTACGCTTATACTCTCCCAAAAGAGTCAAACCCAAAGCGAGTTTTGTGCCTACATCAAATAAGGCCATCGGAATAACACAAAATCGGGATCTATTCCCACCTTTCGAAAAATATGCCCCTGTATGTATTTCTGAGAATCTTTTCTTCTTAAGGTTGACTGATTGACTAAAGAAAATAAAAAAAGAGAGAGAGAAGGATAGGTTTTCCCTCTTCTGCCACAATTCGCATTAGGACTGCCTCGAAACTTTGTCAAAGCATTCCTTTAAACTGGGGCTTCTTTAGCTATTTTTGGGATTCACATCGGGTTCTTCACTAGGTCCCTAGACGGATTCAGTCTTGGTCAGATTAACCCCAGGATCACGTTCGCAGTACCGATCAGATTGGGATTTTTGCTAGGTCATCAGATTGGGGCTTCATTAAGTCACTTCTTTAAAACCTAAGACTTCGCCTGCTCAGTTCATACAATCGGGGCTTTTCCAGTGAAAGGATCTTTCATGGAGCTTTGCAGAAAGTTCTTCCTCAGACCGGGGCTCCGATAAGTCGCATCCATCCCTAGAAGAGAGGTTTGGTCACTTCGACATCTGCTTTAGTCTTTGATTGCAAAAGCCTGTCAGCATCAGCTTCAAATGCCAGAGTGTGAGAAAGGAACATTCATCGAGACCCGAAGTTTAAACCCAGTCTCAGCCCAAGAGGGAATTCCAGTCCACGTTGACAACATCTCAGCAACAACAGCAGTTCAGTCCGCACCCAAGGGATGCAACCCCACCTGCTTGAAACCCGTCTTAAACACATTCCATATGTACATCCAGACCCAGTCTCTACCATTGTTTCCAAGAAAAAATCACCCCTAGGCTCAAGTAACGTGCCAATTGATAATAATACATTTTCTCCCAAAATCGCCTTCGTTATAACAGGATAACACCAGGCGACAGTTTCCTAATTGTCAAAAAATCCAACTTTGGCTACCTCTATCACAGATTGAGAAGTATGCCCAAGTTTTCCAGTTATAGCTACCTCTATCTACTTGATAGTGACGTAAGCTTTAGCTTCCTCAGGTGACGACCTCCACTAATCGTCAAAACCTCAAGGATCCTAGACATCGTTCCTAACTGTCTAGATGAAGCTTGAACTACGATCAAGGCTTGATTCCTCCGGGATACGTAGGTAGCCTTTCATAAAAAGGTTCAGCCATCCGACCGAAATGGTCACCCCTCTTTCTTCGTCTTTTCCTCTGTGGTAAGATAGCTTTTCATAAAAGTCCAATTTTTTGATCACTTTGGTCACCCCCTTTTTATTTGGCACATTCATAATAGGATTGGTTGTTTGACCTCCTAGGTCACCCCGTTTCCATCCTTATAGGGAGGGACCAATATCTCTTGCCATTATCCCAAGGAGGCCAGGTAGGTGACCTCTTTTGGTCACCCAATTCCAACCTGTGTCTGCAATTCCATTCCAGTTCCAAGGGCAATGAAAAGCACAGTTCAGGCTTACTAAGTCGCGCGACATAACAAGCCATGTCGCGCGACATAACAAGCCACATCAGACATCAGACATCAGCAGCATGCTGCATTCCCCAGGGCAATCCCCGACATGTCAAAAGCTGCAAATGCCATCCATCCACTTCTCAAATGCATAAGGGAGGGTTCATTTACCCCATGTACACCCATTGCATTCATATTCAAGCCAAAAATCCATTCAAGTCATTCATATTCAAGCCAAATACCATACCATCGTCATTTCATAAGTGCGTGCAAAATGCATAACAATGTACATGCCAAAATAGACAAAGTCTAAAAAGGTGTGCATAGCAAAATGTGTCTTCCCAAAAAAGGGGTACAATAACAAAAAAAAAAGAGTCATAAAAATCTAAGGGGAAAGGGGGCTACTCTGAGTCATCTCCATCTTCCTCTCCATCATCTTCATCCTCGCCGTCATCCTCAACCTCCTCGGGCTCATCGTCGGGATCGTCAGAAGGTGCCTCATAGGCTATGGTCTCCGTGCGATAATAATCATCAAGCTCAGTGATAACAGTGGAGTCAAGCTCATAGTCTGTGGCCGTCTCAGCTCCACCATCCTCATCCTCATCCTCATCATCATCATCAATCTCAATGGGTCTGTGAAGAGGCACATTTGGCCTCTTCGTCCGAGGCATCGGTCCACTAATGCCTCCGCTGGTGCCTGCGTCATCAGTGCGACTCTTCTTCTTTCTCGGCTGGCCAGGTGGAGAGATATCGATCGAACCCTGTGATCGGCACTGATTCTTCCAAAAGCTCATACCTTTCTGGAGCTTGCTAATCATGCCCACAGCGCCGGTATAAGCCCTGGTCAAGTGCCTGTAAGCCTGAGCCGACACCTGTTACAAGCAGACATAATAAGTGTCAGAATGCAGTTCTTGATAACAGAAAGAGATGCAATCAATCCAAAAGACGTAAGGAACAGTACTTACAGATCTAGAACCTCTCGGGAGCACCAGACGAGGATGAGTCTGTGACATATCAATATGAGCTCGCCTCATGCGACCGCCACCCTGGTAATCAATGAAGGTCGGGGGCAAAGGAGGTCTAGCTACATAGCCAGTCGAGGGTCCCGCGCCCTGAGCACCATAGCCAACCCTGGTCTGTGGGGACTGAAGATGTCTAGCCACGTACAAAGTGTAATCCCCATCCCGTGTGAAGAGATGTGCCGCCATGCCTACGATCAAAGCATCCACATTCGCCAACTGGCGAGGCAGCCACATCCTAGCTGGAGGATCATCAGGGATCCGAGCATGCCTATTGGGCCCATGCTGTCTGTACACCCTCTCTCCTAAGTATAAGGCATCTCCGGTCAAACCCACCAGCAGCTTGCGACACTCTGTCAAGTGCACAGCATGATCCAAATCCAGATCGTCATAACGGCCAGTCCAGGGGAACATACTCAGCCTCTGTGGAATCCCTCTCAAGCACCTCAGCGTATCATGGTACGAGGCCGTAATCCTGCACCTCGAGCCCTCCGGTGTCCTAGTCTGTTTCCTGGCACTCTTCGTCCACCGCCTAAGAGCAGGAAAGGTGGTGGTAGGAAACTCATCCTGTATCTGCCACTCGTAACAACCAAAATACTCGAAGGCCCAAGCCTGAAAAGAAGAAGAAGAAGTCAAAACAAGGAAAAAGGACAGAGTGAAACGCGCAAAAGAAAAGAGGTCAAGATGAGAGAATACCTCAAAAGCCAGATGACAGCAAGTAAAATACTTCGCCCTCCCTCTACTGACGTCATCTAGGGCCAAATACATCTCAGCTAAACCGGCCTCACCCCAGGATAGATTCCGCACGGTGTCCCAGGCTCTCAAAATCTCTAACAGTGAAGTCAAGGCAGTAGATGCGCTGTTAATAAACAGCATGTCAGAAAAGCCTACCCATACAAAAGCCCTCGCTAATCTCTCGGCTCTCAGCCGGCTCTCAACAGGGTCATTAACTACAATGTAGTCCCTGCACTGCTCCCCAACCAAGCCATGTAGCTCCCCCAACTCATATCCATTCCCCTTCTTGATCCGGGGAATGAAACCAAGTAAGCCCATAAAATCAAGATAAGTAGGTCAGCTCAACTCCCTGTGCAGGCTCCTCTATATAGAGCGGCTCATCCATAAAAGGCAGTCATGTGATGACCGCAAAGTCCAGCGGAGTGACTGTCGTCTCACCCCAAGAGAAGTGGAACGAATGAGTGGTCTCCCACCAAAACTCTCTCAATGCCCTCACCAAATCCACACTCCTCTGAGTGCCTCCGATGGCCTTCGCCATCTCAAAGAATTGCCCTAGCCCTGCAGCATAAATCATGCCCTTAGGCGAGTCCATCTGCTCCTGGCTACCCGACAAGCTATCCCATAGCCTGCCAATCACCTCAGGGGAGCCACGGGTGCGCAATCCCTGCAAGAAAACATGGCACAAATATTAATATTTCGTGCTATTTCTTAAGATCATCCTAAGCAGAAGATAGGTCAAAACCTATCATCGAAGAGCATGCATCTTAACATCACAGTTCCTAGGTCAATCCATGTTCACAGGCCAATTCATGTAAAATGCATTGCAGTCTGGAAAATTCAAATCAAATCGATTTCACCCAAATCAAATTTTTTTCAAAAAAAAAAAAAACCCTAAGTTGCTTACCACATTCTTCTTCCTGACATCCGAGGTATGCTCATCGAGCTGTGGGTAGAAATCCCCTCTTCGTGCTTCCGGAAGAAAGGGCCTTTGATTCCTTTGCACCCCCTTCCTTCGAGTAGCTAATTCGACGTGTTGAGGAGCCCTTTTGGTTGGATAGAGCCTAGGAGGCATTTTCCAAGTTGAATCGAACTAAAGATTTGTTTGATTTCTCTCGATCCCTCTCAAATCTCCCTCTGATATTGCTCTCTCTCTCTCTCTTCTCGGTGTCGCCTCCCTCTCAATTTCAATTTCAATTGAGTTTCAAATGGCGACTGTGCAAATTTTTAATGATTCTGTCCGCAGGGCCTGTTATGTCGTGCGACATACTAAGCCCCTGTGGCTGATTTTTACAATTTTGCCCTTAAATGCTCCATTTTACAATTTTGTCCCCCGTAGGCCTCTTTTACCCTTTGTGCCCCTGGCATTTCCAATCACTTTCAATCCAGTTTTCCCTCCAGTGCCCCGGGGTACCCCTGTGGCTCGTTTTATTTGCCTTTGGCATTTTTTTTAATTCTATTTACAAAAATTATCAGGATACGTCCCGTTTCTTTAAAAAATTATCGGGTACATCCCACTTTCTTTACAATAAAATTATCGAGTACGTCCATTATCGAGTCTTTCCTACTTCTTTACAAAATCCATCCTTTTTCGCGATCTCCGTTATTGCCAAATGGGATAACGTTTCCTACGGGAAATCCTCCGTTATCGCCAAATGGGATAGCGTTTCCTCCGGGAAATCCTCCGTTATTGCCAAATGGGATAACGTTTCCTCCAGGAAATCCTTCGTTATCGCCAAATGGGATAACGTTTCCTCCGGGAAATCCTCCGTTATCGCCAAATGGGATAGCGTTTCCTCCGAGAAATCCTCCGTTATTGCCAAATGGGATAACGTTTCCTCCAGGAAATCCTCCGTTATCGCCAAATGGGATAACGTTTCCTTCGGGAAATCCTCCGTTATCGCCAAATGGGATAACGTTTCCTCCGGGAAATCCTCCGTTATTGCCAAATGGGATAACGTTTCCTCCGGGAAATCCTCCGTTATCGCCAAATGGGATAACGTTTCCTCCGGGAAATCCTCCGTTATCGCCAAATGGGATAACGTTTCCTCCGGGAAATCCTCCGTTATTGCCAAATGGGATAACGTTTCCTCCGGAAAATCCTCCGTTATCGCCAAATGGGATAACGTTTCCTCCGGGAAATCCTCCGTTATTGCCAAATGGGATAACGTTTCCTCCGGAAAATTCTCCGTTATTGCCAAATGGGATAGCGTTTCCTCCGGGAAATCCTCCGTTATCGCCAAATGGGATAATGTTTCTTGTTAAAAATTTCAGTTATTGCCAGAAGGCAATAACATTTCGACTTTTTTCGCTTTTATTTCGATCTCCGTTATTCCAAGGTGAAGGAATAACATTTCGACTTTTTTCGCTTTATTTCGATCTCCGTTATTCCAAGGTGAAGGAATAACATTTCGACTTTTTTCGCTTTTATTTCGATCTCCGTTATTCCAAGGTGAAGGAATAACATTTCGACTTTTTTCGCTTTATTTCGATCTCCGTTATTCCAAGGTGAAGGAATAACATTTCGACTTTTTTTGCTTTATTTCGTTCTCCGTTATTCCAAGATGGAAGTATAACATTTCGCTCTCTATTTTCGATCTCCGTTATTCCAAGGTGAAGGAATAACATTTCGATTCAGTCAAAAGCTCGAACTACGACCTGGCTTGATTCCCCCTGGATACGTAGGTAGCCTCCTGTAGGTTCAGCCAATTTGTCACATATGACACCCCCTTTCCCCAGTGGATTCCGAACTACGATCAAGGCTTGATTCCCCCGGGATACGTAGGTAGTCTTTTATAAAAGGTCCAGCCACTCGACCAACTTGGTCACCCAATCCGTCTCGGCATTCGCCAGATTGGATCCTTTTCTATCGACAACCCCACTCGCCCTGCAAGTGACGTTGCCGAGGGGCTTCTGTAAGTACCCAAATCTGGCTCATGCCTTCCGGTTAAGTTTTCCGACAATTCCGGCAAGTTTCCCGGCAATTCCGGTAAGTCTTCCGGTAATTTCCCGGACTTTCCTACAGTTCCGAAAACATTCCGGAACTGTTCCAAATTAATTAAAGGCTGAAAGGAATGCTTACCAATTAAGAAACACGTTTTTCTTAATTCAAGGAATCCTTCTAGAAAACTGTCACGATGCATGTTTCTAGAATTAACTGGATGTGGCTACTTATGTCGTGCGACATAACCAGCCAGGAAAACTTCTAGAAGCTTGCCACCTTGCATGTTTCTAGAAGAATCTGGAAGTGGCTACTTATGTCGTGCGACATAATAGGCCATGAAAACTTCTAGAAGGTTGCCACCTTGCATGTTTCTAGAAGGAAAACGGTTATGGCTTACTAAGTCGCGCGACATACCAAGCCCATGCAGGCAGCCTATAAATAGAGGCCTTCACCTCTCATTTGGGGATGCGGACCTTTTCCACCCCTCGGTCTCCTCTATAGGGAATACGCCAAGAAGCATCCCCTCTCCTCACAATCCTCCCAAATCAATCCCAAATCAATCCCACACACACTTCCCACACACACACTTCCATACACACCAAGAACCAAGGATTCCCACGGAGCCGTGGCTTGATTTCGGTCCTCGAAGTTGCTTTGTTTTGAAGGCTCCTATATCTAACTTGATATAGGGAGTCGTGGTCTTCAAGGGTAACGATTTTCTACCCTTTCCTTCCTCCTATCTTCATTTTACATAAGATCTATGTGCTATTTGTATTGATAATGTTGTATTCTGATTAAAGTTGCATGCTTTAGCTTCATATTGCATAGATCCACATCTGATTGCATAATCATTTCATGAAATAGCTCCGGTTTGACTTGGTTTTGCATGAACACTCGAGATGAGTGTGGATCCCTCATATCCACACCCTCTTGAAGTGTTCATTACTAAAATACTAGCTCCCTGAGACCTATTGGTGAAGTAACTTGGCTATTTTAAGGCCTTGTTACCTCTGTAGATCTCAGTGCCGAAGACTTCGCAAAGTGGCTAGTTATGTCACGCGACATAGGCGGCCTATGTCACGCGACAAACATAGCCGGTTGCAGTAAACTTCCTATTTTCAAGCTGTAATCTGATGTTAACCCTCATCATGCTATAATCTGATGTCTATCTGCAATTTAGATAGTATCTATGTACATAAAATGCCATCTTTTCATTAAAATACCATTTTCATACATAAAGGTGCATCCTTTGCACCTAAATCCTATTTTCATGCATTAAAATCATTCCTTTTGCACTAAAAATTGCATCCTTTGCATTCAAAATTCCTTTTCACATTAAAGATGCATTCTTTGCACCCAAAAACTCATTTTCATACTTAAAAATGCATACTTTGCATTAAAAAATCATTCTTTGCCATTTTCATGCATCATTTGTACACTAAATGCTATTTTCCAACATAAAATACATTCTTTGCACAAAAATCATTTCTTTACATAAAAAAAGCATCCATTTGCAATCAAAAGCATCCTTTGCAACTTAAAAATGTCATATTTTCACTAAAAGTGTCATTTTTATCATGCATTCCCCCATGTCCCCATTAGTAACCTTGGAACGGACCGGTGTAAAAGATCCTATCTTTACATCGTTTCTTCCATAAAAGGTTTCATAATTTCTTTAGAAAGGGACAACCTTGAACCCTATATCTCCGATTATCACTTAAGACGAGTATGAAGCATCTATATGAGCTCGACCGTCTTAAAGTGTAGGATTGATGGGCTAAGGACCCTCCTTTTCTAAAGAACCTCATCTTTGACTATAAGGAAAGTCATTCTCTCGATCACGCAAGTCCCAAGGTCCAAAAATGCGATGATCACAAGTCCAAGATGAGGACGGGATCAAAATCCCGAATACATAAAATCCAAGAAATCCCGAGCGACAACCAACAAATGGTTTGTACGTCCGGAAGACGACTTGGGACATTCCCTCCCTTATTTTCAAACACATGCACACAAGAAAGCACGCAAGCAAGCACGATTAATGGGATCTTGGGAGACTTGCTCCGGCAAGGCACCTTGGGTGAACGGCGATCCGTTCTTCCCAAGGGGTAACTTAACCTCCGAACCCATAAAACCTTTTTTTCAAAGTTTTGAGGTAATCAAAATGGCGTGGCGACTCCGTTTTTCAAATTAAACCGGATGTCTTCAAACTCGCGTGAATTTCCAAAATAAATACATAAAAATTTGGGGCACACATTCACAGGTCCGTACGGACCTTATTGCATGCAAGGTTGGTCCGTACGGACCTCTTTCCTACCAGACACCATCATGGTTGAATCTTCTTAAAGTCCACATATTCCTTCAAATCGAGGAAAACCAAAATTTTGGATTACCTAGAAGGTCCGTACGGACCTTCTTGCACAAAATCTGGCACTATAAATAGAGGGCTCCCCCTCCCTCATTTGACACATCTCCCTCTTCTCTCCTCTCCCCCCAGCCTTCTGACACCCCTCTAAGTCCTCTCGAGGCACTCTCGGCCCCTTTCGGATCCTTCCGAGGCCTTTCTAGCTCTCTTGGGGTGCTCCGAAGCCTCTTCGAGCGCTCCCGCGCTGCCCTGAGGCACTCTTGAGGTACTCTGAGGCCCCTCGTGGTACTTCGAGGCCTTGCCTGGTCTTTCCCGAGGCGTCCCGGCTCTTTCCGAGTCAAACCGGTGATCCCGGCCCACGCCGAACCTCTGCCCGAGTGATCCCTGCGATCCAACCGCACGCCGAACCTCTGCCCGAGTGATCCCTGCGATCCCAATGCACGCCGAACCTCTGCCCGAGTGATCCCTGCGATTCCAACGCACGCCGAAACTCTGTCCGCAGACAACCGGCTCATCCCGAAGCAATCCCGGTCCGTCCCGGAACACTATTCCATCCTCAAACACTATTCCCCTGCGGAAGACAGACACGAACCAACATTGGTAAGGCTTCCTTCCTACACTATTTTAATACATTTCAATAAAGCAGTGTACAATGTAGACATCCGATACAGCATGCATTTTTAAAAAATCACATATACACACACACACAACAGTTAAAGAATATAAGGGGTACCGAAAGACTCGTTTTTACGAGGCGACTCGGGTGAGCTCTAATATTCTAATATTCTCTTCTCGAGGAGTCATCTGACCTCCGAACTCAAAAATCTCATCACACAAAAACAGTTTATTTTTAAACTGATGCCCTTTTTCAATGTTTTGGGCTTAATAAAAACGGCATGGCGACTCTACAAAGCAAAACACAGCGAGACACCTCCACCAACAAAAAAAGACGCAAGGCCGCGAAATGCCAGATGCCGGGGCGCGAATGCGCTGCCTCTCGAATCCGGATAATTTCACTACTGACTAGAGGGTTCTGGAAGCTTCCTTAGGAGGAGTCCCAATCTACTTGAGTCTCCTAATCTTGGTGACCAAGTCATTCATCCACCTCTTAAACCCCTATAAATACCTGATAGCTTTCAATATTTCATAGGTCCTCGATCCCCGATCGAAAACACATAACACACACCATTTGTTGGTTTCTTTCCACGAAAGACTCCTTC
Source organism: Adenophora triphylla var. japonica (assembly GCA_022495995.1). Lineage (NCBI taxonomy): Eukaryota > Viridiplantae > Streptophyta > Magnoliopsida > Asterales > Campanulaceae > Adenophora > Adenophora triphylla. The sequence goes on along the minus strand of JAFEMH010000405.1, from coordinate 667,414 downwards.
AAATCACTCACAAACAACTCCTAAATTCGTCCATCAACCACGTTGATTGACGAACATCAAGGCTCGAGCCTAAAATCAAGGCGAAGCTCTGCCCGAATCACTTCTCGACCGAGAAGACATCTTAGAACCACGTTCTAAATCAAATACTCCCTAAACAAGGTAAACTCCTATATTTTTACTCTTCTTCTTCTCAATCTCTCTATTGGCTTTTTTTAGAGTGGTGTAATCCTATCAAAAGGGTTAGCCGTTAGCCTAGAGTCCCTTCAATCCATGGAGGCGATCTCGAAGCATACAACCTGATATTCCTAATTAAGAAATTAATTAGGATTTTTCTAATTTGATTGATAATACTTAATTGGCAAGACCAATCTCCGGATTGGGTGGAATGGGTGCTCCTCGACCTTCCGATTCCATAACTTAACCCCCGAACCCTCAAATCTCTTTAAAGCATCAAAAGGGTTTTCTTATTGTTTTCCTAAATAAATAATAAGTGGCGACTCTGTTATTCAAAAATATCAACGCTACAGTTACCATCAGATAAAGATGCATAAGGACGACATAGTTAAAACTGCTTTCCAAGTTGTTGGAGGTATATACTGCTACAACATGATACCCTTCGGGCTGAAGAATGCCGGGGAAACCTACCAAAGGATGGTCAACAAGGTCTTTGCAACCCAAATTGGCCGAAACATGGAGGCCTAGGTCGACGATATGGTCATTAAAACAAAAGCCGGACGTCATATGGTCGACCTAAAGGAAACGTTTGCCAATTTGCTGGCAAACGACATGAAGCTCAATCCGAGCAAGTGCATATTTGGGGTAGCAGCAGGGAATTTTCTGGGTTTCATGGTCTCTCAAAGAGGTATTGAAGCCAATCCTGAGAAGATTAAGGCTCTGATCGACATGAAGGAGCCTACATGTATTAAAGAAATGCAGCGACTAAACGGTAGGGTGGCGGTCCTAGGTCGCTTTATTGCTAAATCAGCGGAGAGGTCTCTCCCCTTCTTCAAATCTTTGAGGGGGACAAAAAACCTTGCCTTTCCTCCTTTACTGAGCAGCCCGGTCATAGGGGAAACTTTGTTCGTATATCTGTCAGTTGGCGACCAAGTTGTGGTCGCCGTGCTAGTTAGAGAAGAAGGGGGGCTTTAGAAGCCTGATTATTGTGTAAGCAAGGCCCTATCCGACGTATAGGGCAGGTATTTTAATGCAGAAAAGGTGGTCTACGCCTTGGTCGTTACACTCAGGAAGCTACGAGCTTATTTCTTGGCTCACCCTATTGTTGTGTTAATTAACGCTCCCCTGAGGAAGATTTTACACAAGTCAGAAAGTTTAGACCGACTACTCAACTGGCCAATAGAGCTAACAGAATTTGACAATGAGTATAGGCCTCGAAATGCGTTAAAAGCTCAACCTCTGGCAGACTTCTTGGTCGAGCTTACGTTCACCGAGGAAGATAGCGAAGTGAGAGCCCCGAAGGAGAGTGTGAAGGGAAAGGAACCTGCAAGTCAGCCCACAGTAAGTTTGCCCGACGATTGCTGGAAAGTATATTCTGATGGGTCGGCAACCAAGAATGTTAGCGGAGCTGGGATTGTTCTAGTCGAGCCAGAAACATGCAAAGTTTTTGAAGAAGCACTGAGGTTCAAGTTTGAGGCTTCCAACAACTAGGCCGAGTATGAAGCCTTGGTCGCAGCTATTGAGTATGCCAAATGTTTTGGGGCGACTAAAGTCATGGCTTATTGTGACTCACAGTTGATTGTAAACCAAGTCAGAGGAGAATATGAAGTGCTAAACCCTACCCTATTTAATACTGCGACCTAGTGAAGGAGTTAGTCAAAGACTTGGAATTTTGGGAGATACAAAGGGTAGGTCGAGATGATAATGAGTTGGCCGACCTACTCTCAAAGTTGGCCACATCAGACGAGCAGCATGGAGAGCCGATCTCCTACCTAGAACATCCAGCATACGAAAGGGTTCAGATTCTATGCCCCGTTGATGACACTAGGGGTGGCTGGATTAATACAAAGTGCTGGATTGAAGAAATAAAAGACTACATAGAAAGGGCGAGCTACCCGCTGACGCTGACGAGCAAGCAGCTCGAGCAATCAAGAAGAAAGCTTCGAGGTATGTCATACACGGAGATGCATTATTCAGAAGATCTTTCACAAAGTCGTTACTAAGGTGCGTTCACCCCATGGAGGTTACTCAACTTTTGCACGAGGTACATTATGGAGTATGTGGTGGACACCCGGGGGCCAGAACTTTGGCCGACAAATTGATTACTTTGGGTTACTATTGGCCTCACTTAAGAGCAAACGCTCATGATTTCGTTCAGCAGTATGACAAATGCTAGAGATTTGTCGACTTGCCTAAACTGCCTACTACCGAGCAAACTCCAGTGATCGCAGCTTGGCCTTTAAGCATGTGGGGAGTCGATTTGATTGGTCCCTTCCCACCCGCCAGGGGAAAATGTAAGTACATGGTCGTAGCAATCGACTACTTCACCAAGTGGATTGAAGCCAAACCTTTAGCAAGATTACGGAGGAAAATGCCATCAACTTCATTCATGACTAAATTTGGTGTCAATTTGGGATTTCGCAAGCTATTGTGTCAGATAACGGACTACAATTCTCCATGGCCTTCGAAATGGAGATGAACAGAGTAGGAGTAAAACACTGGAAGACGTTAGTTACCTATCCTCAAGGTAACGGGCAGGCTGAAGCAGCGAATAAATTCGTCCTATCAGCACTTAAGACAGGCTTAGTTAGTCGAGCTGGCAGATGGTTGGACAAATTTCCCATTGCTCTCTGGGAAGCCGCACAACCACCCGGGGGCCTAGAGGTGAAACCCCATTCACCCTTATATATGGATCAGAAGACATGGCACCAGATGAGCTACAGGTTCCTACAGCAAGGGCAGTCTTCTTTGATCACTATCAGAACGACGACAACAGATTGATCGATTTGGATTTGCTCGATGAGAAGCGGTCTACAGCTCTACTACGAATGGTCAACTACAAGCAGAAAACCAAGGGCTACCATGACAAGAAATTCAAGAAGAGGTCATTCAACGTGGGAGATTACGTGCTGAGAAAGATTGAGGTAAGAGGAAGAAAAGCAGAACATAATAAGTTATCTCCTAATTGGGAAGGTCCGTACGTCGTCACTCGAGTTGTCAAAGAGTTTACCTATATGTTTGGTCATCCAGAGGGTGAAGAGTTGAAACATCCGTGGCATGCTAGCCACCTTATTAAGTATTACTTTTAAGTTACAGCTTTCTGTTTTCCATGTAATCGATCTACTACATCAATAAAATTGCAGTTCTATTCAAACAAAGTTGTATTATTTCTACGCTTCATTCAGTTCATGACCAACTCCTGGTCGACCACAACATTATCTTAAACAGGTCCGACTCTTAGTCGACCTCGTTCCTCTAACAGGTCTGACTCTTAGTCGACCTCGTTCTAATAAATTCGACTCTTTGTCAATCTCGTTCCTCTAAACAGGTCCGACTCTTAGTCGACCTCATTCTAATAGATTCGTCTCTTAGTTAATCTAGTTCCTCTAACAGGTCTGACTCTTAGTCGACCTCGTTCTAACATATTCGACTCTTAGTCAATCTCGTTCCTCTAACAAGTCCGACTCTTAGTGAAATTACCCGGATTTCGCGCGCGGCGAAAGCGGTTGTCTTTCGTGAAGGGTTGGTGTCTGAGACCTCTCTTTCGGGAAGGAGAGGAGTCACCACGCGGTTTTGTATTTTGAGCCCAAACGTTGAAAAACGGCTTTTGGTTGAAAATGGTATCGTTTTTATTGGTAGCAAAAACTTAGGAAAAAGTTTTGAAAACGGGGTGTCATTTTTATTGGTATCAAAAACGAGTAAAAATATTTTTGAGTACCAGAGATTGTTAGGTTCGGAGGTGACGTTACGTTTTGGGAATAGTATTTAGAGATCACCCGAAACGCCTCGTATGACGAGTCTTTCTACCTTTCTCGAAAACGTGTGCGTGTGTGTGTGTGTGTGTTTGCATTTTGAAATGGGGGCTTGAATGACAAGCTTAATCTTGGTTTGAATGTCAAACGTTGATTTTTGTGATTCTGTTTGAAAAGGTGAGCGTTTGAAATGTTTGCATTTTAACTTAATTGTCAAATGTTGACTTTAAGAAAAGAGCATTTGAATGTCAAACGTCGGATTTTGAGTTTGAAGATGATCGTTTGGATGCCAAACGTCATTTCGCGCGTTTTGAAAGAGAGTTCGAATGTCGAACTCCGATTTTGAACCGGGTGTAAGTACCCCAATCTGGATCGCTCTCCATCCAAGCATACGACAAAACCAGGGGCAAACTTCCGGAGGTCATAACTCCTTCATACGAACTCCGATTGAGACGTGCCATATATGGTTGGAAAGCTCTCGACGAGAACTAGCTTGCCATCACAATTAAAAAATGTGGAAAAGCATGGAAGTCCGTACGGACCTCTTTGCTCCTAGACATCATAATTGCAAAATCCACTTAAAGTCCACGAGATTCCCTCAAATCCCGGAGTACATCATTACCCCCCTACATGGTTGGTCCGTACGGACCTATTTGCATGCCTAGATGGTCCGTACGGACCTCTTTGCAGAGGGGACATAATCATCTCAGAAATCCTCATCATTCCCTGAAATCGAGGAAAACCAAAAAACTAGATTACCTAGAAGGTCCGTACGGACCTTCTTGCAGTTTTCTGGCACTATAAATAGAGGGTTCCCTCTCCCTCATTTTCACACACCTACCTCTTCTCTCCTCTCCCCCCAGCCTTCAGGCTCCCCTCTAAGACCCTTCGGGGCAATCCCGGCCCCTTCCGGATCCTTCCGAGGCCTTCCAAGCTCCCTCGTGGTGCTCCGAAGCCTCTTCGAGCGCTCCCGCGACGCTCCCGCGCTGCCTTGAGGCACTCTCGAGGTACTCTGAGGCCCCTCGTGGTACTCCGAGGCCTTGCCTGGTCTTTCCCAAGGTGTCCCGGCTCTTTTCGAGTCAAACCGGTAGCTTGAACGCACGCCGAAACTCTGCCCGAGTAATCCCTGCGATCCCAACGCACGCCGAACCTTTGCCCGAACGCATCCTACAATCTCAACTCACGCCGAAACTCTGTCCGCAGACAACCGGCCCCTCCCGAAGCAATCCCGATCCGTGCCGGAACACTATTCCCCAGCGGAAGACAGACACGAACCAACATTGGTAAGGCTTCCTTCCATTACTATTTCAATACATTTCAATACGTAGTGTACAATGTAGACATCCGATACAGCATGCATTTTTAAAAGCGCACACACACACACACACAACATTTAAAGAATATTAGGGGTATCCGAAAGACTCGTTTTTACGAGGAGACTCGGGTGAGCTCTAAGATTCTAATCTCTTCCCGAGGAGTCATCTGACCTCCGAACTCAAAATCTCATCACACAAAAACAGTTTATTTCTAAACTGATGCCCTTTTTCAATGTTTTGGGCTTAATAAAAACGGCGTGGCGACTCTACAATTGCGAAAACAACGGCGAGACACCTCCAACACGCTAAAATGGAATAAGCCAGATGCTGGGGCGCGATTGCGCTGCCTCTCGGATCCGGGCGACTTTCCGAAGCGACAAATGCGAGATGCCGGACCCGCGCGCGAGCCGGATCCGGGTAATTTCAGTTGGCGACTCTGCTGGGGACGTTTTGTTTTAAAATCTTTTTAAACAAAACAAAAGATTTTTAAAAACAATGATGAGGGTCAAACTTTCATTTTACCCCTTTTCTTTAACTGTTGTGTGTGTGTGCACGTGCTTTACTTTTTATTTTACAAAAAAAAAAAAATACAAAAAAAAATGCATCAATATACATTTGTGCATACATTTAAAATTCTTCAAAAACTTCTGTTTTACTCAGAAAAAGAATTTTAGAGACCGCACACTACTTGTGGCTTGCCTCGGTTACACCGCACGCTAGGCGCGCACTGCTTTGCCTCGGTTTACACCTGCACACTACAACCCTCGGCCGGGGTGGTCTCAGTTGCAGTCCGTTTGGTCTTCCTAGGCCTCTCGGATGCGCACGGGATCATTCCAAACATCCCATCCTAGCCAAGCGTCAACCCTGCACGTTTGAGTCTTGAGTCACACTCTGTCCAGACTCGGTTGGTTTTTACCCAGTCCGTGTCATACAGCCTGGATACATATCCCATGCCGGCCGTTTTCTGAGTCAAGGCTCGGGACTCAAGATCCCTTGCTCAAGCAAAGCGATGAAAAGTCATGCTAAAATTTTGACCTGATCTTGATTTCCGAAGCTACACCCAGACGATGTTCCGTCTCGGATATACATCCATGCTCACATGACACCATGTCATCACGCCTTTGATACGTCAGCCATGACAATACGACCCAGCCAACGCCTAACGTCACAGATCCCTTGCGCAAGCAAGGTAAAGAGAGGTCATGCCGAACTCTTGACCTGATCTTGACTCAGTGGCCGGCTCGGTTCACTATTCACATGGCTAACGCATCAAAACGAACATGACAGGCTCGGTCCTTAGGTTCGATTTTTCTTTTAGGCCGGTGGAAACCGCTTGCCCTATAAGACCCTTGCTCGAGGCTGTCCACCCTGGGATGTCGAAATACAGGTGCAAAACGAGGGGCTTATAGCCGCACAGATGGTCTCCACTGACCCAGGATCTAGCATAGTTGCGAAAAAGGAGAGAAATCTTTTCCAACCTACCTAGGACTCTGAGAAAACATGTTTTAAGTAAATTAAAACAACCAAAAATAAATAAAAAAATATAAAAGAAGCGGAAACCGCATGCCACGTGAGCTTTCCCCCTTTTATCCCGATAGGCCATTCCTGTGTCTAAACCTTGTCCGTCACCCCCTCCAGCAAACCGAGAGTGGTTGAGAATACCCGGGAGCCGCCTTTTCAATATCGAGGTCACAAGGTCCGCAGCCCTTCCAGTTCAACGGTCCGCACCGTCCGCTACTCCCCCATGACGGGATCAACAGATAACAGTGAGGGAAACGGAACCCCGCCACTATGGAACCTCCAGACAATGGAGGAGGTGCTGCGAGCCTTCGAAACCATCAAGAAGCGCCAAGAAGAGCAGCAAGCCTGGATCGTAGACACCTTGCGTCTTCGAGGAACAAGCCAGTAGCGGTTCCTCAACCTGACGGAACCTTTGTTCTCATAGAGGACGAAGACATACCGGCTCCCGGTTTCTCAAAGCTATCGGCGGAGTCCCGCCTCCGCCAAGTTACGAGATCCCAGCAACGCTAAGCAGCTCTCGCTCAAAGCTCCCTTCAGGCGTCAGTCAAGCAGCTCCGGCATGCCCGCCTCAGCACAGTCAGTTTCCCGGCTCTGCACATCAAGCTCAGTACCAACAGCACACATACGTGCCTGCTCTACCAGATCCCAATGCATCTCGGTATCCCCCAGGGTTCAACCCTTTGCCTCTATACGAGCCTCGCAGCCATAATCAGAAGTCCCCATGCCTACCGGGGACAGGCATCCCGAGTGGATATCCCGACATCTCAAGCTTGCCACCTGCTAGTCTGCCACTTGGGGCTAATGAATCATTTCCCCAATTCCCAAACACAACCCTTAGCGGACCTGGCAATCACGCCCCTAACTTCAGCACTCCAGGGTATGGGTTGGTATACACTCAACTACCTCCCCAAGACTCCCGAATGGCGATCCCATCAGCCAATCCACCTCCATCTTCGGTTTCTATCCCCGAAAACGGTAACCCGCCTCAACCTGCCGATCCCCACATGGCTTGGCTGATCGAGAAAATGAAGGACATGCAAGGCAAGCTAGCTAGTTCCCGAAAAGACTCCCTCCTGCCTACTAATCCAAGCAAAGTGGTCCCGCTCCCACCAAAATTCAGGATGCCAGAAATGGAGAAGTTTGACGGGACGGAATGCCCAAAAACTCACATCGATACCTATGTCTTGGGTATGAGAGCTAAAGGAGCAACCCCACAACAAATGGCGGATCACTTCCAGCATTCCCTCAAATCCACGGCATTAAGGTGGTTCCTCAACGTGAAGGCAGAAAACCGCTCCACGTGGGACCAAATTAGTGAAATCTTCCTGGAGAAGTACCGCACCAACCTTGAATGGGAGACAAACCGCCATGACCTGCAAGCCACCGAACAAAAGGACGACGAGCCTGTGGGTGAGTTCTACAAAAGATGGAACTGGAAGCTAAGCGAGATAATGGATCCGCTTTCCAAAGAAGAGCAAATGGATATCTTCCATTCCTGCCTCAAACCATCTTTGAGGGCCTTGATTAGCCACCACTTCTATCCCGACCTTCGTGCCATGGTCAATGCCGGGACCAAGTTCGAAAAGACGGCGAGCCTACAAAGACACCGGCCACTCTTGCTTCTTCCTACCGCTACCGGGCGGCCTCGTCAAATTCGGCCTTTGTTTCAAACATAGGAAAGGAGGCCGCCGGAGCGATCCACTACATCCCGAACGGGGTCCAAGGAAGCCGCGATCAAGCGCCCACGAGAAATAACAATCCTCCCGGACGCGGCATTCTCGGCACTTCGACAACCGCGGAATGCCTCTAAGCCAAGTGTTTGAGGCGTTGATGAAGCAGAACATGCTCAAGCCCCTTGAGAATTATCGTAGGAATCCTAACCTAAACGTGGATATGAGCAAGCATTGCGCTTTTCACAACTATCCCGGCCATACCACCGACAATTGCGTCATACTAAAACAAGCGATCCAGAGGCTGATTGAAGAAGGAAAGTTGGAATTCCCACGCGGTCCCAACACAGTCGGAAATCAATTCCCCAACAACAATTGGGGAAAGCATCAGTGAGAAGCCTTTCGACCTTCTCAAGCGCGTCAAAAATGCCATTGAGGAACTGGGATACCTTCTCATGACCCACAGCCAGCAAAGAAGAAATCGTCTGGAAGCTTGGTCTAACCCCAGTCTCCTAGAGTCTAGCTTCTAAAATAAAAGACCCCGAGTCTGTCATGTTTAAAGTTTAAGTCTCTCGAGTCGTCTGACGGCTTTATGCCTGAAGATTATGTGTTTGTAACAAAAATCGCGCTTCTTTATGCTTCGAATAAAAGTTCGACCTTTCTGAATATCCCCTCATTGCCACTTTAACAAATGATAAATTAACTAACCAAAACAGTTAATAATGATTCACTTGATAAATACGCAGACACATTAATGAAAATGCATTAAACAAATCTTTAAGCATGTTGTCAAACGAGAGAAAAATCGGGCCCAAGCTGCCGAGAATGTTCTAACCAAAATGAATTTGGGAACTGTGAGCACCCCAACCCGGAACCTTACGCGTGTCCCGAGCTGGAGAGGCTCAATCTAAGAAAACCCATCTAAGTTTTTAAAACATTTCTTTGCCTTTAGAAGAAAACCACTTTTCAAATTTCCAAATAAAAATCAATTAATAATATCTCCACTAGGAGGAAATCCAACCATAACTTTTAATAAACTATAATCTGATCAATTACATTGAAAACCCTAATTAACATTGTTTAACAAAAGAATTTTCCATACAAATTGCAAAAGAGGAATACTTAATAAATACTCCTAATAACCAACTCCTATGCTTAACCTGACAAGTCCCCAAAAGCAAAGTCCAAACTCTGATCCCCGGCCTCACTTGGTTCAAGTCACTGTCTCAAAGACAATCTAAAACAAGAAAGGGAAGGGGTGAGAATAAATCTCAATGAGCTATTATGAATGCAGCAAGATGCCAAACACGATGCAACACATAGCATGGTAGCACATAACACATTATGAAAGTGGTAAACACCTTACGTTACCTCATTTTACCTTTTTCCGTCTAAACAATAAGTCGTACAACGTGGGAGTAAAACTCCACTCTTTGGTGAATTGCCCCCATGCACATTCACCGCTTATAGGTCTCATACCCAGAGATCCATATAAGAAAATAGGATACTTATATGACCCTTATTCGAGTATCATATAATATCATCGCTACTGTAAAGCCGTTGGCTTCATACAGAGCATTCCACCGGTACACCAAATCGCAGCAGTATGTAAAGGCTTCTTCTTGCTCAATACAGTAGCTTGCACAGCCCACTCTGTGGCCACAGAGGGGGACGGTCCCAGGTATAATGAACCTTCAATCACTTATAGAACAAATCAATAATTGATTGAATTCCATTATACCCCCGAATATCAACAACACGTTCAAGCACATAATAGATACTTGAATTAATCCACAAAAGGGATAATCATATAACAACATGGTAAAATATACTCATGTTACATCCATACTATAGTGCAACAGTTCATGTAATACACTATGCATAATACCATTAACGAATATAAATTCAAGTAAGGTATCCATATAACCACATAACCCACACCGGGATACAATATAGTCATATACCAAATAATCCACACCGGGATGCAATATAATCATATACCAATTAATCCACACCGGGATGCAATATAACAACTTGCCAAATAATTCATACTTAGGATATTAAGGTATCCACCAAACTCAATAATTCAACAAATTGGGATAATAATGCTACAAGGCGATACATACTCATCTTCAATTAACGAAATAGTGAAACCTATGGTTTCTACTCTATTTCTAACTAATCACCAAGGATAGGGTAAGTAAGGCCACTATGTATTACAAACCATTCTTACATAGTCATTATACAACCTCGAATAAACTTAATAAAGGTTCACGATCTATTTCCCAAGTTGAACTACTTTAAGCTAAGTTAAAAGGGATTAATTCCTATCCGATTTGGATTAGGTTCAACTAATTTATAGTGGTTGGGGATCATACCCCGGGGTTGTTGGAAAAATCGGCAAGAATGGAAACCGGGAAGGTTACGGTGCCATGGGCGACCGCCATGGCCACTGGGCGACCGCCCAAATGAAACTCAAGGGAGGTAAGGTTCTTTGGAGGGATGGGCGACCGCTCAAGAGGACTTCCAGGGCGACCGCCCAAGAAGGGAGGATAGGCACGCCAAACACCGGCCACATGGGCGGCCGCTCAAGCCCTCATGGGCGACCGCCCAGCGACGAATCGCCCTAGCCTGAATTCTAACCCCTTATCACTTAATTTCTTTTCCCTTTCATCAATCTCTCTTAATTTTATGAACACCCAAAAGAGCTTTCCTACTTCACAACTTCATCCTAACTCATTTACACCCAAAATAACCTAAACCTAGATTATTTATCACCAGATTTCCAACCCATTTCACTAACCCATTTCAAGTTTAATTCTCTAAAACTAACTCCACCCATTTCTTACCCTCTAAATCAATTTCTAAGAATAAGAGTATCCTTCTTTGCCATTTACCAATCTCAACTTCAAATAGGCTTCCAAAGCATTTACACAATTATCATCATAACAAGAACAACAAATAAGAGTTCATGAACATTCATAAGAAGGGAAATCATAACAACTCACCTTGGAATAGGAGATGTATTAAGGATTTCTTGAGCTTGCTAAACTCCCCTAGATGCCCCGATCACAAAAGTACTCCCGGATTAGAAAATGGATGAGGATTCAACTCTCTAAGGACTTGGAAAGAGAGGTAGCTTGGAAGAGGCTTCCATGGCTTGGAGAAAGAGTAAGAAGAAAAATGAAGAAGGAGGAAGGAGGATGTTAGGGGAGTAAGGGGGAAGTAGAGGATGAATGGGGAGGGGGACACTTGGCAAGGAAAGGGGAAACAAGCATTTTGGCCCCCCACCGATCTAGAGGCTTTCACTTAATTTTAAAATTAACCTTTCCCTCTAATTATTTATTCTGCCCATTTTTAACTCATCTTACACCTTATTTATTTTCTATTTTTATTTTCCCCCAAGATGCTTTATTTAATTTCTCTAGCAAACCCTAAGATTCTAAAATTATTTCTCAATCATCTTATCTTAAAATAAGAAATTAAAGACATAAATGAACACATAAAGTTAACATTAATTTTAAAAGCATATAATAAAATACTGAAATTGGTGCCTAGGGTTAGGGTCGTTACAGGAACTGCTGAAGAGTCCAAAGAGACGCAAATCAAAGAATCATACAGTCCACCTCGTAGGTTCTAGTACTGTTCTCATTCAATCAAGTCCTCCTCGGACATTGTAATTAAGTCTTCAATTTTCCATACGAAAGTTTTCTTTCTTTTCTTGCTAGACTTGAGACATTATTTTGCACCCTGCATTACATTTAATGAAATGGTTTTGTTCTATGTGATCACTTGCATTGCTCAACAAGTAATTCCACAAATGATTAATGCTTTGATTAATTGGTGTGAGAAAGTCATTCGATAACTCCCCATACACCTTACCATACCCCACAGAAAGGCCTCCATCAAGCCATACACTTTCCAAAACATGTCCCCACCACCACCTTGACCAAGTCAACGACGGCAGGAACATCAAAGGACAACAAAAGGTCACTCAGCATCAAAAGATTGACCCCATGTCGACAACAATCTAGGGGCTTGCCTTCGTCCTCGTGCGCATCAAGAAAGTTCAAGCAGGGGCTTGCCTTCGCCCTCAAATGCTTCAAAAAAAAGAAGCTCAAGCGTAAGCTACAAAAAAGCTCAACGTAAGCTACAAAAAAGCTCAAGCGAAGCTACAAAAAAAAAAGAGCTCAAGTAGAAGCTTCACAAAAATAAATGAGGCCAAAGACCCAGAGCCAACGATCAAGAAGCAAGGGAGTCACTGAAAAGACCGTCAAATACGACTTGTCAAGAAATCACCTCAAGGCCCGTGCCTCATCATTCAGCTTTCCGAGCCATTTCGTCAAAGACCGCACAAATATTCATGCCCTGGCCCCAAAGCCAAACACGGTTTGGCCCGAACTACGTCGACCTGAGCTTCTTGTCTTAAGGGGAACGTAGGCAACCAGAAATGGTCCGATCATAAACACATACAAATCCACAAACCCGGTCTTATCAATGACCTCTCCTATACACAAACCTTCTTTCACACCAGACCAACTCGATCCTTGATACCGATTGACTTTCTCCTCGTGATTAATCAAAGCATATCAGGTTTAATTGTTGAATAACCTGAACATCAACAAAGGGTTTTAAGCAAACAAGTGATCATTGTGAACAAATCAAGTTTTCAAATGTCTCGACAAGTCTTCTTTTTCTACAAAAATAGGAAAATAGAGCTAAACACTGATTTTCTGTCAGCAAGGGCTTCCATACACTTTTACAAGCTTTTCAGTACTCATACTCTCTCAAAAGAGTCAAACCCAAAAGCATTTCTTTTGTGCCTACATCAAATAAGGCATTCACACAAAAGGGGACCCATTCCCACCTTTTCAAAAATAAATACGCCCTTGCAAGTGTACATTACGAGTCATTTCTCCCACAAAAGAGGGTTGAACAGACCTGAGCCTCTCAGTCCGAGGGGAACGTAGGTAGCCTTCATTGGTTTGGTCTAAGGAATACACAAAATTCCAAAAATTGACGCCACCAAGGCTCAGAAAAGAAGCAAACAAGAGATTTTGCGTCTCGACAAAGCTTTAAAAGTAAATCACAAATCATCACAGTTAAAACACTTTTTTATGAGTTCAAGCACGGTCTACTCTCGATTCACAACATGCTAAAAGACAACTTAAAACATTTAACAATCAATGTGTCTGCAATGACGATGAATGGATACTCAGTATTTCAGAAGGTCATTCCATGCTACTCGCATTTGGCCCTTCATCACTCTTTCCTTTCTTCCCTCGTCCCCAACGAGTCTTCTTTCATTCCACATGAGCGAGTTTTGTCTCCCTCATTCCGAGATCAGGAGTCCTCTTAGTCGTGTCAAACGAACCAGTCGCTCTCAGAGCATCGTTCACTCGTGCCTCGGCTCGGATCTCCTCCCTACGAGTTCGCAAAAGGGACCTCTCCCCGCCGCTTGTCAACTCGAGTCCCGTAGTCAAATAAAGCGTCTCCCGTGACACCCGAGGGTTAACCCAAGCTTCGCACTCCTAAGGTCGCACTCGAAATGGCAATCTTGCCCCGTAACCGCATTTGCGCCCGCTCCCCAAAACCACTTGGGTCCGCCCGATATGCTACTCATACCAATCCGTGTACTCGGTGGTCAAGACAACATTCTCCCGCCTAAGGAGCACCACAGAGGGAAAGCGGAATACTTCCATACCCTCGAAAATACGTAAAGGCATCGGGATCTCGTCATGCAAAGAAGCTACCTCCACATCGTGGCAATGCCATCCCGGCCAAAGAAAGGCTCGCCTCATCCCGAACCGCCGGAAACAAGCAACGGAACATAGAAAAAGGACCAAGGCAAACACGAACTCGACAACATAGGAACCTTCTGCGGGCCCTCCTAGTCTCAATCCCCCAAAGGGGAAACCCACCAACGGATCTCGATGCGTACCAAGATGTGCCATCCATCTCTCCTGCGATTGATCCATGTCCAAGACAAGAGGTCGCTAAGCAAACGTCCACGGACTAAGAGACGCCTGAGACTCGTATGGTTCAAGCCTCTCTCGCGACCATAATGCAAGCAAAGCGGGGGCTTCCCCGCATGAATCGGTTCTCATCACTGACGATCCACACCATGGAAGGTTTCCCCCGGAACCAAAGGAATGATATCCTCGCCCGCCCGACAATGGCCTGCCACATCCAACAGAGCACCGTCACATATCCTGAGGTAGCCAACCCCGAAAAGAGTGGCTATCAAGCACAAAGCGAATGCGTCCCAGGAGACATCACTCCCGCCATCGCTCATGAAACGCCAAAGCCGCTTCCCCCAACCGCTCGAAAACTTGCCAAAGCTGCCTCAGCCTCCACTAACCACAAATGCATTCCCAGCTCATGCGACATGCACAAAAATAATAATAAGCTAGCAACAATTCCTAGGTCAATCCCAGCTCATGCGACATGCCAAAGCTGCCTCAGCCTCCAGTAACCACAAATGCAAATACAAGTGTTTTATTACAGGTACAAAATGTCTGTTGCTCTACAAAAAAAAAAACAACGGAAAGAGGGAAAGCAAAAGAGCCCTAATCCGACTCATCATCATCATCCTCCACAAGCGAGAAATCCGGCATCTCGCGCCTCCGCCCCACCTCATCATCTCGCAGAGGCGTAACCTTGCCCTCACCACAAGTCCGCATAAAGGCGTAACCTCGCCTCACCGCAAGTTCGTACCGGCGCCACCTCGCCCTCACCGCAAGTTCCGCACAAAGGCGCCACCTCGCCCTCACAGCAAGTTCGTACAAAGGCGCCATCGCGTCCTCATCCTTTCTGACTTACCAAAAACGCCAAAGACATCCGCGGCATTTCAAAGAACTTCGGTCGGGGCGCCACACGTCCTCAACATTTCAACAACTTGATCGAGGCGCCCCCATGCCCTCTAACACTTAAGCAATTCAGCCGAGACGCCACAACGTCCTCTTCATCTCGGCCGAGGCGCCCCACGTCCTCAACAATTCAACTTCCTCCTCACAAAGGCGCCTCCTCCCGCAGTAAACACAAAGAAAGGTATGTCAATAAACTTCAAACGCAAGACATAGCCGTAATAAATGCTACATAAAAGAAGAATCCCAAAGACGGCATGATGCCTTTCCAAAATTCCCACAAACAAAGTTCCATACAGGATCCACAAAATGCCCATCAAACTCAACTTAGGTCCGTACGCCTTAGAATAGTCTCAACTTAGTGGTCATACTCCCGAAACTAAACCCCAACTTAGGGTCATACTCCCAAACTAGGTCCCAACTTAGGTCATAATCCTGAACTAGGTCCCAATTTAGGTTCATACTCCTGAAACTAAACCCCAACTTAGGTCATACTCCTGAACTAGGTCCCAACTTAGGTCATACTCCTGAACTAGGTCCCAACTTAGGTCATATTCCTGAACTAGGTCCCAACTTAGGTCATACTCCTGAACTAGGTCCCAACTTAGGACATACTCCTGAACTAGGTCCCAACTTAGGGTCATACTCCTGAACTAGGTCGCAACTTAGGTTCATACTCCCGAACTAAGCCTCAACTTAGGTATAGACGCCTTCACACAAACTTCAACTCAGGACATCACCATGTCCACTCCACACAAACTTCAACTCAGGACATCACCCCGTCCACTCATTACAGGCATCCCAGAAGGCTTTAAACCACTCGGTCTGGAAGACCGTATAAACCTCCCCCATCACTATCTCCAGCCCGGAATGCTTTAAACCACTCGGTCCGGAAGACCGTATAAATCTCCCAAATCACTATCTCCAGCCCGGAAGGCTTTAAACCACTCGGTCCGGAAGACCGTATAAACCTCCCAAATCACTATCTCCAGCCCGGAAGGCTTTAAACCACTCGGTCCGGAAGACCGTATAAACCTCCCAAATCACTATCACTAGCCCGGAAGGCTTTAAACCACCCGATTCGGAAAATCGTAAAATTTCCATCTCAGGACGCCACCACGTCCTCACAGTCGGCCTCGGCGGTCACACGACACTTCAGGGCACCATCACGCCCGCATGCACTCACAATTTCACGACCTCTGAACTATGACCAGGCTTGATTCCCGCTAGGGATACGTAGGAATCCTGTCACAGGGTCCAGCCATCGACCTATACGGTCACCCAGGACGCCTCCACGTCCTTACCAGCGACCTATGCGGTCACCCCGGATGCCACCACGCCCTTACCACCGACCTATGCGATCACCCAGGACGCCTCCACGTCCTTACCACCGACCTATGCGGTCACTCTGGACGCCTCCACGTCACCCTGGATGCCTCCACGTCCTTACCACCCTAGACATCATAATTGCAAAATCCGCTTAAAGTCCACGAGATTCCCTCAAATCCCGAAGTACATCATTACCCCCCTATATGGTTGGTCCGTACGGACCTCTTTGCATGCCTAGATGGTCCGTACGGACCTCTTTGCAGAGGGGACATAATCATCTCAGAAATCCTCATCATTCCCTGAAATCGAGGAAAACCAAAAAACTAGATTACCTAGAAGGTCCGTACGGACCTTCTTGCAGTTTTCTGGCACTATAAATAGAGGGTTCCCCCTCCCTCATTTTCACACACCTACCTCTTCTCTCCTCTCCCCCCAGCCTTCAGGCTCCCCTCTAAGACCCTTCAGGGCAATCCCGGCCCCTTCCGGATCCTTCTGAGGCCTTCCGAGCTCCCTCGTGGTGCTCTGAAGCCTCTTCGAGCGCTCCCGCGATGCTCCCGCGCTGCCTCGAGACACTCTCGAGGTACTCTGAGTCCCCTCGTGGTACTCCGAGGCCTTGCCTGGTCTTTCCCAAGGTGTCCCGGCTCTTTCCGAGTCAAACCGGTAGCTTGAACGCACGCCGAAACTCTGCCCGAGTGACTCCTGCCATCCCAACGCACGCCGAAACTCTGCCCGAGTAATCCCTGCGATCCCAACGCACGCCGAACCTCTGCCCGAACGCAGCCTACAATCTCAACTCACGCCGAAACTCTGTCCGCAGACAACCGGCCCCTCCCGAAGCAATCCCGATCCGTGCCGGAACACTATTCCATCCTCAAACACTATTCCCCAGCGGAAGACAGACACGAACCAACATTGGTAAGGCTTCCTTCCATTACTATTTCAATACATTTCAATACGTAGTGTACAATGTAGACATCCGATACAGCATGCATTTTTAAAAGCACACACACACAACAGTTAAAGAATATTAGGGGTATCCGAAAGACTCGTTTTTACGAGGCGACTCGGGTGAGCTCTAAGATTCTAATATTCTCCTCCCAAGGAGTCATCTGACCTCCGAACTCAAAATCTCATCACACAAAAATAGTTTATTTCTAAACTGATGCCCTTTTTCAATGTTTTGGGCTTAATAAAAACGGCGTGGGGACTCTACAATTGCGAAAACAACGGCGAGACACCTCCAACACGCTAAAACGGAATAAGCCAGATGCCGGGGTGCGATTGCGCTGCCTCTCGGATCCGGGCGACTTCCCGAAGCGACAAATGCGAGATGCCGGAGCCCGCGCGCGAGCCGGATCCGGGTAATTTCATCGGGCATTACATTATTAGCGATTTTATGGGAAAAAAGCATTAAATGAGATGCGATCAACGAATCGTTTTGCGACTCGGACTTTGATAAGTAAATACTATCACGAGCCAAACGGCTCGGAAGGGTAAATGACATTATTTAAATGCGGTATCAACGGAATCAAACGATCCGGAATTGTAAAGTACGATCGACGAGCCAAATGGCTCGGAATTGTAAAGTACGATCGACGAGCCAATCGGCTCGGAATTGTAAAGTACGATCGACGAGCCAATCGGCTCGGAATTGTAAAGTTGCGTAAAGGTAAATGGCGATCGACGGATCAAACGATCCGGAATTGTAAATGACATGAAAGTAAATGACGATCAACGGATCAAACGATCCAAAATTGTAAATGACATAAAAAGTAACGGAGTGGGGTCGGAACGCCGTTTTAACTCGAGATTACTTCTCTTACGGGAAGAGAAGAGGATCATGGACTAAAACGTATCGGACCCCGTTAGACGGCGGTACGTCTACATTTTAAGAGTGAGAGTTTACCAAATTTGGTGTTGACTCTTTGGCTTGGGAGGACGTATACGGGATACGAAAAGGTGTTTGAAAGGTGTTTCGGAAGTGTTTGGGTAGAGTTTCCCCTTTTATTTGGTGCTTAGAAACCTAGGGATTTGGGCAGTGTTTCGACTTGTGTCGGTTTAGCTTACGATCAGAATCTACCGACGAGTAGCACGAGGGCCCCCAAAGAGTAGAGAATTCCGCCGACGAGTAGCACGAGGGCCCCCGAAGAGCGGAAGAAGACAAGCCTAGGAGCTTGGGGTGGAGAGAGGAGGAAATTATGTATGAATTATGAAGGAGGGGGGTTTATTTATAGGGTAAAAATCATGGAGGAGGGGGGAGGAACTTGGGGAGTAAGTTTGCTTGCTTAGTGAGGAAGAAAGATTGCTTAACCTGATGGGTTTCTGCCTTGCGAAAGGAGTTCGGCCGGACCTCTCTTGCATTTGGGGATATTTTGGTCATTTGGCCTTGAGTTTGACACGTCTTGAACACGTTTTGATTTTTGTAAAACAGTTCGGCCGGACTGTACCTAAAATTGGCTATTTTTCCTGATTGAACTGGCTATATGCATAGACCTTGTTCTCGCGTTCGATTTGATATGTGGTGGGCCCAAAACGGAGTTCGTATGGGGGAGTTATGACCTTCGGAAGGTCGAGACGCTCGAAAACGGGAAATCGAATCCCGGAAGACCCCGAAAAGTACGTTTTTTTGGGAAAGCTGTACTTTTACGTGTGATAACGTGTGTTGAGTACACTTTGATGTTGGGATGCACGGGGCAGTCCCGGGATGTCTCGTTGGCTTGAGAACGGGGAACTTAACGGGTTTCGGTTAACCTGGAGCGATCCAGTTAACGGATTCCGATTAACTTTTAACGGATTTTGACGATCCGGATTTGGGTACTTACAGTTAGCCCCTCGGCGACGTCACTTTCGAAGGAAGTAGGGTCGTCGAAAAAGATAAGGATCCAAATCGGGGGATGCCTTACTTTGAAAGACCTGAGAGGTGAGCTGGCTGGACCCTTAGCGAAAGGATTCCTACGTATCCCGAGTGGGAATCAAGCCGATCATAGTTCGTAGGTGCAAGGAGCCGCACGTGGGGAACTTGACCTGAGCGAGACTGTTGTGAGGCATCTGAACCTGAATGGAGACTTTTGTGAGGCGTCTGAACCTAAGTGAGACCATTGCGAGGCATCTGAACCTGAATGGAGACTATTTTGAGGCGTCTAAACCTGAATGGAGACTATTGTGAGGCGTCTGAACCTGAATGGAGACTGTTGTGAGGCGTCTGAACCTAAGTGAGACCATTGCGAGGCGTCTGAACCTGAATGGAGACTATTGTGAGGCGTCTGAACCTGAATGGAGACTTTTGTGAGGCGTCTGAACCTAAGGTAATGAGGAGGGCGTGTGGCGCCTTAGACCGAGATTGCTGAAACTTTCGAGGGAGATGGGTGAATCTCACAAGGGAGATGGCTAAATCTCACTGGGGAGATGGCTAAATCTCACGGGGGAGATGGGTAAATCTCACGAGGGAGATGGCTGAATCTCACGAGGGAGATGGTTGAATCTCACGAGGGAGATGGTTGAATCTCATGAGGGAGGTGGCTGAATCTCACGAGGGAGATGGGTGAATCTCACGAGGGAGATGGTTTTGAATCTCACGAGGGAGATGGGTGAATCTCATGAGGGAGATGGTTTTGAATCTCACGAGGGAGATGGTTTTGAATCTCACAAGGGAGATGGCTGAATCTCACGAGGGAGATGGCTGAATCTCACGAGGGAGATGGTTTTGAATCTCACGAGGGAGATGGCTGAATCTCACGAGGGAGATGGTTTTGAATCTCACGAGGGAGTTGGCTGAATCTCACGAGGGAGATGGCTAAATCTCACGAGGGAGATGGTTTTGAATCTCACGATGGGTAATCTTTCTAGCAGATAGGTAATCTTTCTAAAAGATGGGTAATCTTTCTAGCAGATGGGTAATCTTTCTAGCAGATGGGTAATCTTTCTAAAAGATGGGTAATCTTTCTAGCAGATGGGTAATCTTTCTAGCAGATGGGTAATCTTTCTAAAAGATGGGTAATCTTTCTAGCAGATGGGTAATCTTTCTAAAAGATGGGTAATCTTTCTAGCAGATGGATAATCTTTCTAGTAGATGGTTAATCTTTCTAAAAGATGGGTAATCTTTCTAGCAGATGGGTAATCTTTCTAGAAGATGGGTAATCTTTCTAGCAGATGGGTAATCTTTCTAGAAGATGGGTAATCTTTCTAGCAGATGGGTAATCTTTCTAAAAGATGGGTAATCTTTCTAAAAGATGGGTAATTGCTTTCTCATCTTCATCAGCTCCTCTGTCAGTTCCCTCAATTCTGTTGTCGGTTCCGCTATCGGTCCCCTCAGTTCTGCTGTCGGCTCCCTTGTCGGTCCCCTCAGTTCTGCTGTTGGTTCCCTTGGTGAAGTAATGAGCGAGGTCAAAACTGTAAGGTCGGAGGTTGGGTGTGCCGTTGGAGGTTCCCCTTTTGCGGGCTGCTGTCTTGGTGCGGGCGAGCCTGTTTTTTTTCCTGATGTCAGCTGGTGTTGGCACATAACCGAGCCCCTGGACCGTGGTGTGGTCCTTGACTTTGATGACTTGGTGTTGGCCTTGTAACCTTTTGCCGAGCCCCAGTCCTGGGATGAAGTTCATGAGTTTCATCATCTTCATGGCGGGAGGGATTTTGTCCCAAAATAGTGGAAGGTCCACGCTGCATATTTGGATCTTGGAGGTCTCCAGTGTGAATCCAGTTAATGCCATGTCGTCATCGTGCTTGATCTCTAATACTGGAATGTCGTTGGTGCTGGTCCCCTTGGTGGTGACGCTGTCGCCGTAGACTGTGGTTAGCTCGTTGCCTTGTAAGAACTTGATGCATTGGTGAAGGGTGGATGCCAAGCCATTCATTTGATGCAGCCATGGTCGCCCCAAGATGGCTGTGAAAGTGATTGGAATGTCCAACACTTGGAATTCGGTGGGGATCATCCGCTTGCCGAACCAGATGTTTAGAGTAGCGACCCCGAGAACTGTGCGGGAAGTAGAATCGTAGGCCTTGACAGTGTGGACTGAAGGCTTCAAATCTGTGGGCTTGATGTCAAGCAGGTCCATCATCTTGGCGGGTAAGACATTCATCCCGGAGTCTGAACAGTGATGCAAAGCGGCTCATTGTGGTCAGCTCCAAATCTTGGCAGGTCCAAATCTGTGAGGGTGACGATGATGTTGTCGATCATCTGGATTACTTCTTCTGGAGTTGCGTCCATGGGGACCATGGTGCGGGCCAAACTTTCCTCTAGCTTGAGCTTGTGAGGGTATGAAGAGGTGAGCAGAGACTAAAGGGAAATGTTTGCCTGAGTCTGCTTGAGCTGAGTGAGGATCGGGTCCTCCAACATTTGAGAGGTAGAGGTTTTGGTGGTGCCTCCAGATTGCTTTGAGGTTTGATGAGTTGAAATTTGGCTTATCCTTCTGGGGATTATGCTTCTTGTTGGCAGTAAGGTTGCCGAGATTGGAGACTTTCTTGTGTCCTGATGCCTGAACTGTGGTGTCAGCAGGATATTTTTGCTTTCCCACCCCTGTAGGTTCTGAAGCTGTGCTGTTTGAAGGAAGGGAAGACTTGCTGGAGAAAATTGCCCTTGCTGGTACTGTAGCCCAGAGGTGTCATGAGGATTCAGATTCTGAACTGTCGAAGCTGTATCTGAGAAGACCCAATTCTGATTAAAACCATAATGGCGAAAGATGCTTCTGACAAGCCCCAGTAATCAAAACTCAAGGTAGACCCTTGGGATGAAAAAAAACTCTCTTTGCATGGCAAAGCCCCGGTCTGAAGAAATGACTTGGTGAAGTCCCAGTTTGAAGAAATCGCTGGTCATTTGTGGGGATTCTAGAGTGAATCTGATGCAGCCCCAATCTGAGTTGAACTTTATGTGGCCCGACGAGGCGACCGTCCTTGATTTTTATCGATTGGTCAACCAAAGTGTATAAGAGGAATGGCTTGTAATGAATACGCGCAAGGACGTATTTTAGAGAAGTGGGAACGAATCCCGATTTTATGTGGATGCCTAGTTTAATGCAGGCACCAGAACTCGCTTTGGGTTTGACTCTTTTGAGAGAGTATGAGCGTAGAGAGGTTTGAAGAAGTGTATGGAAGCTCTTGCTGACAGAAAGACAGTGTTTAGCTCTATTTTTCCTATTATCGTAGAAAAAAGAAGACTTGTCGAGACATATGAAAAACATGTTTTATCCATAATGATCACAAGATTGCTTTAAACCCTTTATTAATGTTCAGGTTGTTCAACCATTAATCCCGATATGAACAAATGTCTTGATTAACCGTGAGAAGAAATTCAACTGATGTCGCGGATCAAAGTTGGCTGTGTGTGAAAGAAAGGTCTGTGTATGGGGAAGGTCATTGATGAGACCGGGTTTATGGGATTTGTATGTGTTTATGACTGAACCATTTCTGGTTGCCTACGTTCCCCTCAGTGTAAGGAGCTCAGGTCACCGTAGTTCTGGCTGAACTGGTGATTTGGCTTTGGGAATAGGGTATGAACATTTGTGGTCCTTTTGGTGAAAAGGCTCGGATGGGATGTTTGTATGATGAGGTACGGGCCTCGAGGTGATTCCTTGACAAGTCGTTGTTGACGGCTTTTCCGTGATTCCATTGCTTCTTGATCAGCGTCTTTCACCGGGGGAGAAAGAATTCGAATGTAGCGTAAGGGCTTATGATGTGTTTTTGCCTTTGCTTTGACCGCTCCATTGTTATCGACAACCTCCATTCTTTGAGCTTTAATTTTGTTTGCCCATCTGTCAAGCTTTTGATTGGCGGTGCTGAGTCCTTGGCCTCATTCTTTTTTTTTTTTGAAGTTCTTGTTTGAACTTTTCTCTCTCTTTTTCTTTTTTTTTTTTAAGTTCTTGTTTGAACTTTTCTCTCTCTTTTTTTTTTTTGAAGTTCTTGTTTGAACTTTTCTCTCTCTTTTCTTTTTTTTGAAGTTCTCGAGGACGAAGGCAAACTCCTGCTTGAACTTTCTCGATGTGCATGAGGGCGAAGGCGAGCTCCGAGGTTGTTGTCGACATGGGGTCAATCTTTCGATGCTGAGTGACCTTTTTTTGTTCCTTGATGTTGCCACCGTCGTTGACTTGGTCAAGGTGATGGTGGGGATGTGTTTTGGGAAGTGTATGGCTTGATGGAGGCCTTTGTGAGGTAAGGAAAGTGTATGGCTTGAGGGCACCAGTTGACTTTCTCACGCCGATTAATCAGAACATTAGTTATTTTCAGAGATTATTTGTTGAGCAATGCAAGTGATCATTTAGGATATAACCATTTCATTAGTTGTAATGTAGGTGTGCAAATAATGTCTCAAAACTAGCAAGAAGAGAAAAAACACTTATTTATAGAAAATTTAAGATTAACTACAATGTTCGAGGCGGACTTAATTGAACGAGGAAAGTACTAGAACCTACGAAGGTTGACCAAAAGACAATTGACAGATCTCGAGGATTGGTAGCCCCTACTCTAGCTGCTCTTTTGTTGCTGAATTGCCAGGACGCTCAAGCTTTCCATCTTCTATTAGATCTTGAATTGCTCTCCTTAAGACTGTGCAGTTGTCGGTTATATGACCGTGATACTGGTGGAAAGCACAATGCTTGGTTACATCCCAGTTAGCATCGGAGGATTTGGGCTGGTAATTTTCCATAGGTTCGAGGAGACCTTGCTTCTTTACACGATCAAATACCTCGCTCAAAGGCATTCCAAAATTATCATAGTGTCGTCGTTGTCTCGGGGGACCACCGCTTCTTTGTAGTACTTCATTCTGAATGTAATGGGATCGTTCCGCAACCTCCCTCCCTTTGTCCTGGGAGATATTAGATTGGGCGGGCCGTCTCGTAGTGATGAGAAGAGGGCTGGACTCGGAGCCGGCTTTTTCTTTCAAGTCTTTCTCGAGCGGGAACTGCGTTGACCATGGCTCGGAGATCTGGGAAGAAGTGGTGGCTGATGAGCATTCTGATAGAAGGCCTCAAGCAGGACTTAAAGATTCGCATCTGTTCGTCTTTGGAAATAGGCTCCATGATTTCGGAAAGTTTCTAGCTCCATCTTTTGTAGAACTCCCCAACACTCTCGTTTGCCTTCTGTTCGGTGGTGATTAAGTCTTCATGACTTGTTTCCCATTCAGGTTGGACCGGTACCGTTCAAGGAAGATGTTGGCGTCCGATCCCAATTATGATGATCTTTGGGCTTGACCCTTAGGAACCACCGTAACGCCGAACTCTTGAGAGTGTCTTTGGAAATGGTCGGCCATTTCTTTGGAGGGTTGCTCCTTTTGCTCTCATGCCGAGAACATAAGTGTCAACATGTGTGCGAGGGCACTCGGATCCGTCGAATCTGTCCATTACGGCATTACGAACTTGGGTGGGAGAGGTGTGACCATTCCGGATCTGTAGATCTCGAGTGTTTCCTTCTTCAAATTGCCCATGCGCTTTCGAGATCCTTCAATTGCTCGACCATCCTGGCCAGGGTTGGGTCCAATGGTGGACTTTGAGGCTCGGCGCCGGGTGCTACCGTGTGAGCGATAGTGATTGGCGGTGGAAGCCTTGATATGTGGATATATGGGGGCCTTTTCTGGACTGTATCGGGGTTTGTCCCCAGTGTTTTGGGATTCGTGTATAGGCAATGGGATGAACCCAGGAGGGTATTGGAGGATATTGGCATCTGTTTGAGATGGTCCCGGCGGGTTATTTGGTTACTGAGTGATGGGAGTAGTCTGCTTGGCCGTATATGACAGGGGTGCTTTGAGAGGTGGCAATATGAAGCCCCGGTCGGCTGTTTCCTTGGTTTGAAGGATTCCCGTATCTTGACGGTGGAGGAACCTGGTTGAAGGTTTGGGGAGTTGATCGTGAAGGATCGTCGTCCTCGATTAGGATGAAAGTACCATCTGGCTGGGGGATAGCTGCTATACCTCGCTCATTCAGAAGCTGTACCACGAAATTATGCTGATCTTCTTTCTGCCTCTTGTAAACCTCACAAACCCGGATGGCTTCTTCCAGTGTCATATCTGTTACCGGTGGCGGGGTTCCGTTCCCGTCACGATTTCCTGGCGAATCTGACATATTGGAGAGTCTGGCTATAGGAACTGAGGAACCAGAAGAAGCTGTACGATGCCGCCGTAGCCGTAATTTTGGTGAGCGGCGACCCGGAATTACGGACCCTTTGTTTCATTCTTTGCGAGGAACGAGAGGTATGGCTTAGTTTTCGGAAGGGGTATTTGGCTCAAGGCTTTAAGGCTCGTGTAACGTGCATTTTCCACTTAAGTCTACTTTAAAACACATTTTCTCCTAATCCTAACTGATTGGAGACCGGAGATCGGACCGCGAAGGTCTCGATTGGAAATCGGAGATCGGACCGCGAAGGTCGGGATTGACTATTTGAGATCGGGCCGCGAAGGTCTCGATTGGAAATCGGAGATCGGACCGCGAAGGTCGGGATCGACCTTTTGAGATCGGACCGCGAAGGTCTCGATTGGAGATCGGAGATCGGACCGAGAAGGTCTCGATTGGAAATCGGAGATCGGACCGCGAAGGTCGGGATCGACCTTTTGAGATCGGACCGCGAAGGTCTCGATTGGAGATCGGAGATCGGACCGAGAAGGTCTCGATTGGAAATCGGAGATCGGACCGCGAAGGTCTCGATTGGAAATCGGAGATCGGACCGCGAAGGCCGGGATTGACTATTTGAGATCGGGCCGCGAAGGTCTCAATTGGAAATCAGAGATCGGACCGCGAAGGTCGGGATCGACCTTTTGAGATCGGACCGCAAATGTCTCGATTGGAGATCGGAGATCGGACCGAGAAGGTCTCGATTGGAAATCGGAGATCGGACCGCGAAGGTCGGGATCGACCTTTTGAGATCGGACCGCGAAGGTCTTGATTGCAGATCGGAGATCGGACCGCGAAGGTCTCGATTGGAAATCGGAGATCGGACCGCGAAGGACAGGATCGACTATTTGGGATCGGACCGCGAAGGTCTCGATTGGAGATCGGAGATCGGACCGAGAAGGTTGGGATCGACTATTTGGGATCGGACCGCGAAGGTCTCGATTGGAGATCGGAGATCGGACCGCGAGGGTCGGGATCGACTATTTGGGATCGGATCGCGAAGGTCTCGATTGGAGATCAGAGATCGGACCGAGAAGGTCGGGATCGACTATTTGGGATTGGACCGCGAAGGTCTCGATTGGAGATCGGAGATCGGACCGCGAGGGTCGGGATCGACTATTTGGGATCGGACCGCGAAGGTCTCGATTGGAGATCGGAGATCGGACCGCGAGGGTCGGGATCGACTATTTGGGATCGAATCGCGAAGGTCTCGATTGGAGATCGGAGATCGGACCGCGAAGGTCTGGATCGACTATTTGGGATCGGACCGTGAAGGTCTTGATTGGAGATCGGAGATCGGACCGCGAGGGTCGGGATCGACTATTTGGGATCGGACCGCGAAGGTCTCGATTGGAGATCGGAGATCGGACCGCGAAGGTCTGGATCGACTATTTGGGATCGGACCGCGAAGGTCTCGATTGGAGATCTGAGATTGGACCGCGAAGGTCGGGATCGACTATTTGGGATCGGACCGCGAAGGTCTCGATTGGAGATTGGACCACGAGGGATCGAGATTTGAGATATCGGACCACGGAAGGTCGCGATGGAGGATTGGACCACTAGGGGTCGAGACTTGAGATATCGGACCGAGAAAGGTCGCGATGGAGGATTGGACCACGAGGGGTCGAGACTTGAGATATCGGACCACGGAAGGTCGCGATGGAGAATTGGACCACGAGGGGTCGAGACTTGAGATATCGGACCGAGAAAAGTCGCGATGGAGGATCGGACCACGAGAGGTCGAGATATATCGGACACGGAAGGTCACGATTGAGAGTTGGACCGCGAGGGGTCGAGATATGAGATATCGGACAACGGAAGGTCGCGATTGAGAGTTGGACCGCGAGGGGTCAATATATGCGATATCGGACCACGGAAGGTCGCGATTGAGAGTTGGACCGCGAGGGGTCGAGATATGAGATATCGGACCACAGAAGGTCGCGATTGAGAGTTGGACCGCGAGGGGTCGAGATATGCGATATCGGACCACGGAAGGTCGTGATTGAGAGATTCCCGAGATGGGACCATGCAATTGTTATTCTATTAAATGTTTAAGTTTACTGAAAACACATTTTTCTCAGAATCCTAAATGGTTGGAAAAGATTGCTCTTCTTTTTCGCAACTAACCTAAGGCTCTAATCAGTGGATCTCGTCACTATGCTTATAAGCCCCTCGTTTCCATTTGTAGATCATCATTCTCGGGACGGACAATCCCGAGCGAGGTCCTATAAGGCAAGCGAGTTCCACCGACAAAAGGAAAAGTGAACTTAAGGCTAGGCGATCACGCAAACTTCCAACGTATGTGACGGGCCACAGTCGTAGTCAACATCCTTAAGTTAAGGCGAGGATCATGCCAAAATTTCGGCATGACCTCTCCTGACTCGCTTGTGGGAGGGGCCTTAGCTTTTGGCGTTAGCTAAGTTGTGGCTGGCACGATGCATACGGTGAGGGTTTGGTGACACGGTGTCACATTGAACCTTCGGGTATATTTTTCGGCAGAGCTCCGCATCAAAGTCAAGGCTGAAAAGCTCAAGACTTCGGGTCGGGAACGACCTTCGGTCTCAATCTCTCGAGCTTGACTCGTGGCGGAACCCGGCGTAAAAACATACACTTAGGCTTTATGACACGAACTAGGCCAAAAACCAACTGGGGTCTTGGACAAAGTGTGACACAAAGAGTGCATGGCTTACACGGGCTAGGATTGTTTCATGTTTGGGGACGACCCGTGCGCCCTCAAAAGGTGTACGCGGACCAATCGAGGTGCAGCGAACAGTCATCCGGGTTATGGGTCATAGTGTGCAGTGTACCGAGACAGCAAGTGCACGTGAAGTGCGGTGTACCGAGGCAACAAGTGCGAGTAGTGTGCGGTCACTAAAATTCTTTTTCTAAGTAAAACAGAGATTTTCAGAATGTGTCTTAAAGAATTTTATGCGCAGTTCAAAATGCAACATGTAAATCAAATATGAACAAGAATGCATGAACATGGTATGATTTTGAAAGAATGCAACGCCTTTTTGAAAAAACCGTTCGAGGTTTAAAGTAACACACACACAAAAACGAGGAAGGGTAAACGAAAGTTTGACCCACGGAAGGCTTTTTGAAAACGTCGGCAGTTTTGAAAAAGTATCCAAGTCCCCAGCGGAGTCGCCAACTGAAATTACCCGAATTTCACGCGCGGCGAAAGCGGTTGTCTTTCGCGGAGGGTTGGTGTCTGAGACCTCGCTTTCGGGAAGGAGAGGAGTCGCCACGCGATTTTGTATTTTGAGCCCAAACGTTGGAAAACGGCTTTTGATTGAAAATGGTGTCGTTTTTATTGGTAGCAAAAACTTAGGAAAAAGTTTTGAAAACGGGGTGTCATTTTTATTGGTAGCAAAAATGAGTAAAAAGCTTTTTGAGTACCAGAGATTGTTAGGTTCGGAGGTCACGTTACGTTTCGGGAAGAGTATTTAGAGATCACCCGAAACGCCTCGTATGACGAGTCTTTCTACCTTTCTCAAAAACGTGTGCGTGTGTGTGTTTGTGTTTGCATTTTGAAATGGGGGCTTGAATGACAAGCTTAATCTTGGTTTGAATGTCAAACATTGATTTTTGTGATTCTGTTTGAAAAGGCGAGCGTTTGAATGACAAACGTCGGTTTTGGAGTTTTTTAGGAAAAAATGACACGAGAGCTGATTTTGAACTTTTAACTTAATTGTCAAATGTTGACTTTTAAGAAAAGAGCGTTTGAATGTCAAACGTCGGATTTTGAGTTTGAAGATGATCGTTTGGATGCCAAACGTCATTTCGCGCGTTTTGAAAGAGAGTTCGAATGTCGAACTCCGATTTTGAACCGGGCATTACATTGTTAGCGATTTTACGGGAAAAAAGCATTAAATGAGATGCGATCAACGAATCGTTTTGCGACTCGGACTTTGATAAGTAAATACTATCACGAGCCAAACGGCTCGGACTGGTAAATGACAGTATTTAAATGCGGTATCAACGGAATCAAACGATCCGGAATTGTAAAGTACGATCGACGAGCCAAACGGCTCGAAATTGTAAAGTACGATCGACGAGCCAAACGGCTCGGAATTGTAAAGTTGCGTAAAGGTAAATGGCGATCGACGGATCAAACAATTCGGAATTGTAAATGACATGAAAGTAAATGACGATCAACGGATCAAACGATCCGGAATTGTAAATGACATACAAAGTAACGGAACGGGGTCGGAACGCCGTTTTAACCCGAGATTACTTCTCTTACGGGAAGAGAAGAGGATCAGGGACTAAAACGTGTCGGACCCCGTTAGACGGCGGTACGTCTACATTTTAAGAGTGAGAGTTTACCAAATTTGGTGTTGACTCTTTGGCTTGGGAGGACGTATACGGGATACGAAAAGGTGTTTGAAAGGTGTTTCGGAAGTGTTTGGGCAGAGTTTCCCCTTTTATTTGGTGCTTAGAAACCTAGGGATTTGGGCAGCGTTTCGACTTGTGTCGGTTTAGCTTACGATCAGAATCTACCGACGAGTAGCACGAGGGCCCCCGAAGAGTAGAGAATTCCGCCGACGAGTAGCACGAGGGCCCCCGAAAAGCGGAAGAAGACAAGCCTAGGAGCTTGGGGTGGAGAGAGGAGGAAATTGTGTATGAATTATGAAGGAGGGGGGTTTATTTATAGGGTGAAAATCATGGAGGAGGGGGGAGGAACTTGGGGAGTAAGTTTGCTTGCTTAGTGAGGAAGAAAGATTGCTTAACCTGATGGGTTTCTGCCTTGCGAAAGGAGTCTGGCCGGACCTCTCTTGCATTTGGGGATATTTTGGTCATTTGGCCTTAAGTTTGACACGTCTTGGACACGTTTTGATTTTTGTAAAATAGTCCGACCGGACTGTACCTGAAATTGGCTATTTTTCCTGATTGAACTGGCTATATGCGTAGATCTTGTTCTCGCGTTCGATTTGATATGTGGTTGGCCCAAAACGGAGTTCGTATGAGGGAGTTATGACCTTCGGAAGGTCGAGACGCTCGAAAACGGGAAATCGAATCCCGGAAGACCCCGAAAAGTACGTTTTTCGGGGAAAGCTGTACTTTTACGTGTGATAACGTGTGTTGAGTACACTTTGATGTTCGGATGCACGGGGCAGTCTCGGGATGTCTCGTTGGCTTGAGAACGGGGAACTTAACGGGTTTCGGTTAACCTGGAGCGATCCAGTTAACGGATTCCGATTAACTTTTAACGGATTTTGACGATCCGGATTTGGGTACTTACACTTAGTCAATCTCATTCCTCTAACAGGTCCGACTCTTAGTCGACCTTGTTCTAACAGATTCGACTCTTAGTCAATATCGTTTCTCTAACAAGTCCGACTCTTATAGTCGACCTCGTTCTAACAGATTCGATTCTAAATCGATCTCGTTCTTAACAAACTCGACTAAAAGTGCTTGATCGACTTCGTTCTTAAACTGGTCTGACCAAAAACTTGTGTCAGTTTCGTTTATCATATTAATATAGTCTGACATACAAACAAGCATATGGATCGAGGCAAAGAGATTCAGAAGAGTCAACTACGATTAAATAAATAAAGCAGGTCCCCCAAGGCGGACTAGAGCTTGCACAAACAAATGTTACGAGTTAAATGCCACCCAAAACTGGGCCAAGGCATGGATTACATAAATCAAAAAAGAAAAGTGTTTTGGAGCTTGTTTGTTACACAAACTAACAAAAATCAAATAGTTTGATCGTCAGCAGCTTGATCTTGCTGGTCCTTGGCAACCTCCTTATCTACGTCCTCCTCTATCTCTTCTGCATCCAAAAATTCTTGGAGAATGACGTTGAAATTTCTCTCTTCAATAGGAGGGGCGACCCAAGGCTCACACCCATCTGCCTCATCTTGTTGTGCAATAAAAGCTAGATCGTTGTCATTATAAGGAACGAATGAGTGGCCACCACGAGCTTCATTGTCATATTGCTCCGCCCATCTGGCCAGCTGTTCCAAGGATACTTCGGCAGTGGGATCTACTATAGCTTGACGGCCATATAACGACAACCTACCTCGTAGAAATCCTTTGCTCAATAAACAATAATATTGTAGCACTCATCGCTGTTCTTGAAAGCATCCACTGCAGCCTTCTCCCTAGACATGGCTTCCTCTTCCCACTTGACTCAAGCTACTTTATGGTTGTCACTCTGCTTGGCTAGCAAATCATTGCTCTCCCGAAGCATCTGGGTCACAGCCTCTAGCTCCTGCTCCACCCTCTCCTTACTCAAACAAGCAGCAGCGACATCATTCTTGCAAGTAGCAAGATCTTTCTTGGCTTCTTCCAGGTCGACCAAGGCCTCATCCTTAGCTTTCAAGGCATTCTTTTTAACCAGCTTCAAAACATCATAAGCTGCATCCAAATCTCCATACTTCTCCTTAAGCTCATCAACTTCACCGACCTTCCGGGCATAAGCAGCTGTGGCAACCCGTTCCTGCTCTATGGCAGCCCTCCAACCATACTTGTCTTGCTTGGCAAGAGTGAGGGACTGCATCCATAGAAGGTAATTGATTAGCTCGATAAGTAATCACAAGTAAGAACGATCAACAAATGTTGCGACTAAACTAGCAAAGAAAAGTAAACGGAAAGACAAAGTATTACCTCGCAGTGAGATAGGTCGGACCTATCAGAAAATTCTTCAGGGGTGAGCCCCTCCTCAGCAAAGCGAGCTAGCAGATTAGGATCTACAGCCCGTCACACAACAGCCTGCCCATACCCAGTTTGGGATAGCGGCGGCTCATACAATCGATCACAGTGAGTGCAAGCACGTCACTAAGCTTTTCCACCTCAGCACGCACAAACTCCGCGCTAATCACTGGGGGATCTTGAGGGGGAGGATCATTTGAAGTGCCTGCTCCATCAGGGCTTGGACTGAGCCTCGACCTCTTCCTTTTAGTAGTAAGGGAAGGGCATCATCATCTTTTTGCTCGTCAGCATCTAGATCGACAACATCAGAAGGGATAGACCCAGCTGGACTCTGACGTCTTCTCCGAGGAAGCTTCAACCTTAACCCCCTTGTTTGATCAATGGGGGCTTCATCTATTAGTTGGAAGGGCCCTGACCCATCTACAGGGATCGTCCCCGTACCAACCTTGGGGAGCAATCTTTGGCGATCAACAACCTCCTTTTCCCTGCTTGCGCGAGCATTTGCCTTCCCGTGGGCTTTCTTACTTTTCCTTTGGTCGGTCACGCCCACTATGCGATTCATGTTCGCCTGTTGTTCAGAGGTAAGCACTACATAAGACACGAAAAGGAGCAGTTAGCAAGAGATGTTCGAGCTACATATAGACAAGTAAAAAGAAAATGAGATAACAATTTACCACCAACGTGCTCTCCATTTGTTCTACAATGGTCGGGGGTTTTCTTGCAAAAATGGCATTGATCTTCGAATCTTCCTAAGGCATGGGTAACCCAATCTGGATACCTAAGGATCCTCACTATTAAGGCCAAGGGGGCCACCTCTCCATCTCCCCCCCCCAGTATCATACCAACCTGGATAAAACAATCCTTATCTGTCTAGAGGGCGACCCAGTTAACGGTGCCCCTCCGAGCTACCAGCGTCAACCTACAGATTAGCTCTTTACTCCATGCAGGGACCAGTAATCTTCTTCTCTCATTGCTTCAGAGGAATCATCGGGCAAAGGAAACTCCCATCCCTTTCTACTCTCAACCAATATTACGTGGGTGTTCCATCCCACTACTTTGTCGGGCAAATTAATGAACAGTTTGGGGGCATTCTTTTTGGCCGGACTGATCCCGTGGGTTCTCTTATCTACTACAATCTTGAAAAACTCCATAAAAACGTGCACTCATGGCTTAAACCCGAGGAACCTGCAAACCATAGCAAAACAGACGAGCACCCTCACCGTGTTAGATCCTAACTGTAAAGGTACGGCTGCCATGCATTCCAGAAACTCGTAGATGAATGGATCTAGGGGAGGCGTAGCCCGACCTGGAATTGGCCGTAGAAGAAATCTACTCTTGTTGGGTTCCTAGTTTTGTCCGATCAAGTAAGAGCATCAAATTGTTTGGCCGTTTGGTAGGTCAACCTGAACTCCTCCTTGTCGACCTCATAATTTTCATACAAAAGCTTGAGCCAGGATTCAGAAGCCTTCTTCCTAATTAATGGCTTGGGGGCCACATATCCCCTCTCATTATGGCCTGGGACGACCGACGAGCAGAAGGCATCAACGATATTTGTGGAGTGAGAGCTCATCGAAGCAGAGGCCGTTGTCTGCTCTTGAGTCGACATATCTGAAGAACAGGAAGAAACAGGGGAATCAGTCCTAGCTACAGACTCAAGTGACCTACCTAAGGGCGACCTAGATTCCCCTGGAAATCCTTTTCTATCTCTAAGGAATGAAGGTTTATTAGGCCCCCTAACATAGAACATGACTAAATGGTCGAGCAGCTCATGGAAAAGATTAAAGGAAACAACTCTTTGGCCGTCTACTTATAGGTCACCCAAGTTTTCTCTTACAGGAAGATCTAGCTCGCTAAAGCTTAAACCCCACCTGGTAAAAATGGAAATACACTCCTCCATGGAAATCTCCTTCCATACCCCACCTATATGCTTATATACCCTACGATTGACAGTGCAGTACTCATACCAAATCCCAGGTTTGCAACTAAAGGTCCTAGCCATGACAAAAATTGAAGAAAGCTCGTAATGAAACTAAAGATAGAGAAATCGGAGGGTACCTTGGTTAAATCAGTGAAGGTGGGTTTTCGAAAACAAATCAAAGATTTTGAATGCGCCTGGGAAATCAGAAAGCTGTTCTTGCCTGTGTTCTTGATGTATGCCTGAGAATTGGGGGTTTGTAAAAAATTAAAATGGAAAAGGATTTTCCTTTTATACCCAGTTCTATTTCTTTCCTGAATTGTGAGGGTTTAGGTAATACAACGGTTATTCCTCCCAATTAATGCCAAAAACGGTTTCCAAGGCGGTTGTCCAAACGTCAAACGGAGTAATCATTACGGAATTACGGCGCTTCAACAGATCTGGCCGTCAAAATAGTTGATGGTCGAGATTGAGCCACGTCATCATGGTCGACCATCTAGCAGTTCGAGCATCTATCTACGACCTATGTGGACATTTTACAACAAAACTTTCATAACTTTCTGGTCGACAAAGTCAACTCAGAAAGTTGGGGGCCACTGAACGGAATAAAAGTGACGGGCTAGGCCCAACGAACGAAGCCCAGTTATTCAGACGTTATTTCCACCACATTCTTAGTGGTTCGGCCCAATTATTGCAAGGTGTAATTGTCCCAATCTGGGTCGTTAATGTTCTGTCAGCCCAAATTAATAATTTATAATCATTTAGGGGCATTTTGGACATTATTTTGACAATTTGAATGAGGAATGACCTCTTAGGAATAAGAAAATGGCATGGGACCTCGCTGAAATTTGTCATTTCCAATAAAAAAAGAGAATATTGACTAAATAGAAACAACCAAAACAGCTTTCTGCAAAAATCAGGCACGCTGCTGAACCCATCCGCGCGGATGAGATTGTGCCTACAATCTTATCCACGCGGATAAGATTGTACCCCAGCCAACCTATAAATACAGCCCTTCTCCCTTAGTTTCAAGAGGCCAAAAAATTACGAATTACTACTGTTACTCTGTCAAAATTTATTCTCAAAGATCCCTCAACACTCCCACCACTCAAATTCAACACCAAATTCAAACACAAATCCACTCCAAAACCACT
Source organism: Adenophora triphylla var. japonica (assembly GCA_022495995.1). NCBI lineage: Eukaryota > Viridiplantae > Streptophyta > Magnoliopsida > Asterales > Campanulaceae > Adenophora > Adenophora triphylla. The sequence goes on along the minus strand of JAFEMH010000405.1, from coordinate 631,971 downwards.
TCTAAACCTTGAATCCTTCCAACCCTAAACACAAACAAAAAAAAACATTGGTAAACACCTTGTTCTCCCTACTCAAATCTCCTTCATTCATACATACATTTCATATATAAATGATGTAGTATTGTTGATTTGTTAGTTGTTCACCTCCCTTCCCCCTTTGTCCCAATGATCCAAGAGGATCTCCATGGAGTTCATCTCCATAGATGATTCTCTACAAGGTTCTATATTTTTATTGTGTATTTTCCTTGTTCCTTTATATTTCTAGTTCATACTTGCTTACTTGACCTAGGATGTGGTCATCTTGGAGTTAATCTCCATAGATAATCACTCCAAAGGGTTCATAATCTTTATTTTCTTGCAAATGTCCCCCCATAGTCTAAGATGTTCACTTTGGAACCATTTCCATGGATGAACATCCTTAAGACTTACACAAAATTAGGTCACACAAGATGTATGAGATATACTTGAGTATAGGTCTCAAGGATGGTCCTTCTTGTGACCACCTTAGAGATCTTCCTCTAAAAGTTGATACATCTTGACCTAATTTTCTTGTTAATTTACTTTTCATGTCAAAATCCCCCTTGTCCCTAGCAAATGAAATTCTTACAAAGTCCTAATGTACCCCCGGGATGGCTTGGTTAAGTGGATTCATCGCTTATGACCACTAATCAAAGTCTAGGGAAAGAGAGGACAAGCATGGATGCCAAAATTCAAACATCCCTTTATTTTCTGTTTTTTCAGTTACAGTTTCCAGTTAAGTCCTGTAAATTCAGTTAAATTTCTGAAAATTACAGTGACTGATTAAGAAACTGTAAAATAGTAAGACTGCATGTTAGTCCGGGCGGATATGATTGCACTGTAAAGTCATCCACACGGATGACATTGTCATCTGCAAACAAATTTTCAGTTTCTGTTATTTTCAGTTTAGTCACTATTTTCAAACTGTTTTCCAGTCCAGTCCTTGGTATTTCTGTTATTTCCAGAAAATCCTTTTTATTTCAAAATCTTTTTCAAACACACACAGATAAAGTTTCAAGTTTGGAAAGATTCGTCATACGAGGCATTCCAGGTGAACATCAAACGTTCTTCCCTGAGTGTAACGTGACATTCGGACTCATTTCTCTAATTTTTGGGCATTTTTCAAAGTTTTGGCCCCTAAACTAAAATGGCGTGGCGACTCCGTTGATTTTTCAAAGTCCGATTCACAAAACGTTTTCCCACAAAAAAAAGGAAAAGGGTTCTTGTCGGGCGCCAAAAGGAAAAATCGGGTACATCATACAAGGCCCAGAATCAGAGATCAGTCGACATAGCTCATTGTCCAACCTTCTTGGTCCCGACCTAGCTTTGTCCGACATACGATCCATATCTTATACGGGTATTACCCGTCTATACCATTCAGTCAGGTCGACCTAGACCCAAGCAGGCGACCTCGACCTACAAGGCATACGTCGACCTACAGAGCCATAAAGTGCATATAACTCTTTCCATAACAGGATTCCTACAAATCAGGAGTTATTTATGAACACGATTATTTCCACGATCAGATCCGTGATTCTAGGGATTTCATGCAATCCTACTACAATTATAACTCATATCAAAGCCTATAAATACTTCACAACTTCAACGGTTCAAAGGTAATTGCTATTTGTTATTCTGAATACATTTTGTTCATTATAATTTATCAGCTCTTAAACACCATACTTACTCTCACGCTCGAAGGTCTAAGTCGGAGACCATTTCGACTAGACGTGAATTCTTTGTTTCAAATAAAAAAATTAGAAGATTAATCCTAATTGCTGGACGCGAGCTGATTCAATACGTTGCGGTATCATTTCTAATAAATTAAATTTTCAGCAAGGAGATAAGAAGGTTGGAATTTTTGTTTCTCGGTGGAGTTAACTTGTGCTAGCAAAGCACTGTAGCTTTCTTTGGAAGAAAGAAAGAAAAGAGGCCCCACCCCACACAGACCACTTCGTATACTCCTCCTACTTAAATCGCCTCCCACAGAAAAAACACATATTCATTCACCCGGCGAGAGCGAACAACGCGGCTGACGGGTACGCGTGGATTTCCGATCATCAGTCCAACCTCAACCCGATCGCAACGCTATCTATTTGAATCATTCATATCTTATTTTGTTATACGCTCCCAATCGATTGTCTTTAGGGTTAGGGTTTCTCCTATTCGGCTCACCTCCAACGTTCTCTTCATCTGATATGGAGTCCTCTATTGTCATCAAGGTACGTAGTTTATCTTATTTGTGTAATTATTTACTAATGATTGTTTGTGAAATTATTTTCGGTATTTTTTTATTTTTTTTTTGTATGTATATATTTTTTGAATTTTTGGAAGGTGTCTGGATTAGGATTAATTGATACTGATTAGATAAACATATTCTGAATTCAGTTTTTTTTTTTTGATATTATGAAGTTTAAAGATCTGCGATGATAATAATGAAGTGGTTTTACTCATGTTTTATTACAGTTTTTTTTTTTTTCTGGTTGTTTGAATTTGTTTTGCCTTTTAGATTGTAATGATAGTTTTGGTGTGAGATCTTTCTATTTGGTTACTTAGGAAACTAATGCATTGAAAATTTTGTTAAAAATGATTTTTGTATGTGTGTGTGTGATGTTGGCTATGATTTATGGTACTTATTTGAGGTATGATCATCAGTCAGTCACTAGATTTTTGGACTGCTAACTTTCTGAAGATTACTATGGACTGAATTTGATTTTGTAAGTTTGAGTATGTCACATGGCCTCCAACAGCTCGGAGTAGATGTGAAGTTAGGAGTTGTTTTGCTGTATATTACTATTTCTAATTATTGGCAGATATTTAATAATGCATGTATCGGACTCTTGAATTTATCCACACCGAGTTGTGGAAGAATGATCTGAATTGATTTGACATGAATTTAGAGCTAAGGGGCCTGGGTGATAGCTAACAAATGCAAGTTAGAAGTATTGTTGCCTTGTTGGCATTGCCAAATGAGATCTTATTGGCTTTATGCTGGCCTGGTTGGATAATTGCAAATTTTGTGTTGTTCTTCCATTGCCCGGAGAGATGATTTGAGGATGACTTATTTATTTCATCTGTGATTATTGCTGAATTCTGCTCCCCGTATCAGCTTTTTTTGAAATCCCATCTTATGTCATATTCTATTGGAATTACTATTGCACAGAGTCTTCAGTTTGATCTCGGTTAAGACCTAGCTGTTGGTCTCGAATGAGTCGTCTTCGAAGAAGATAATATACACTATATATTTGTATTAGTAAATTTTACTTACTGTGAGAGGATTTGGAGGGCTACCACAATCTGTAAATTATGTTATTATTATTCCCCTTTTTTGCTGACTTGGCCTGGAATTTTTTTTTTGTAGGTGAAGCATGGTGAGACGCTGCGTCGCTTCAATGCACGCGTTCTTGAAAAAGAACTAGACCTTAACATGTTCAGACTGAGGGAGAAGATTCTTGGTCTCTTCAACTTTGCTTCTGATGCTGAGCTTATGCTAACTTACATTGATGAGGATGGTGATGTTGTCACCCTTGCTGATGAAGATGATCTGTGTGATGTGGTGAGGCAGTCTCTGAATCCCTTGAGGATAACTGTAAGGTTGACTCCTGAATTGACTGGAAGATCTTATGCTAGATCAAGTGGAAATTCAACTCCCATGAGGTCACCTCGAGGCCAGCAGCCATTGCAGAATTTCAACACTGGTGTCTCTGAAATTTTGAAATCTGTGCCAGATCCTTTACGTGAGGTATTCTCTAAGATGTCTGCCGAATTGGCTTCCAAGGCTGCATCCTCGGGACCAGGGGTTGCTGGGCTTGCAGAACTTGTCGATAACTTCTCAAAGGTAGGACTCACCTATTTGGGTCAGAATTCAAACGTCCAGGCCGGCCACGAAATCAGTGCTCTCAGTACGGTTTCAGAAAGTACACTAGTTGCTTCAGATACGAAAGGTCAACCAGCATTGAAGGTTGATGTAGCCCCGCCGGAGAAATGGTCTGGCACAAAATCTGAAGCATCAACTTTGGAAGGCAATCAGAGTCCGTTAGAGCCCTCATCGAAAAGTGAAGAGGTGGGCCTTAAAAAGGTCATGCAAGGTCTGGATGCCACAGTTGTTCCACCGCCTGGATTTCCTGGTTCTCAGGTGAAATCCCTGCCCGTATCACTTCCCACTGGAATAAGAATCTTGGAAGTCAGAGATGGTAGGAATCTGCGCAAGCCCATAGGGGGAGATGTTCCCACTGTTGATAAGAAGGATGCTGTCAAATCAAAGCAAGTGAATGGGGGTGGTACTGGGTTTGGTAGTTCAAATACTGATTATTTGAGACGCTGCCTTCAGGATTCCCAGACTATGGGGATGGATAGTAGCTTATTAGCAAAACCAAATGAGGGCGGTAGTTCTTCAGTCTGGCATTATGGTCCAAAATCTTTCAATGAATGTCCATTCACTGGAATGCCTTTAGCTGATGATTTCTCTGTACCTCCAATGCGTCCAAATTCTCATCACGTGGCCCCATTCAAGAGAAGCTTCAACCATGGAGATGGTTTCGGCAGTATATTCCATAGGGGTGTTCGTTGTGATAGCTGTGGGGTTCATCCAATAACTGGACCTCGTTATAAGTCTAAAGTGTAAGATGCTGTAAAATATGTAGTACTTAGCTTTTACCATTATCTTCAATGTAATCCTAAATCCTTCACTTGTTTGCAGGAAAGATGACTATGATCTGTGCAGCATATGCTTTGCGAGGATGGGATATGAGCTTGATTACATTAGAATGGACTTCCCCGTTGCTCCTCCTCGTCTGCCATTCAAGGGCATGCATGATCCTGTATGTAGATTTAGAATGACTTGAAATTTCTTGGCTTATTATGTTTCTTGTCGTTAATGGTTTTTTGATATGTGTACATCATTGTTGTTTTAGTCTCGTATCCGCCCTCTATCAGTGCCACAAAGTGGGTTCAGAGTGAAATCTACCAAGCTTAAGCTGGACAGTCGCTTTATTCAGGATGTGAATGTGCTTGATGGTACTATTATGGCTCCTCTAACTCCATTTACAAAAATTTGGCGGATGAGGAATAATGGTAATACTGTCTGGCCAAAAGGTTCTCAGCTTTTGTGGGTTGGGGGAGATAGATTGAGTGATGCACATGCACTCGAGGTTGAGGTAATTTTTCTGGATGTGTTCCTACTGTTTATCAAATCCATTTGGTACTGACATCTAATGTTACACTTTTGTCTTTCCTGTGTCAGATCCCGGCTGAAGGGTTGCCTGTGGATAAGGAGCTGGATATTGCAGTTGATTTTACTGCTCCTGGGCTTCCTGGACGTTATGTTTCATACTGGAGGATGGCTTCTCCATCTGGACAAAAATTTGGCCAACGTGTCTGGGTTCTAATTCAGGTTATTATATTGGCTTAAAGCCATTTTCATCATGTTTTTGTCAGTCTGTTTCTTTAGGCATCTCATATCAAATAGTTTTGCTGTGCTATGTATATATATAGGTGGATGCTTCTCGGAACGATACAAGTGAAGTTATTAATGGCTTTAATCTGAATTTTCCGCCCGTTGGCAGTAGCTTGACAGCCCCTGAAATTGACAATATGAATGTTGAACCTCTCGTGGATAGGGTAGCAGAATTGGTCGAGCCATCTGCTGATGCACACCTGAACAAAGATCCAGAGCTCAGTTTTCCCATAAATGATTCCTTGCTAGTTGGCGGTGGTGCTTCTGGCAATGTCAACCCAGGCCCTTCTTCAGCTCCATATCATATTATTGACTTCTCTCCTGTATCTTCTCCTGTAGAACTTCCTCCTACAGATATGCAGGCATCTGGTGTTGAAGGGGTCAATGTAAATACTGATAGGGAGGAAACCCGCCTCAGGGAGCTAGAGGAAATGGGTTTTAAACAGGTTGATCTGAACAAAGAAATCTTGAGGATGAACGAGTATGATCTGGAGCAATCAGTGGATGCTCTTTGTGGTGTCTCTGAGTGGGACCCTATCCTCGAGGAGCTGAAAGAGATGGTTAGTTCTCGATAAAAAAAAAAAAAGAAACGATTTTATATCTCTAATGTACACACACACACACACACACACACACACACTTCGTCCCAAAATGAATGACCACTTTCCATTTTGGACAAATTTAAGAAATTCAAGCTTTTTTATAAGTATTTCAATATGGTGTATAAAAATCTTTGTTATTTTCATTTTAAACTTAAAGATTTGCAAGTATGATGGATGGTGAAAGTTTTTTGGTAAAAAAAACATTTAGGGACACACAAATTTCCCCTAAAAGTGGTCATTCATTTTGGGATAGATGGAGTATTATGTTTTGATGCTTCCCCACTCTGACTGAAGATAACGATTTAGCTGGTGATTTGATAAAGTTTATTCTGGGTGTAGGGTTTCTGTGATGATGAAACAAACAAGAGGCTGTTGAAGAAGAACAATGGGAGCATCAAGCGTGTGGTCATGGATCTCATTATCGGAGAGAAGGCTTAGATCAAAAACTCATTCTCCTCCTTTTATGGTCAGATATGTACCTAAATAATGTGCAGTTGGAGTAGTTCTTGGGTCTTTCGTGTCTCCACTGCCTTTGGCTTTTGTCCTTTACTTAGCTTATGTCCCCGTGGGTGACTCATGGGCAGTGGGTCAAACTTATTTAAGTAGTTAGCCTTGTTTATATACTTAGTTATGAGCTGGTTGTTCCAGTTAGTTTCTGTGTGAAGTTGGTATGTTTAACTCTGTGGCACCCTTTCTCTGTACAAATTCTCTCCTGCATTTGTTCAGTACTACTTATGTCCCAAAATGATCTTTTTCACTTTAAACTTATTATTTAAAGTACATTCGTGTTATCAAAAAAAAATGGCAAAATCATTTGGGGACGGAGGGAGAATTGTGGATTTTCTGGTTGTGGTATAGTTGATGCATCTTGTTAGAAACTGGGGTTACATTTTTGTGAAGTTACTGCATTTTACTGTGGATGCCAACCCTGTGGCTTTTAGTTTCTTTGGATACTATGTTTTTCAGTTTCTGTATATGCTGCATAGATCTCTGTGCTGTGACCAAGGTGGATATTTTTGGTCTGTTCTAGTAGGTTAAACCTTGATTTTACTCCCGGCCCGATGCTAGTATATTTTCTATTTGGTCCGGGCATTCAGTTCGGAAATGATTATTTATTTTTGTTATAAGAAAAATAGCCTTATTTTTATTTTATTTTTACAATAGCATGATTCAAAACCGGGTGTTGTTCTCATGGCCTGAGTTCTTTAATTCGTCTCCTTATAACCACTGGGGCATATTAATCATTTTGTTTTAAATTAGGGCCTTTATATAATGAAAATGTCAAACGTTTTGAACTCAGAAATTGTCAATATATTTTGGAGACCGACTATTTGGCTTATCCTCAGGGCCGGCCCTGGGATGTCACCAAGTCCTTCCCTCCATGTTGAAATGAACAGTCTTCCTTGTGCTCCCCGAGTTGTTTATACTTTATATCACTTGGCTTCCCCTCACCACATTCTTTGCAACTCCATATCTTCTACTTTCTCAAAAAAAAAAATTCAGTTTTATACCTAACTATTTGAACGGAATCTGTGTGGTGATGTATGATTCATTACGTACATTGTCTTGGCCGTAAAATTGTGTTTTCAGATGGCCATACGTAAAATTGTGTTTTCAGATGGCCATACGTAAAATTGTGTTTTCAGGATACGGTCGTGTTGGGTTTGCTGCCATCTAAGTTAGAAACGCCTAAATTAGTGGACAAAACAACAAAATTCGAAATTCCTGTGACACCAGCTGGGGAGCAACCGCGCCAAGTTTCTGTGAAGAGTGAGCGATAGCGCCCTTAGTCCGGAAAGGGCCATTCAACGACAGATTTTGGATCAGGGTTGTAAAACCTTGCAGGGTTTGAAGTATACGTATAAATAGAGTCTACCCTCAACCATATCTGTAGTTCTCTTGCTCAATAGTTTTATATATCTTGGTTTTGTTCAGACAAAAATTCTTGGCTAAGAATTCGCGCACTAGATTAGAGATTGTAATATGTTGATTTTCAGAATATATCTCCCTCTGCCCATGGATGTATCCAAGTTGGTGAACCATGTATAACTGTGTGTTGTGTGATTGTTGCTTGTTTTCTATCTTCTACATAAACTCTGTTCTAACAAACTGGTATCAGAGCCGGTCAGGTTGAGGAAGGTATAGGGTTGTTCCGCTGCAGAAGAAGATGGGATCAGGAATTGAATCACCGATCGACAAGTTTAATGGGAAGAATAGTTTTTCTCTTTGGCAAATCAAGATTAAAGCCTTGTTGAGGGACAAGAGCTTGTGAACTCTAGTGACTGCTGCAATCAGGTATCATCATGATTCAAAGGGCTAAGCAAAAGTCGTTTCCACCGTTGCTGTGGCGGCTGAAATAGCAGAAGGTTCGGAGAAAGCAAATAAGGTAGCAGAGAAGGAAGAGACAGATATGATCGCGATAGATGAGAGTACCCACTCTAAAATCATAAGGTGTCTAGATGATAATGTTCTAGCGAATATAACAGATACCGATTTCGGAGGTGCTTTGTGGCATGCATTGAAAGAAATATATTTGACACGATCATTGACCAAAAAGTTATATGTGAAGCAGAGGCCATATTATCTCCGAATGCAGGAATGTACGCTCATTAGGGATCACCTAGATAGATTTACATATTTATTACTAGAACTGCGTAATATAGATGATAAGGTTGCTGATGAGGATGATGCATTAATGTTTCTTATTTCTTTGCCTTTATCATATGAGCAATATGTTGACTCTAGTATCAGTGGTAAGTAGATGGTGGATCTAGACTAGGTGAAATCCTCGCTCAAGACTAGAGAGTTACGTCGTAAGGAAAGCGGTAATAGTGATACAGATAATCAGATAGCAAGTTTGGTTGCGGAAGGTAGGGTTTCTAGCAGTAAACAGAAGAAGAAGAAGAAGAAGAAGTCTTCTGACAAAAAGGGCCCGAAACCTGATGATATTTGTAATTACTGCAAGGGGAAGGGACATTGGAAGAAAGATTGTCTTAGGAAGAAGAGACGTGAGCCTCCAAATCGAAATGAAGTTAATGCTGCTGCAGTTGATACGAGCAGCTATGATGGGGATTATGTTCTAGTAATAGAAGAGTCTACAAAACAGTCGGATTCGTGAATTCTTGATTCTGGGGCTTCTTATCATATCAGTCCGAGCATAGAGTGGCTTACAACCTATGTGCAGGTAGATGGTGGTAATGTTCACATGGCTAACAGTGTTACTTGCAGGGTGGTTGGTATTGGCTCTATCAAGCTGCGGACTCATGATGGTAAGTTCTGAACTTTGAATGATGTGAGACATGTTCCACAGATGACGAAAAACTTGATATCTCTCGGTCTGCTCGACAATAAAGGGTACAATTTCAAATGTAACTACAAAGGTTCTGAAGTGATTCTAAGAGGCCTTAAGCGGGGCTCCTTTTATTTCCTCCAATGAAGGACACTTTCTGGGTCAGTATTAGTTGCATCATCTGAAGTGGTCAAGGAGGATATGACCAAGCGGTGGCATATTAGGCTTGGACACATGAGTATTAGAGGGATGCAACTGGTTAATCATGGTCTTCTGTGTGGCCATAAGGTCAATGACCTCAAGTTCTACGAGCATTGTGTACTTGGGAAGATGCAGCGAAGCAAGTTTCCTAAGGGAGTTCATAGAACGAAGGGCAGTCTGGATTACATTCACTCGGATTGTTGGGGATCTTCACGTTAGGAATCATTGAGGGGTCACAGGTATTTCTTGTCTATGATTGATGACTACTCGAGGAAGACTTGGGTAATTATTATGAAGCACAAGAGTGAGGCTCTCACCAATTTCAGACAGTAGAAGACATTAGTGGAGAATCAGACAGGGAAGAAGATCAAGCGACTCCGGACATATAATGGGTTGGAGTTCTGTAGTGCTGAGTTCGATGAGTTCTGTAAGCAAGTGGGGATTTCTAGGCATCTCACTATCAGAGGTACACCACAACAAAATGGTGTAGCAGAGCGCATGAATCAGACATTGTTGGCTAGGGCAAGGTGCATGCTCTCCAATGCAGGGTTGTCTAAGCGGTTTTGGGTAGAAGCGGTTAGTACAACATGTTACTTGATAAATCGCGGACCACATACAGGTATCAGTCTCAAAGTTTCCAATGAGGTATGGTCAGGTAAACCCGTTGATTATTCTAATTTAAGGGCTTTTGGTTGTACTACTTATTATCATGTGGATGATGGGAAGTTAGAGTCGAGGGCTAGAAAATGAGTCTTCATGGGTTATGGGGATGGTGTCAAGGGATACCAAATTTGGTCTACATCAGAGGGTAGGGTAATAATAAGCAGGAATGTTATTTTTGATGAAAACTCTGTGCTTAACCCTATTATGAGATCTGTGGTTGTATCAGGTGTTGGTAGTATTGATAAGTAGGTAGAGCTACAAGGTACTTAAGAGTTGAGCAGTCCAGAGTCAGATGTTCATCAGGATCTACCTTCTGAAATAGAAGCACCAGAAAGTTCATCACTAGTTTTCGAGTAACATGGGTTAGCTCAAGAGAGGTCTAGACAGACTGATTTCTGGAAGCCTTCAGTGAGGTATGGTTTTGAAGACATGGTGTCTTATGGACTCCAAGTTGTTGAGGAGGTGGAGCCCGATTCTTCAGAGCCAACTAGTTTTAAGGAATCAGTTACATGTTCATAGTATGCCCAGTGGAATGCAGCTATGAGGGATGAGATGGAGTCACTTTACAAGAATTCGACATGAGAGTTAACCAAGAGGCTAGAAGGCAGAAAGATTGTGACTTGCAAGTGGGTTTTCAAGAAGAAAGAAGGTATGTCACCATCGGAGGGGGTCAAATATAAAACTCGTGTAGTTGCAAGGGGTTTCACACAGTGGGAGAGCATTGACTACAATGAGATCTTCTCACCAGTGGTTAGACACACTTCTATCAGAGTGATATATCCAATAGTGGCACATCAGGATTTGAAGTTCGAGCAGCTAGATGTGAAAACAGCTTTTATACATCGAGGGTTGGAGGAGGATATTTATATGACACAACCAGATGGGTTTCAGATTCTGGGAAAAGAAGACTATGTGTGTAAGTTGAAAAAGTCCTTGTATCGCCTAGGCAACAAGCGGTTTGATGGCTATATGACAAAGATTGGTTACACGAACAGCCTGTATGACTGTTGTATGTATCACAATTAGTTGGTGGATGGTTCGATCATCTATTTTGTTCTTTATATTGACGATATGTTGATAGCGGCTGTCAAGAAGTCGGATATTCAGAAGTTGAAGGTCTACTATCTGCAGAGTTCGAGATGAAGGATTTGGGTGTGGCAAAGAAAATTATTGGTATGGAGTTATATAGGGAACGAAGACAACGATAATTGTTCTTATCCCATAAAGGTTACATCAAAAAAGTTTTAGAGAGGTTTGGCATGTCTACAAAAAGCCTTTAGATTCTTCGAGTGCAGCGAATGCACGTCTGTCAGTTACTTTTCCACCTAAGTCGGATGAGGAGGAAGAGTATATGACTCGAGTACCTTATGCTAGTGCAGTTGGTAGTTTGATGTATGATATGGTTTGCACTAGGCCGAATCTTGCTCATGTTGTTAGTGTTATTAGTAGGTTCATGGAAAATCCTGGTAAGGAACATTGACAAGCAGTGAAGAGGATATTCAGGTAGCTTAGGGGTACATCAGATGTTGGGCTCATTTGTGCAGGTGGTACAGAATGTGCAGTTGAGGGTTATTGTGATTAAGACTACTCTGGGATGTTGACACAAGTAGATCTATGACAGAGTATGTGTTCACTCTTGGTGGGTCAATTATCAGTTGGAATGCTACTGTACAATCTAAAGTGACATTTTCTACTACGGAGGCGGAGTACATGACATTGACAAAACCTGCTAAGGAGGGAATATGGCTAAAGGATTTGATCAACGACCTTGTGTTACATTATGATCAGGCTACAATATTTTGAACAACTTGAGTGCAATTTGTTTGTCCAAGAATCAAGTTCATCACGAGAGGACCAAACACATAGATGTGAGGTATCATTTTCTAAGAAGTGAGGAGCGAATAAAGGTGAAGAAAGTGGGTAATGCGGACAATCATGCTGACATGTTCACAAAGTCCGTTCCAACTAGAAAGTTCCAACATTGCTTGAAATTGCTGAATATTCGCAACTATTAGATAGCATATGAGGCAGAGGGGGAGTTCCGGTTATGATATGAAGGTTAGATGTCAAGGTGGAGATTTGTTGGGTTTGGTGTCATCTAAGTTAAGGTTACCTAAATTAGGGGACAAAACAATAAAATTCGAAATTCCAGTGACACCAGCTGGGGAGCGACTGCACGGAGGCAAGCGCGCGACTGCGCCAAGTTTCTGTTAAGAGGGAGCGATTGTGCGGTGCCTGCTTTGGGGATAGAGTGATCACGCCCTGAAAAGGGGCGATTGCACCCTTAGTCCGGAAAGGGCCATTCAGCGGCATATTTTGGCTTAGGGTTGTAAAACTCGGCAGGGTTTGGAGTAGACATGTAAATAGAGTCTACCCCCAATCATATCTTTAGTTCTTTTGCTTATCTGCTTTCTAGATCTAGGGTTTGCATAGATAAGAATTATTGGCTAACAATTCGTGCAATAGATTAGAGATTGTAATCTGTTGATTTTCAGAAGATAATAATATTCTCTCTATAATCGTGAACGTAGCCAAATTGATGAACCACGTATACATGTGTGTTGTGTGCTTATTTTTATATTTTATTCATATACTCTGTTCTAACCTGTAGTTCGTTTAATACCTCATCAGTAAGGATTGTCCATTTGATTAAAAGTAACAGTGTGAATTCAGATCCATGTGGGATCTTTTCCTTGGGTACTTGTAATTGTGTACGTGTTGGGTACTTGTATCGAGATCAAAATAAATGTGCATTTCTTTTAAATGAGTCCTTAAAGAGCAATTTATCTTTTCACCGGCATTGTCATTTCTAGATAAGATAGTGCAAATAGCATAGAATATGATAAAGGCTGCACCTTTCCGTCAAATCTTTATTCCTCTCCTCTTCCAAAATAAAGAGGGAATTAGATGCAAACCTTATCTTTCTCGAATATAAATAAATCAAATCCGCCTCTATAAAAACCCACCTCCCATTTTACCAGAATCACACATCCAAAAATGGGTAGAAGCATAGACTACTATTACACCAACAATGTTTGGAACACCACATCTGACGATATTTCCAGAATGGAACGGATGGCTAGTGATCTCACCCAATTTCCTCACTACCCCAATATCCACACCATCTTCAACCAAACCCTCACTATTGAAGAACCCATTAATCATCAGAAACAATATCACAGTGACGATCATAAGAAAGTCCGGTTTGCCGAGCACAAGCAAACAACCACCCAACTAGTTGACCATAACAAGGGAAAGCAAACCACCGTTGAAGAGATCAGTGTTGATTCTGAAGCTGATGGATTCATTCAGAAGAAGCACAACTACTTTGACATGTGCAAAACCTTCAAAACATACTAGAAATCATGCACCACACACATATATAGCTATGGACTGACGAAGTTCCTTAGCATTTCTGTACAAAAACCTTAATTTAAATAAAAACTTGCCTTGTTCTTGTACGTTTTCGGCCTATCCAGCCCAACTGTATAGAAGTGCGAATAAAATGCAGCTTATTTACTATATCATGTTACTATAAGATTAAACTCATGTTAAACGAAACTCATTTACTATAAAAATCGGAATTCTGTGTCGTCTGACTATTGAATGATGAGTTCTTATACAATTTAAGTTATAACTAAGTATCATCAAATCGTCTAGACGAGACTCGATTAAGCATATTTCTGAGACTATTCTTGCTCTCTAATTTCCGGCTCGACCTACTCTTACCATAAGATCCACTAGCTGTCTCATCGGGAAACTGATGATCCAAAACCATTCCGGCTTCTAACCTCTTAGACAATGTTACAATCTCGTACGAGTCCCAAAGTGACTGTCCAAAATCCCAACTTGCTCCAACGTTGTTATTGTGTGATAATTTGTTGATGGCCTCGAGTTTGAAGCGAGTGGGTTTGTTCTTGAAGTTGAGGCGGCGGGTATCAAATTCGTTGGAGGCGGATGGGTTGGAGCTGGTGGAGTGACTGTGCCATGCCTGAGCTACAGCCTTGATGATTTCGAGTTCGTGCTGGTCGCCGTTGTTAGTTTGGGGATGTTGTTGTTCTTGCTTTTTCTTCATGGTTTTGGAAGAGTTGATTCTAAGGAGGAGGGGCCATTGTTGTTATCTTTAATGGTGAATTAGAACCTCACGTCAAAGAGGGGAGAGATAAGATTTGGGTTTTCTTTTGTATGCGGAATCTTGAGGATGGAAAATGAAACTGGCTCAGTAGTAGGAGTAGGATGTTGGGTGTGGACCAAAAGATTGGTTGGTTTGTTTTCTTCCTAAAATTAATCCAAATCTCTGCCATGTGATGCAGAAAGCACACCAAACCAACTGTTTTTGCTGGCACATTTCCATTTATTAGGTACTCAACACTTTCGGGTGAGGAGTTGATCTTCTGCATCATTTTTTTTATATAACATTTTGTATTACTATTGATTTAATTTAGTGATTTATATGTGTGGATGATATTCTCATAATGTCAGTCTTAATAATAAATTGCAGTCTATAAAGAGTGATTCAGTGATAAAGTCAAGTTTCGTATTCGATAAGATCTAAGGTTCGAACTCTTTTCTTGCTTTCTTTTCTTGCTTTCTGACTTGGGACATCGTAAAAAAAATAAATAAATTAGATCATACTCCCTCCGTCCGCTTACAAAGTTCACACTTTCTATTTTGGGCGTCCGTTTACAAAGTTCACACTTTGTTTCTTTCCTAAAAAGGAAACCTTAAATCACTATTCTCTCCACTCATTCTCTCTCCTACATTATTTTAATACTCACAAACCATTATAATTTACTATTCCCCCCACTCATTCTCTCTCCTATTTTATTTTCACACTCACAACACTTTCAATATAATACTCCCTCTTTAATTAACGTGTAAACAGTAAGTGTGAACTTACTAGGCGAACGGAGGGAGTATAATATAATATAATATGTGATATATAAAGTGATACGAAAAAATCTGATTTTCCCTGCTACGTACTAATAGCAACGCCACATACGGTGGAGTAACTGATTAGTTAAGAGCCACCATTTAACGTCAAGCCTATTTAGTGCTCGTAAGCATATACTCCCTCCTACAATTCTACGCACTTTTTATGTCGGCGCGAAAATTAAAGTAAAAGGTGATAAATGTAATGTGTTGTGAATGTAAAAGTAAAATAGGAGAGAGAATGAGTGGAGAAAATAGTAAATTTAAAAAGTGTTGTGAGTAGATAAAAGTGGGTCCCATTTCCATTTTGGAAAAGTGCAGATTATTGTGGGACGCCCAAAAGAGATTTTTTACGGATTATTGTGAGACGGAGGGAGTATAATTAAGTCTTTTCCAGAATTAAAAGAAATGGTTCTTCAAACTTGAATCTAACGCGAACTTGTTAAACATTCAAATACTTAGTTAGGGAAAAATATTTTTCGAAAAACGTTTTTCTCATTTTTCGGTGTTTGATAACCATCGAAAAATAAAGTTAACGATAAAAATTTTCCGATTAATGAAAAATAAACTTGTTTTCTTAGAAAAATGACCTCCAAATTTCTCATACTCAAAACATTTTTCGAAAAATACCTTCTAACACCATCACCCCCAAATCCCACCACCACCCACAACCACCACCACCACTCCCTCCCTCCCTCCCCCCAACCCACCTACCCACCCTCACCCAATCAAATTTATTTTTTCTCATACTAAAATTATTTTTAATAACGTTTCTGTCGCTCCTCCACTAGCCTCCCCATCACCACCCAGCCCCCCACCCCATACCACCACACCTCCCCCTCCTCCCCCCAATATTTTTTATCAACTCTACTATCGCCCCTCCAACCCCCTTCCCACACCCGTCAATTTTTTTTCTCATATTAATTTATTTTATCAACTCTCTTGCCACTCCTACAGCCTCCCCACCCCTACTTCCCCCCACTCAATTTTTTATTTGCTTATATTAATTTTTTTCTCAACTCTCCTGCTGCCTCTGCAACCCCGCCCCCTTCAAAATGTTTTTTCCTCATATTAATTTTTTATCAACTCTCCGGCCGCCTCCCACCCACCCATGCACCCACCCACGTTAATTTTTTTTATTTTTTTTGCTTATATTAATTTTTTATCAACTCTCTTGCCGCCCCTCCAACCCCCACCCCCCGTCAAACACGTTTTCTTGATAAATCTAACACAAATTTTTTCTAGAAAACATTTTCATGTGTTTGATAAATCTAAAAAAATATTTTATGCTAAAAACACAAACCGATACAGATAGGGCAGGTGGATAGGGAATAGAGGCAGAGTAAGTGGTGGGGATAAGGTGGGGTAAGGGTTAGAATTAGGACATGATAGAGTAGTGAAAATGGGGTAGGTGGGTAGGGTGAAGGTAGGGGGTGGAGGTTGGGGTGAGTTGGTGAGTGGTCAAGGGTAGGGTGTGGGTGTGGGTGTGGGTGGGGTCGGTTGTCGAGGGACGCCAGGATAGTTGTTAAAAAAAAATTAATATGAGTAATTTTTTTGATGTGGGGGTGGGGGCGGGTGGAGAGACGACATGTGAGTTGTTAAAAAATAATTTTAATATAAGTTTTGTTTTGAAGGCGTGGGTGGGAGGGGGTGGGGTTGAAGGGGCGACAGTACGAATAAAAAAATTAATGGGGGGGGGGTGGGGTGTTAGAGGGGCAATAAAAGAGTTGTTAAAAATAATTTAATATGAGTAATTTTTATTTACAGGTTGGGGGAAGGGGTGGGTGGGGTTGGTGCCTTGGTGGGTGGGTGGGTGGGTGGGTGGTGGGAGGTGAGGGGTGGTGGTGGGGTTTGGGGGTGGGAGTTAGGTGTTTCAATAGTGGTTAGGGGTAAAGGTGGGGTTTAGGTGTTTCAATAGTAGTTAGGGGTAAAATGTGTTTTGAGAAGGAAAAATTTGAAAATTATTTTTTATTAGGAAATAAATCTATTTTACATTGCAATTTTTTTTACGTTTACTTTATTTTTTTATTTTTCGATGATTACCAAAAATAAAAAAATTCTAAAAATATTTTCTCTGAAACAAATGAAGCCTTTATAATAAGAGTAAGGCTCCGTTTGTTTCGACGTAAAATGTTTTCCGGAAAACGTTTTCTGGAAAATGTTTTCCTGTAAAATGTTTTCCTGTAAAATGTTTTACGGAGGTAGAGCGTAAAATATTTTACGGAGGAAAATATTTTACGGAGGAAGGGTGTAAAATGTTTTCGGGTGTTTGGTAAAACGACTCATATTTCACAAGGTGACCTACCCCCCCCACCCACCCCCCCCCCAAATTTTTTTTTTTTTTTTTTTTTTTTTTTTTGTAATCGCCCCCTACCCCCTGCCTACCCCCACCCCCACCCACCCCCAAATTTTTTTTTTTTTTTTTTTTTTGTAATCGCCCCCTACCCCCACCACTGCCCCCACCCCCACCCCCACCCACCCAATTTTTTTTTTTTTTTTTTTGTAATCGCCCCCTACCCTGACCTACCCCCCACTGACCTACCCCACCCCCACGCCCCCAAAAAAATTTTTTTTTTTTTTGTAATCGCCCCCTGCCTACCCCCTCACCCCCACTTCCCCCCGAAAAATTTTTTTTTTTTTTTTTGTCGCCCTACCCCTGCCTACCCCACTGCCTACCCCACGCCCCCACCCCCCAAAAAAAATTTTTTTTTGTAATCGCCCTTCCCCCCCCTTCCCCCCCCAAAAAAAAAAAATTTTTTAGGGGTTGGGTGGGGTGGGTGAGTGGGGTAAGCAGGTAGGGAGCGATTACAAAAAAAAAAAAAAATTTTGGGAAGTAAATGGTGAGCGAGTAGGGGGCGATTACAAAAAAAAAAAAAAAAATTTTGGGGGGTGAAGGGGTGGGGGGAGTGGGTGAAGTGAGCGAGTGGGGAGATTACAAAAAAAAAAAAAAAAAAAAAAAAAAATTTTGGGGGGGGTGGGGGTGTGGGGGTAGGGCGATTACAAAAAAAAAAAAAAATTTTTGGGGGGTGGGGGTGGGGGTGGGGGTAGGCGAGGGTAGGGGGCGATTACAAAAAAAAAAAAAAATTTTTTTGGGGGGGGGTGGGGGGTGGGGGTGAGTGGCGGGGAGTAGGGGGCGATTACAAAAAAAAAAAAAAAAAAAAAATTTTTTTGGGGGGTAGGGGGGTGGGGCAGCAGGGGGTAGGGGGCGATTACAAAAAAAAAAAAAAAAAAAAAAAATTTTTGGGGGAGGGTGGGTGGGGGGTGGGGGGGTGGGGTAGAGTGGGGTGGGGGCGATTACAAAAAAATTAAAAAAAAAAATTTTGGGGGGTGGGGGGGGTGGGATAGGCAGCTGGGGTGGTCAGACGGGGCGTAATATGAGTTGTACATTAAGGCCTCCATTTTTCGGAAAATGTTTTACTTAGTGACAAGGTCGCAAGAGGTCGTTTTACTTAGGAAGGGCGTAAAATGTTTTCCGGAAAACGTTTTACTTAGGCAACCAAACAGCGGAAAACGAGTTATTTTCCGGAAAACATTTTCCGGGGGCTAACCAAACACCGTAAAACAGGTTATTTTCCGGAAAACATTTTCCGAAAAATGTTTTACGGTGAAACAAACGGAGCCTAACATTTATTGGTTTCAACGATATTGATAACTATTCTTAGAGAAATCAATTTACTTCCTAAGTCTCGAAAAATTTGTTCCATTTTTTTTTAAATTTGAATCAATTTTAAACAATAATTTAAGTTAATTTTAAATATCTCAATGAAAATCTAAAATTTATTATTAATAGTAAAAATAATTAAAATTAATCAAAATTATTACTCAAAATAAAATAAAATAAAATAAAATGGAACTAACTTCTGGATGAAGTATATAAGTAGATTTGGTATCGACACTAAGGCTCCGTTTGTTTGGGGGAAAATGTTTTTCGGAAAACATTTTCCCATTTTTCGGTGTTTGTTTAACAATGGAAAATAGTTTATTTAGAAATGTTTAACTTATTTTTCGAAAAACATTTTCATTTTTCGAAAAACATTTTGCAGGAAATCATTTTTCGAAAAATGTTTTACGCTAAACAAACGGAGCCTAATAATATATAACTCCTTGTCTTTCTTAAACGAGTAAAGGATGATGTTTTCCAAATTTATAATTAATCGAGGTAGGTGAAGCAAACGAGACAACGGAAGGTAGTACGAGTAAATGGTGATGCTTTCTGAACTTGTTGTTATTGTTAGAAAAATGCCGAGAAAAGTATCATTTTCGTTCCTAAAGTATTTTAAGTTTTACCTTTTCGTCCATAAATATTTTTTTTTACCTTTTCATCCTTGACCTATCGTTTTAAAGATGATGTAGTCCCTCCAGTTAACGGACGTTTAATAATCCATTAAATTTGCTGACGTGACATGGTGAATCACAACATTTGCTTAGTTGGCAGTATTATTTGTGAGAATGATTGCTGACTTGGACAATTGAAGGGTAAAAGTGCATAATAAATAAACTAAGGGGTCAAAGTGTGAAATATTAAACTTTAGACCCTAAATATTATTCTAATGATTGTAAAAGGGTAAAATAATAAATTTAAAATAACAAATTGCTAACCCTAAAATAAATTGATTAAGATGCTCTAAAAAGTAAGCATTTTAAAAATTACACTTAAAAATATTTTAGCATTTGCTTTTCATGAAAAATTATAACAATTATTGCAGAATATTATAGCAATGTTTCTTTTAATAAATATAACTACTTAAATTATTTAATAAGGGAAAGAATGTGTAAACTTTGAGTAAATTACTTAAATTGATTATAAATACTTTTTCTCACCAACCATGTAAATATGTACACCACGAGTGCCACTATATCGCGCCGCTGCCGCCAGCACCACCTTAAAACCCTTTTTTTTTTTACAACACTCTCACTAATCAAATTATTTATTTGTCAAAATTTTGATGGATAGATAATAAGTTTAATATTTTAATTTTATTTTGTAATTTATTTATCTCTCACTAATTTATTATTTATTGTATACTATCATCTTATTTTGCAATTAATTTATCTCTCACTAATTTATTATATGCTATCATCTTAAATATTATAGAGTTAATAAACAAATTATAATCCTTTTTAATTCATTTCTTTATCCCTAAATTTTAATTCATTTAAAAAAAAAATCTATTGTCCTTTCCTTCCGTCAAAACATTTAGAAAACCATCATTATATCGCCGCACAACTACCACCACAGCCACCATCACACCGCCGCACAACCACCACCACAACCACCATCTCACCAGTTTTCGTCACCCAGTTTCAAGCTTGTTCTCCGATCAGTCTTCGTCACCACAGCCACCATCACACCGCCGCACAACCACCACCACAACCAAAACGTCCTTTCGTCACCACAACCGTCGAAATCTCAGATCTGAAAACCCAACAAAACAACATAAATCACTGCCTTAATTCCCCAACCCCTTGTTCTCCGATCGCAACTCTAACTCCACCGGTGAACTTGCTTGGACCATCGCAACTCTATCCCGTTCAATTTGTTTGTTAAATCCAAACGGATTAAAGCTTTTTGCGATCTGACATGGATGGAGATGAAAGGGTGTGGATTAGCCATGGAGGAGGCGACAGAGGAAAAGGCGGAAGAGGGGGTAGCCATGGAGGAGACGGAAGATAGGGTGGCCATTGGAAGAGGAAGAAAAGGGGGAAGGGAGAGATGGGGAAAACCCTTCATTTTCCCCATAATTTTCAATTAAGGTGACAGAAAATTGTGGGTGAGTTTTAATTAAGTATTTTTTTTTCTTTTTTCTTTTTTGCTTTTTGCTTTTTTTTCTTTTTCTTTTAAGCCCCTATGCCGACTCATCGTCATGTAGATGAAAGACGCCAGGTAAGCGTCATCTCAGCGCCATCTCAGACGAAGTTAACGGGGAAATAAACTCCATCTATCTCGAGGGACTACATAAACCTTAAAACGATAGATTAGGGATTCTTAAGTAAAAAAAAATGTTTAAGGATGAAAAGGTATAACTTAAAATACTTTAAGGACGAAAAAGATATTTTTCTCAAAAAATGCCACCTCGATGTTGGCTCTTTGCCGCTTGAAACTACAGTAGGTTACAAGGGTTGAGTTGTCGCCCATTAAAGCGGTTCATGAGTTGGGTTCGCCCGAGCGTACAAGCTTTTTCCTCCATCGTTAGTTTGCTTCCGGTTCAAGAGCTGAATTTTCTGTTTTATAACTTTAGTATTATCCACCGTAAGGCCAATTTTTGAACCCGAGAGCCTCATTGAGATACCATTGATGGTGGTGAAGCTTCAAATGTCTTAAAACATAAAAAAATAAAAATACTCTCATAATATAAGTATGTTGCAATTTTTTTATTTCTATTTAAAATAAGTGTTGTATTTTTATAGAAAGAAATTTTGTTAGTAAAATTTTATCATAGTACAACAAGTAAAGTACTCCCTCCGTCCCCTAAAACATTACCCCTTTTACTATTTTGGGCGTCCCACTTTAAAGTCCCACTTTCCTAAAAAGAAATTTTTTTAATACTTCTTTATTCATGGAATCCACTTGTCATACTCACAACACTTTTCAAATTTACTATTCTCTCCACTCATTCTCTCTCCTCCCACTCACAACACATACTTTAATAACATTATTCCTTATTTTCCGTTCTCAACAGTAACAGTAAAGGAGTAAAGTTCTATGGGACGGAGGGAGTATATACTCCCTCCGTCCCATTAATAACTTCACTTTTTGCCATTTTGGGTGTCCCATTGAAAGCTTCACCTTTTCTTTTTTGGCAAAAAATCTTTACTATTCCCTCCACTCATTCTCTCTCATACATTATTTTAATACTCACAACACCATTATAATTTATTATTCCCTCCACTCATTCTCTCTCCTATTTTCAAATTACACTCACAACATTTTTTCTTCCCACCCATTTTCTTAATTTGCGTGCCGAGCCAAAATGATGAAGTAAATAATGGGACGGAGGGAGTATTTTTTTTGAAAAAAATTGACAAATAAACTAAAACAATACTAGTACTTTGTTTATGTAAATGAAGTTTGGAAATTAAGTAGGGATTAATAATAATTTAGGTGGATATTTTATATGAAAATAAATTTATAATTATTAAAAAATAACAATAATATGAGTAGGTGTTCTAATTAATTAAAAATATAATTTTAAATTTAAAAATTAATTTGTTTTTTTTTTATTAAAATGGCATACAAAATGGTGGGCGTACTAATAAATTTGTGGGCGTATATATCCCCTCATCAAAATATCCACTCGTTTCCCGCGCTCATATTCAAGGAAAAAAAAATCCCCAAATTCGCCTCCCATCCCCACCACACCACCTAGGGTTTCGCAGATCGTCTTCCTCAAAGCGTCAAGAATCAAAATGAGTGTCCCAATGGAGATTTCAGTTAACGGTACCACCGACGTAGATACTTCAGTACAAAACGACGGCGTGCCGGATCCAGCGGCTCCTCTCCCTGTAGTTTCCGAAGACAAGTTTCTGGTTTCAGGTATTTTTTAAGCCCTAACACATGCGTATGTAAATGCTCCCTAAGTTTCTAATTCTGAGTCTTCTGCAACTATTTTCAGTTGAAGTTTGCTTGAAAGCTTCTAGTACAGCTCGAATCGACGATGTTCAATCAGCTGTTGAAAGGTACTTCACCAGATATGTTTGTGGCGGTATTTCTCTTAAATTCATTTAATCTGTTTTAGTTTTTTTTTTTTTTTTTTTTTTGATATGTGCTGGAAGTTATGATTTATTTAGTTAAATTTTGGGTTTCATGAGTATTAACTTCTGTTAACGCAACGACAAGAAGGTTTCTTTACTTTATATTTTATCTTTGCACAGAATGCTTGAGAAGAGGAATTTGAGCTATATTGATGGTCCAATCTCAATCCCACTTGATGAACCCATCTTGGTAGACAATGTACAACGAATATCCATTTGTGATACAGGTATATTTTTTATGTTTGCAGTTTTATTGTTCTATTTTGATATTTTTAGAAAGCCTACCTGTAAAGAACTTTGTTAAATTTTCTTGAAGTGACCTTATTTTCAGCCACAGAATTGCGTCAAGGGTCTTCTGTAGAGAAACAAAAATGATAACTTATTGCTTTGTTATTGCAGAGGAGTGGGTGGATAATCATGATATTCTTTTGTTCTGGCAAGTCAAACCTCTCGTGCAT
This sequence comes from Adenophora triphylla var. japonica, assembly GCA_022495995.1. Taxonomy (NCBI): domain Eukaryota; kingdom Viridiplantae; phylum Streptophyta; class Magnoliopsida; order Asterales; family Campanulaceae; genus Adenophora; species Adenophora triphylla. Next base: position 608,601 of record JAFEMH010000405.1, on the reverse strand, counting down.
GTCTTTCAGGTGATTTCCTTGCAAAAGGTTTTGCACAAGCTTAACCTTTTTTAATACAGTGTTTTCTTATACAGTACACATAGTCCGTCTATGTTTGGCTTTCAGTTCTACTGTTGTTATCCTGCTTAATCAAGTAGCTTCATGAGTTAGCAGTAGGTGTAGATTTGACACAACATAAAAAAAAATCATTTTCTTCGATGATGGCTACTTATGTTGTAATAAATTGTACTGTATTTATTAGAATGAGTCTGATTTTGATGGCTCTAAATGGTGCAAAACAACTTAGTATTTTCAATCATCTGATTGCATTTACAGATACTATTTTCTCTCTCTTTTTAGATAGATAGTTTTCTCTACTTTATTCTAGAGTGTAAAATGATTGCGCTTCAATAAACTGATCAACACAGCGTCTTAACTTTCTATTTGATTAATATTGTGCAAAGTACAGTGTTAGATATAGTCTTCTTGCTACCCAATGCTGAGCATGATTACTGTTCTCTTCAAGTTTATAGTTCTAAATTCTTAACTATCACATCCTGGTGTGAATAGAAAGAAATATCTTTAGTAGCGGCTGTTTCGATATTTGAGTGTTACCTTTTCAGCTTAGTGAGGAAGGGCCATGTGAAGATTTAAGTGGGGATGGCCAACTTTCCAGCTTTAGTGAATGGATGCTTCCCGCAAAAGAATTTGATGGAATGTGGGAAAGGTATAGTATGCAATATTTATTTTTTATTTTCTTTTTCTTTTTCATTTGGAGTACAATTGGAAAAATCTGTTTTTTCCTCAGCTTAATTTATGAACCTGGTCTCAAGCAACGATTACTGAGATATGCCGCAAGTGCTTTACTTTTTACGGAAAAGGGCGTTGATCCTTTCCTTGTATCTTGGAACCGGTTAGGCAGTTTCTGTACTCCTCTTTTTTATGCTTTTCTGTGATGCTTTAAGTGTAAAGTAAACATCAATCTGTTTGATTGGTTACAACTTTTCTGTTTTATGTTTCAAATCTACTTTAGCTTTGATTATTTTGGATGGTGTTTATTGTGGGTTAGTACCCACTACCCAAGAAGTTAAAGAGATTTTGTTGCTACAGTCAGTCTTTAATTAGCACACGACTTAGAACCAGTACTTGATTTTTTGACTGTACCAAAACTATAACCCTTGCACTCTTGCAGCATCATTCTTCTACATGGACCTCCAGGGACTGGCAAGACATCATTATGCAAAGCATTGGCTCAGAAATTATCCATCCGATTAAGCTCCAGGTTCTTATGGAAGTATTTCTTTGCTTAGCCGGTTACGCATAAATTTCTTTGACTAATGTAATTTCCTTCAAAAGCAGGTACTCACAGTGCCAGTTGGTTGAGGTCAATGCACATTCATTGTTCAGTAAATGGTTCTCTGAAAGTGGCAAATTGGTAACTACTATACTATGTTTGTGGAATGATACCTTTTTATTTCCTTGATTCTTGATGTTCCGATGGTTCATTCGTCTGTATGTTAGATAATTGCCTAATTACTCGGTGGTGCAACAAATCTGTAAAATTCATTTTCTTCCTCAAGATGATTTTATAGTTCTGGATAATGTATAATATGCTCGCCCACAACAGCAATACCTGCAAAAAAAAAAAAGGATCTCAGTCAGTGGCTTTTATACTATTTGGCATCGTTTATGCTAAAAACATGGGCCAGGTTTAAGTCTATACCAGCTTTCTTGGGTGACACATTTTTAATCTGTTTAGTCACCTAGGATGTCAAGTTTGTAGAGAGATCATTTGACAGATATATTTGCTTTGTGAGGACTGATTGCATTTCGTGTTTCCATGAAAAGCAGCAATCCACCAAGTGCAGCTCATAAGATCTAGTAGGAAGCTGCCTTGCGAGTGAACATTTCTGTTAGGGCAGTTGAGGAACTTTGAACTCCAAAACATAGACGAACCTTTTCACTAGCATTAGACATGCCATTTTTTTAATCAATTATTAAAGTTGAATGAAAAGGATATAGAACTTTATCTCGATTTCACGCGGCTTTGCCTTGAAAGGCTACACAAATTGGGGCCTTAAATAGGCTAGAAGAGTTATCTTCAACAAGATAATAATTTCTCCATAACGTTACCCCAAATGGGACTTGAATCCCTAACCTCCCCAATAGAAGAGAGAAGGGAATCCCACTAGAGCTCCTTGGTCATTAGCTATGCCATTCAAGTTATTTTTCCAGTAGCAGTTTTTAGGATATGATGTTGTTCCAATAACTTCTGCCTCAATTCATTTATTCTACTCTTTTCCTTCTAGTATACACTGCTACTGCAGCTTACACTGTCACTTACATTCCTGATATCAGGTTGCCAATCTCTTCCAGAAGATTCAAGAAATGGTGGAGGAAGAGAACACTCTGGTATTTGTTTTGATTGGTGAGAATCATTGCTACTTTTGATTGTCCATTTAGTCGTAATGCTACTTTTTTTTTTTTTTTTTTTTTGTGTTTAGTTAATTTATCTGAAGTGTTCTTTCAGATGAAGTTGAAAGCCTTGCTGCTGCCAGAAAAGCTGCTTTGTCTGGTTCTGAACCTTCAGATTCTATAAGGGTATCGTGGAAAATTTCGTATCAGTTATACTAACTTAACCTGTTGTTGCGTACTGAATTCAGTTTGTGGTTTATCAGGTTGTGAATGCTCTACTGACCCAAATGGACAAGTTGAAGTCCTCCCCGAATGTGATTGTTCTGACGACATCCAATATAACTGCAGCTATTGGTAGGTTGACAGGTTTAGAATGATGGAAAATTACCTGTTTCCTGTAGCTTTAGATATCTCTTTGATTTGTGTCACGGGGTCCACCCACATCTGCTATTAGAGCTACAAAGTTTCAGGTCATGACTGTAGCATAGCTATTTTACATCGTTGTTGTATCATCTTTATTTGCTTGTATTCAGAATTCTTAAACTTCACAAGGATTTGCTGAGCGATAATTTCTGTGCAATCATGATCTCAAAATGAGTCTTATCCTTGTAGCTGTTTGTCGAAAAGTTCTTGAATTAGAACACAAGTGTTCTTTTCTTTAGTTTGCAGAGTCGAAACTGTTATTGATATCAATACTGTTGGGCTTGCAGACATTGCTTTTGTTGATCGAGCAGATATAAAAGCATATGTGGGTCCTCCTACTCTTCAAGCACGTTATGAAATACTAAGATCCTGCTTTCAAGAGCTTTTGCGGACTGGAATCTTGTCGAGTTCCCAGGTATAGGTCATTTTCACTTGCATTTTATTGCTAGGAACATACTACATCTTGAATTTACCAGTAGATTTCAATGTGTTATGCACTGATGAGACCATAGTGACATAATTTGGGAACATTATAGGGTGGCAATCACTTGATTATTCCAAATTATGCCAGTTTAAAAGACAAGTTGACAAGAGAAGACTACGAACCCTCATTAAGCCTTTACAAGCAGTTGCTAGTAGCTGCAGAAGCATGTGAGGTAAATAACAATAACCTTATCCACCCATGGTGAATCAACTGAATTAAGAATCAGGCTCTGTTTGGCAACTTGATTCCGAACCAAGGAGTTGGAGTTGGAAGAGAAACTTGAATTTTACCACAGTTAAATTTGTTCTTTCAATTCTGAATTGAAGGCTTGGAATTGAGTTGCTAAACATACGGTCAGAGTAATGAATTATATCATCTTTTTAATTATGGTGATGCTTATTTTACTTGCTTGTCCAGGGGTTGAGTGGAAGATCCTTAAGAAAGCTTCCATTCTTAGCTCATGCAGCTATGGCAAACCCTTACTGCAGTGATCCAGGCAAGTTCTTGTCTACGGTAATCGATACTATTCAAAGGGAGCGCTCTGAGATACCCAATTGACTCCACTTGATTCTTTCGATACTATTCAAAGGGAGCGCTCTGAGATACCCGATTGACTCCACTTGATTCTTTCCTTGTTGATCTTAATCTTATTCCAAGGCTGAGGTGTGCTGCCACCGGAAATTCTTTTACCAATACTATTCAGCATATTGTCAGAAAGCTTCTACTGTACAGCGGTAGATAATGATTAGGTACCTACCAGGTGTTAAAACTACTCCTATTTTGACCCTGTAGTTGAGTAAAAGCCATATACAAGAATCTCATTTGGTTGGTTCTAACGTGCTGGGCGTCTACTTGTTTTTATAAACATTTGACTTGATGTCATTAGGAAGAGGTATAATGTTAGTTGAAATGTTTGAATACAGGACTTGCAACCTTACCCAGGCACAATGTCTGTTGAAAAATTTCAACAACTTTATGAAGCTTGTGGGCTAACAAGAAGATTTATCATTCAGTTGGTTTGACAAAGAATAGCGCTAACCTGCAAAATCTAATGAGGACTATGCCATTGCTATGGATGGCTATAGCCTCGTTTTTGTTTTTTTTTTTCATTATAATCCCAAACATTTTTGTTATGTCTCATAAATAATCATAATTGATCAGAAAAATAAAATCCAAAACAAACATTTCAAACACATTCAATTTATACATCTCCACATAAAATCCATAAGTAATTGTTATGCTTGGAGGTGAAATGATCAGTATGCACCCTGGTCATCTGCACTGATGCTTGCCAGGCTTGTCACAAAAAGATATGCACCATCATCTTTCCAGGAAACCAGTTAGGATATCAACCTGTCAACAACATCAAATTAGTCCCAAAATGATTTGGGAAAGCCTTCGTCCCAAAATGGTTTGGGATCGGCTATTAATAGCCATACAAAATCGTTAATCGGAAAAAGAAAAAAGAAAAAGAAAAAAAAATTCCCATGTGGTAAAAACATCAGGTGAGAGTAGTAAATCACATTGATCATGACTCATGAGAATGTTAGTCATCATGCAATCCCCTGCTGAAGCATCTCAACAATGTTCACACAATCACCATGCAGTAAAAAATTTCAAACCCTAATCCTCACTAACCATTAAGGCAATAAAGCCCATAACCTTCCAATAACATCGAAAAACGGTGAATTCTAATCCTGGGAGTTTAAACAATTATTTACAAGCACTTTACGTAGAAAATAATTATATACATAAACAACGGCCAATCGACGAAAGTATGCAACATACTTTCACAATTTTTTTCCATATAATGCAACATACTCCCTCCGTCCCATTAATAACTTCACTTTTTGCCAAAACGGGTGTCCCATTTAAAGCTTCACCTTTCCTAAAATGGCAAAAAATCTTTACTATTTCACCCACTAATTCTTTCTCCTACTTGACTTTTACACTCACAACACTTTTCAAATTTACTATTCCCTCCACTCATTCTCTCTCCTATTTTACTTTTATACTCACAACACTTTCTCCTCTCTCCTCTTTTCCTTAATTTGCTTGCCAAGCCCTAAATGGTGAACTAATTAACGGGACGGAGGGAGTACTCGTTAACGACAGATATGAGTTACGTAGTTCTGCATTCGTTATGAAATATGCAAAAAACTTCTTTTTTTTACCTTTGGTGTTAAAAAACTAATGGACCTCTACTGACGTGGCATTGTCACGTCAGCATCCCGTTAGCGCCACATCATCAAATTCACAATCAACGATGATGTGGCGCTAACATGGCAACCATCCACATGAGCATATATTTTGAAGAACAGTTTTGGGATATATGCTTATGTGGAGCGGATAATAACAGGTGTAATATTGAAGTGACTTGAGCTGAATTGAACACTTGAAAGTTGAAAGTAAATGCTACAACGTGATTCTTCAAAACTTGTGGAGGGATGAATATATGGAGTTGATTTGTTTGAAAAAAACTTCGAACATGAATTTTGGAAAAGATGAGAGGTGGACTCACTTTCTTCAACAGTTCTGCAAACGAATACTCAACGAACCAAAACCATAACTATCTTGATAGAAGCAAAACATTTATTTCGGATAACTTGAAACAGCATAACCAGGGACCTACCAAGCACACCAGATGAAGCACATCATATCAATGCTCAAAGAATGAAAATTCTGGGTTGTAAGTGGGAGGAAGCCATGTGGAGGAAGTGGATTATCACGCCATCCAAGAACCCCAAAATAAGCTACGTTTCATAAATAATCCAAAAAATCTTAAAATGATAGAGCTTACAAAATTAATGGCAATAATGCCTTTAAAAGGAGTGCACATTCACCATCTCAAGTAATAACTAGGGCCATTACTAGAACTGAAGCTAGAGCTAGAACTGAAGCTAGAGTCTAAGGAGCTAAACTAGTTAGAAAAGAAATTGATGTATCTCTTACAAGGTTCTAAAAAGCGCTAGGCGGATGCTAGGCGGCGGAGCCGGGCCTAGCGCTTAGGCGGGAACTAGTCGGGGACTAATCGGGATTAGTCAGGACCTAGGCGGGGCTTAGAACTAGGCATTGGAGAGGGGCCTAGCGCCTAGGCGGGGCCTAGGCGCCCTTAGGCGGGGTCTTTTAGAACAGAGATCTCTTACCAGTTGGCTCAATCAACCTTCAATCCATACAAAACAGCTACTGAAATGGCTCACCCCGTCAAAACGTTGTCAAACAGAAGTATTATCTACAGAACCAAAAAGGCTGCAAATGCCCTTATGTTTACGAATATGATGGGGAGACTTAAAGAGCAGGTCTCTGGCCTCAAAATGTCTACCTTCTTGAAAGAAAGATTGAAAGATATTTCTGTATGATGAAACAGATGGACATTCCTTGAAACTCAATGCCTTCAAGAATTCCAATGCATCATCCACGGTTCCAAACTTTGAAACATATTGAACAAAAGGTTCAGGAAAGGGTGGGTGATCGTGTCTCCTCATAAGACGGAGAAGGTCCAACGCCTCTTCAAATTTTCTTTCTCCTAAGAGCTTTTCAATCAGATTCTTATATGTTGCTTGCCAAGGTCTCAAACGAGCTTTACTTACCATCTCTTTTAGTAGTTTGTATGCACCATCTATTCTCTTCTGACCAATAAATCCGTTGATTATAACATCCAAGAGATCAGCATCGGGATCACAATTCTCCATCATCTTTGCAAACAAGAAAAATCCTTTGTCAACTTCGTTCTCCCTACAATGACCTTCAATAAGAATTGTCCAGGTTTTGAGATCAGGAATGCATCCATTTTCTTCAATCACCTCCAGCACTCGACAGGCTTCTTCGAGTCTCTTGGCTTTACAAAGTCCATAAATCCATTGGCTGTAAGTTATGTTATCCGGATCATATCCTGCATTTTTCATGGCTTCCACGATCTTCTCTGCTTCATCAAATCTCCCTAGACTTGTCAAAGACCTATGAATACCATCATAAAGAGTCTTCGAGAGTGAATTCCCTAAAGCCTCATATTTGTTCACGACTTTGAATACAAGATCTAAATTTGGGTTTCTATCCCCTGCGATGGCCCGTAAAAGCGAATTACAATCTTGAGCCGAAGGTTTATATGGGCCATCCATCATATGTTCGTAAAGTTCCACCGCATCCTTAAACATTTTAAACTTCAGAAACCGTCTTGACATCTTTATATAAGTATCAAGATCGATATCATGACCAAAACTCTTCATTTCCTGTATTGTAAACCAAAACTCCTCAACTGAATCTCCATGACAAAGAACCCTAAGAATCCCATTATAAGTCACACTATTGTGTTCAAAACTAGAGATCTCACCTACCCACTTAAAAAACCCCAAAGCCTTCAAAGGGCATGTCTTTAATTCCTTTAACACCCTCAAAACAAAATCATCCGACATTGAAATTTTCATTTCCCTCAACTTTTCCTCAACCTCAAGCCCCCAATCCATACTCTTTATAACTTCAACAACCTCCTTAACAACATCATCGACTGCATTTTCTTTTAACAACCCCTTATAAAACTGTGTCAAGGCAGTTGAATCTTGACCCATTTTCAAACTCTTGAAAATCCCAAGTACCGCTTGGTACGTATCCTCATCAAGAAAATAACCTACTTCCTTCATTTTCCTCAAAGTAAACCAAAACTGCTTTATTGATTCCTTATTGGCATAAGCTCTAAGCATCAATCCATACATAGTAGAACTAGGCACAAACCCATTTCTCTCAGTGACCCATTTGAAGAACATGTCAGCCTTTTTAGGGTATTTATCCAATTTCTTTAAAACATACATAACAGATTCATGGGTAAGTTCAAGATTCGATTCAGATAGCACTTTCTCTAACTGGGTAGACGATTTTTCAGATAATACAAGATCTAGGGTTCGTTCTGGTTTTGATGAAAAAAATTGAATATTGTGGGTGCTGGGAAAAGGGTAAATGGTGTGAGATTGTAGTGAGTGAGGAGAGAGAAAGGGGATTACCTGGTTGTAGAGAGACTGAGATCGGGAGAGCTGAGTCAAGTAGACTGAGTTGGCGAGTTTGAGGGAACTCAGGATTTTCTTGGTTTGATTCATGGTTTGGTAATGGAGAAAATCCCTCTCTCACATAGGTTAACGCCAAAATGGGGTTTTCGAGGGTTTTACCCGAAACCGCTGTTGCCCTGACAGCCTGACTACCCCCTATTCTTTGAAAAATACATTATTGGCCCACGTATTTTTAATAATTACATATTAGTCCTAATTGTTTTTTTTCCCCTAAATAACATATTGAATAGGTATTATCCAAAA